>JADLZL010008140.1:0-379518 GCA_015844335.1 Chrysopogon serrulatus | reverse complement strand
AACTAGCCTACTTCAGCAGATTAATTGCAGAACTAGAAACACACCAGCCATCACAAGAGTCGGCGCCTTCACCGCAACAACCAATTCATCCAGAGAGCTCCTGGGGTGTGGCAGAACCGCCTAAATTAACACACTCACAAGAGTACTTGTCTTCCATTAGACACTAAGTACCCAAGGGAGCGCACTAATTTAATCGATTCTGTCGAGCACACCCAACGGAGAACTCGAAAATCCACGATTTTCATCAGATCACAAATAAGGGAATAAAGCTTACAACAATCTTATATTTCTTACATCACATGTTTACAATTGATCGAGTATTATATAACAAATGAAAGGATAAATACGGTGTAGCAAAATGAAAGTTGATTCATTTTAAACTTAACTGATGTATCTTGTACACTTGATCATTATGGCAGCGAAAATAAACATTTATTCAATTCATGACTAACCATTTAACATGATGATAACATTATAGAACCTTTCTTTATAAAATCCTTTGGTGAAGTTGAAAATAAACTACTATCATAGCGTAATTGGAATTCCTCGCTGAGCCCACCAGGAGATATTCACACACAAGAGTTAGCAGCTAGCATCCACCTGTCACCTGCAACAGGGGGAAATGAAACCCTGAGTACTCAATTGTACTCAGCAAGACTTACCCGACAGGAGGAAGTAAAATGACTCCAAGGAATATGCAAGGCTATTTGGCTTGCTGGGTTTATATTTGCGGGAAAGCATTACTAACAGTGCGTCCTTATATTCAAGTTTTAGCAGCCATGATTAATTCATTAGTTAACCATTCTAGGTGAGCACCTGAACTAATTTCAAGCAAGTGGTAAGCAATCAAAATCCATTTTATCCATCCTCCATCTCCCATTTCTTACTACGATGCCAGAATAAGGCCCTCGTCGTTACCGTTCAAGAACGGCGATTCGCGAATCAATGTGCCCAGCTGGGTACCCCGAGACACACTCCTCGCCTGCATCCTAGACACAGACAAGAACAACTTGCTTTCTCCTGCCCGGGGCTCCAGATCCCCGTCCAACTGGGACTCCAAGCCCCCGACATTCCCGGCCCGGCCGTAATGCGGTGCAAGGACCTCCAACCCAATAAGAAAATATATGAATGCACCACCCTATACAGTCGGTCCAGATGAAGCCGGAACCCAAGACAAGAGAGAGCAAGCCTTCCGAGCGCCCATACACAAGTATGTGTTCGGGATAAGGAGATCTGTGACTTAACCTTCAACCCTTTGGCAACGATCGGTCCTTAATCGACACAAAGCGGGACAAAAACGCAACCAGAGCCTCGCCTGCTTGCCCAACAAACCCAACGCCCATCCACGGTCCATAATACCGTCCCCGCCCGGTCTCCATTTATTATCCATATATAATCCATATGGTAGTAACATGATAGTAATAATAATAATAATCCTATCTCTCGCGAGTGACAGAAATCACTTTCGACTTCTACCGAGAACCCCAGAGCATAGCAATCTACACGGTCCCCTCATACTAGTAAGACCCATAGGACAAGGATCTTTATGCGGGTGGGTTTCATCCAACTCCTCCAAACTTAATGCAACATACATATATATAAAGTGCGTAATGGTAGAGGTTATGAACCGGGGCTTGCCTGGGTAAAGATAACCAAAGTTAGTATTTCATCTTCGTGATATAATCACCATGACACCATCTTTAGGTGTAAAACATCAAGTCCTTCGATTGCATCAAATCCATCATTGTTCCTATTATGACATGCGCGATGCATATGCATGGATGATGTAATCAATTAAAAGGCAACAACAACTCTTAAAATAGAACACGCATAAACTATACTAACAGTTAGCTCTAATGGCTAACACGATTAGCTAGGTATCGAACTCATAAAACATCTTTTCATGCCGTCATCACTACCGCTTAGTTATTTTAACGTGTATTCTAACTAGGTATTTTAGCTACCCCATCAAACTAACTATCCTTGAGCTGCCAAAATTTCGTGAGAGCACCTAATACTATCGAGGAAGCTACTGTATGATTATCGTGGTCCTAGCTATTACCAATTTGCAACAAAAATTCATTATCTATATAATTCTAATAACGAAGAGCGTTCAAGAATAAATAAATGCAACCTAGGAACATCACACAACTGCATGAGCCAATTACACCGGAGGATAGATCCGGATTTTAGGAGCCTAACAAAATTGGTTTCATAATTTTTGGACTTTTCTACTATTTTATATGATTTTCCAAAGTTCAAATTTCAACAATTAAAAAAGAAAAGCTATTTCTAATTGCTTCGAAAAAGATAGAGCAAAGCGGCCTGGCGCTGCCCAACCAGGCACGGCCCACGCGCCTTGCGGCCCGCCGAGAGGAGCCGGCGCGCCGGCGCTTTTGCGTAAGAGCCCCGAGCTTCTAGGAAAATACGAAACACTACGCAAAGACTATTTCTACAGAGAGGAGTATCTCACCTAGCACCCTAGAAGTTTCCGTCTTTACCATGAGCAAGTCCCCTCGGCGAGGCGCGAAGCGACGCGGCGTCGCAGGCCAAAGGATCGGGCGGCGGCTTTGCCGGCCGGTGGTGACCTCGCCGGAGACCACTAGGTGGTCGGACACCCTCGACGAGTTGACGCCAAGCACTCGGGCGTAGGCGCGGCCGTGGAGGCAGCGCAAAGGCCGGGCGGCGTGCGGCCAAACGAGCCGCTACTAGCGATACCCGTGTCACCCGCTTAGACACGGGGCGGCGGCCTTCGGGCGCGCAACGCCTTGAAGAGATCAAGGCGAAGCCTGCGGTGCCCATTAACTGAGCTCTAAGGCTTTGAAGTGGCGACGATTTGAAGAAAGCCTTCGGCCTTCCAGCGCCGCCTCCGCCGAAGAACTCCGAATTGGGAGCGCCGCCCGAGCACGGAAAAGGGTATGGGCGGTTTAACGCGTAGATAACCTTCCCAACTTGCCACAAGTGCGCGCAATTTGATAGTCGTGTGCCGTGCCGCGCGAATTTAAGTGTGGAGCGTACGCTGGGTGTGGGGGGCCTTAATGTCGCGTTCGTTGCACCCAGTGCGTGGCGCCCATCTTCGCCGGCTAGTGCGGAGTGAAGGAGGCAGGGAGACGCCCCGTCGGGCCGCTTTCCGGCGCGACGTTCTTCAAGGCGAGCCGCAGAGCCGCAGTGGATGCGACGGCGAGGTGACGGCACCTAGCAGCGGACGCGACGCGAGCGGCAGCGGCGTTGATGCTCGCCCGCAGCCGGCCAGTAAACGGGCAACGTTGCAGCTGGGTCACTTCGCGAGCTCGCGCGGTGTAGCAGCTGACACGACGGCGACGCGAGACGCAGCGCGATAGCGACACGCCAGCGGTGGCCAGCGGCGCAACGGTGGCGCGTGCCACGGCCAAGCAGCAGCCTCGCGGAGCGCGCACGACGAGCGGCTAGCGATGGCGCGCAAAACCACGCCGAGCGGCTAGCGGTGGCGGCGCAAAAACACGGCCAAGGCGAAGCTCGGCAGCGGCCGTGGGCCAACCAAGAGTGGTCGGCGCAAAACCACGCCAAAGCCGGGCGAGTAGACGCGGCCCGACGCGCCACGCAGAGCGCCCACGCGTGGTGACCGCGCCACGCGATGAAACCGCCACGGCGTAACGTGTGCACGAATTTTAAAGCACGGATAACAACTAACCCGATGTGCTAACCACCGAACAAACTTCACTAAACCGGAAGGGGGCACTTAAGCCTACCGCACAAGACATCCTATTCGGGTTATGCCCGACCATGGAAGAACTATGGACATGCCAAGTCGTGCTTGTCGCTGACGTCGCGAGCTCAAATTGACCGTGAACACGGTCAAGGCAGTGGAGGTTTTAGGGCTTTTAGTTCAAGGTTCTCGGCACTTACAAGCTAGATACCTCCCAAACCAACTTGACCAATCTAAAGAGGGTGCATTAGGCTACTAACCAGGGCTGTAACTTGGCACCACTACTTAGCTAGATTTTACTGAAATCACTTGCCAACATAGCATCGTCAATCGATTTCCAGACTTAAGAAAAAGCTAAGTCCTGAGCTGAAATTTAATTCAGATTGGATTTTTGAGCTGCTGGTAAATCTAATTAATGAAATTATTTTTCAGTGGAACAAGTTGCATTGTAATCTACAAACTGTATACTTCAAATTCTATTTTGGTGATACATACATGTTCTATATTAATTTTGCTCAATAAAAACTGATCTCGAACCTTAAGTGATATAAAAGGTCAATTAAACTAACTTTTCTTTAATGATTTTATTGGCATTTCTAGGTTACCAGAAATCATCTGCACACTTCAACACATGCATTAACATAAAATCATGATGCTTACGAGATGGTTTAGCAAGAGGTTAAGCGCGTAACACTAGGGGTGTTACATCCTACTCCCCTTAAAAAGAATCTCGTCCCGAGATTCGGAGCAGGTAAAGAGAACAAGAAAAACACGATTGCATAGATCTTAAAACAACAGAGAGATTACATGACCAAAGCAATTCAACACACCTAACCACTCAATCCAGCAACCGAGCTAGACGAGGACAATGGAGAAACAACAAGATGATGATAATCCAGATCATGGCGTACGTCCAACAGATCCAGAAACAGGTCAGTGGAAATTCGATCATCGTGAATTCTGAGGCTAGATTCAACCTCTGGGGGTAGAGGTCAGATCCTTCACTTCGTCAATGTACTTGGTGAGCTCCGACGATCTGATTCCCCAGGCTAGGCTTGACTCGCAGCACTGGACTGCAAATCCTCTCTCTGGCTCAGCTTCTCTCTGGATCTAGCCCAGCTTCATCAGAGGGAGGAGAGGTGCTCAACGATTTTTGCGCTGAGGATTTGGAGAGTTGGGTGGCGGAGCGAGGGACTCGGGTCGCGTTTATAACTCAGCGGGGAGGGCGAGTGGTTGCGTTGTGCGGCGCACCGAGGACGATGAGGTTGAGTGGGAGGGGAACGATGGTGGGTCACGGGGTGGGACGGCCTGTGGCCATGGTGCGCTCCGCACTCAAGCCTAAGTGGGGAAAGGAGACGGCGAAGACAGCGTCACGTGGAGGCGCGTGGGCGATCGAGGAAAAAGAAAAGAGGGGGGTCCGGTACGGAAGCGAGGGCGAGAATTGAGGGTTTTTTTTTGTGTGTGCAGGCAAGGGTCGTCTCACACAGGTCTAACACTGTACCAAAAGGTTATACCGCTACCAGACTAAAACAACTACTTAACCCTCTTGATTAATCGCGTTTGCAAGACATTAATCATGCACAACATGACCACTGTAGAAAGGCGATAAATCAATTCAGGGGACAACACACAACGTCACTAGACTGCAAGGCAAACACACTGCTTCGAGATACAACGGGGGATACAACATCTGGAGAAGGCAAGGACACGTGCTACAGAACCAAGGCACATCACCACAGGCAACTAGTCTACATCGTCGAGGCAGAGGGCTTCACGGCTGTTCTCGTGAGGCTCTTCAGCGGGGTTGGGCTGCGTGCAAGGAAGAGGAGACTCAACCTCAGAGTCTTCCACAGGAGTAGGTGGCGGGGCGGCGGGTGCTGCCACATTCCTCACCCGCTCCCAGGGATAGGCGGGTATCCCCTCCAAGATCTAGGGTTGTTGCCCCTCCGGGGCAGGAGCCCTCCGGCCGATCACGAGCGGCGAAGTAGGCATCCCTCATCCGCCTCGACGTGGCGGTCGTCCGCCTCCCCCGCAGGCTTCCGGCGGTGACGGTCTCACGGCTCTCGGCGGTGGCGGCTTGAGCACGTGTCATGGCAAGGCTCACATGGAGCTTCCGGATGAAGAGCTCGGTCTCCTCGGCTCACGGTGATGCACTTCCTCGGCTCGAGGCAAGCTGCTCGTAGTGCTCATCCGGGGCCAACAAATACGTGGGGCCGGGGACACCACGGTGGGATCGACGCTGCGGGGGGACGTCCCACGCGAGCCTCCATGCGGGTTCTCCAGAATGGAGAGTCCCAAATCCGAAGGCGGAAAGAACCTCATGGGAGAATCGGGCAAGAGCATCCGCATGGATCCGCACAGATCCTCGGTGCTTTGTGGGCTCTGACGATAGGTGTCCGGAAAGCGAAAACCGGTGGTGGTGGTGCTCCACTCATCTACACCCACAGGGAAGTTCTCACTTTTCCCAATGTAGACGGTAACCTCGCACCGCTCAATGCCATGTTTGTAAGCACTCATAGCCCTCGTAAAGGGGACGGCCTCGGATCCCCGACCTACGTGTGGTGGTATACGGAAGCTTGGGAAATCCCTCTATGCCTGGCAGTGCCGGGTCCAAACTACTCCCGTCGACCCCGGGTCGGGCTAGGAGGGTTGGTGGGTAGAAGGCAAGGGCATGGTGGCTCTTGGGAGGCCATCGGTTTTTGCTCAGGAAAGGTTGGGAAAAAGTTTAGCAAGTGTGGGGTGTGATGAAAACAACCGAGGTGGCTCTCTTTTTGTAGAGGCCCAGGGCAAGGCTTCTCCAAGAAGCTTGACCAGTCCACGGCGAGACTGTAGTGAAAACAGGAAGGCACAATGGGTGACTATGGCAGTGGTAAGGACGGGTCGACAGATGGGTCGAGGCTCGATGTGCCGGCATCAATGGCTTTAGAGGCATGGCCGTGGCATCATGTTCGAGGGATCAGCAGAATTCACGCGACGTGAAATGAGTGAATGACCGAGGCCATGCGCGGGTGTCGGCACGAGCACCGAGGTGGAAGCGAAGGACCGACACGAGCGTAGAGAAGAGGGAGAAAGGAAACGTGCAAACAAAACCGGATGTGACCCAGCCGATTTAAATGCGGCACGCCGACGCGGTGAATGGGGACGATGGAACGAAGGCCATAGGATTCCCCGACCATGCGCACCTAATTCACATGACACCGACCTTAGAGTTTTGAGAAGAGGATAGACAGACGATTTTAACTAGGTCTAGCTAGATTTAGGGGAAACCAACACACATTAGCTAACACAACAAATGCACAAGCGAGAATGCATGAATGCACGTCCCTAATCCATCCTCACACTATTACCACATATAGGGCAACCGTTCTCGGGTTTTTGGCACATCGTTCTCTCCCGTAGCTAGTCGATCACTATCGAACTATGCTCGAGAGTTAGTGTGTACCTGCAGGGAAATAGATCAAGCCTAGCTAAATCAACAGAGTGCCATCTATCCTAGATATATAACAATAGTAATAGGGCTACTTTTTATAATTTCGTATGCAAACGCCTCTAACTTTTTGATAAAAATTTGTTGTCAAATTTTAATTTGAAAAAGGGTTGCATAGCTTTATTAAACTTATTTATGCTCGATACCACACTGGCGGGCGAGAACCGCCTAAATTAACACACTCACAAGAGTACTTGTCTTCCATTAGACACTAAGTACCCAAGGGAGCGCACTAATTTAATCGATTCCGCGAGCACACCCAACAGAGAACTCGAAAATCCACGCTTTTCATCGGGATCACAAATAAGGGAATAAAGCTTACAACAATCTTACATTTCTTACATCACATGTTTACAATTGATCGAGTATTATATAACAAATGCGGAAAGGATAAATACGGTGTAGCAAAATGAAAGTTGATTCATTTTAAACTTAACTGATGTATCTTGTACACTTGATCATTATGGCAAATAAAATAAACATTTATTCAATTCATGACTAACCATTTAACATGATGATAACATTATAGAACCTTTCTTTATAAAATCCTCCGGTGAAGTTGAAAATAAACTACTATCATAGCGTAATTGGAATTCCTCGCGAGCCCACCAGAGGTATCCACACACAAGAGTTAGCACTAGCATCCACCGTCACCGCAATGGGGGGAATGAAACCCCGAGTACTCAATTGTACTCAAAGCAAGACTTACCCGACGGGGAGGAAGTAAAATGACTCCAAGGAATATGCAAGGCTATTTGGCTTACCGGGTTTATATTTTGCGGGAAAGCATTACTAACAGGCCCTTATATTCAAGTTTTAGCAGACCATGATTAATTCATTAGTTAACCATTCTAGGTGAGCACCTGAACTAATTTCAAGCAAGTGGTAAGCAATCAAAATCCATTTTATCCATCCTCCATCTCCCATTTCTTACTACGATGCCGAATAAGGCCCTCGTCGTTACCGTTCAAGAACGGCGATTCGCGAATCAATGTGCCCACTGGGTACCCCGAGACACACTCCTCGCCGCATCCTAGACAACCTGCACAAGAACAACTTGCTTTCTCCCCGCCTGGGCTCCAGATCCCCGTCCAACTGGGACTCCAAGCCCCGACATTCCCGGCCCGGCCGTAATGCGGTGCAAGGACCTCCAACCCAAAAAGAAAATATATGAATGCACCACCCTATACGGTCGGGTCCGGATGAAGCCGGAACCCAAGACAAGAGAGAGCAAGCCTTTTCGAGCGCCTGCACACAAGTATGTGTTCGGGATAAGGAGATCCGTGACTTAACCTTCAACCCTTTGGCAACGATCGGTCCTTAATCGACACAAAGGGACAAAAACGCAACCGCAGCCTCGCCTGTGCCCAACAAACCCAACGCCCATCCACGGTCCATAATACCGTCCCGTCCCGGTCTCCATTTATTATCCATATATAATCCATATGGTAGTAACAGGATAGTAATAATAATAATAATCCTATCTCTCGCGAGTGACAGGAAATCACTCGACTTCTACCGAGAACCTGTAGCATAGCAATCTACACGGTCCTGTCATACTAGTAAGACCCATAGGACAAGGATCTTTATGCAGGTGGGTTTCATCCAACTCCTCCAAACTTAATGCAACATACATATATATAAAGTGCAGAATGGTAGAGGTTATGAACCGGGGCTTGCCTGGGTAAAGATAACCAAAGTTAGTATTTCATCTTCGTGATATAATCACCATGACACCATCTTCGTGTAAAACATCAAGTCCTTCGATTGCATCAGTCCATCATCGTTCCTATTATGACATGCGCGATGCATATGCATGGATGATGTAATCAATTAAAAGGCAACAACAACTCTTAAAATAGAACACGCATAAACTATACTAATAGTTAGCTCTAATGGCTAACACGATTAGCTAGGTATCGAACTCATAAAACATCTTTTCATGCCGTCATCATCACTACCGTTTAGTTATTTTAACGTGTATTCTAACTAGGGTATTTTAGCTACCCCATCAAACTAACTATCCTTGAGCTGCCAAAATTTCGAGAGAGCACCTAATACTATCGAAGCTACTTGTATGATTATCGTGGTCCTAGCTATTACCAATTTGCAACAAAAATTCATTATCTATATAATTCTAATAACGAAGAGCATTCAAGAATAAATAAATGCAACCTAGGAACATCACACAACTGCATGAGCCAATTACACCAGAGGATAGATCCGGATTTTAGGAGCCTAACAAAATTGGTTTCATAATTTTTGGACTTTTCTACTATTTTATATGATTTTCCAAAGTTCAAATTTCAACAATTAAAAAGAAAAGCTATTTCTAATTGCTTCGGAAAAAGATAGAGCAAAGCGGCTGGGCGCGGCCCAACTGGGCACGGCCCACGCGCGCGGCCCGCGCCCGAGAGGAGAGGCGCGCCTCGGGCGCTTTTGCGAAGAGCCCCTGAGTTTAGGAAAATACGAAACACTACGCAAAGACTATTTCTACAGAGAGGAGTATCTCACCTAGCACCCTAGAAGTTTCCGTCTTTACCATGAGCAAGTCCCCTGGCGAGGGCGCGAGCGACGCCGGGCGTGCAGCGCGACTGGGCGGCGGCTTTGCTTGGCCGGTGGTGACCTCGCCGGAGACCACTAGGTGGTCGGACACCTCGACGAGTTGACGCGCACCCTCGGGCGTAGGCGCGGCCGGAGGCAGCGCAGAAGGTCGGGCGGCGTGGCGGCCAAACGACTCGGGCCGCGCTCAAGGGGCGATACGGCCGTGTCACCCGCCTAGACACCGCGGCATGCGCCCAGGTTCGGCGCGCAACGCGAGAAGAGATCAAGGCGGCCGCAGTGCCCATTAACCGAGCTCTAAGGCTTTGAAGTGGCGACGATTTGAAGAAAGCCTGCTCGCCTTCCAGCGCCGCCCGCCGTAAGAACTCAATTGGAGCGCCGCGGAGCACGGAAAGGGGTATGGGCGGTTTAACGCGTAGATAACCTTTCCCAACTTGCCAAGTGCGCCGCAATTTGATAGTCGCCCCCGTGCCGCGCGAATTTAAGTGTGGAGCGTCTGCGGTGTGCGGGGGGCCTTAATGTCGCGGTTCATTGCACCGGTGCGTGGCGCCCATCTTCGCCGGCTAGCGCGGAGTGAAGGAGGCGGGGACGCCCCGTCGCGGCTGCTTTCCGGCGCGGACGTTTCAAGGCGAAGCCGCAGAGCCGCGGTGGATGCGACGGCCAGGCGGCGGCACCTAGCAGCGGACGCGATGTGAGCGCGGCAGCGTTGATGTCTCGGCCGCAGCGCCCCGCCGAACGGGTAACGTTACTGGTCATTTCGCAGCGAGCTGTAGCGGTGTAGCAATACCGACGGGGCGCGTCGACGCGGCGAGCCAAGGATATGACGCTGGCTGCCGCGGTGGCCGGTGCGGCGGGTGGGCGGTGCCCGCTGCCAAAGGCAACCAAGGAGCGGCGCACGACGAGCGGCTAAGCGATGGCTAGCCGCCGGCCAAGGCGAAGCTCTGGCGGCGGCCGTGGCCAACCAAGAGTGGTCGGCGCAAACCCACGGTCGAAGCGAGGCGGTAGACGCGCCCGACGCGTCACGCAGCGCCCCACGCGTGGTGACCGCGCCACGCGATGAAACTGCCTCGACGTAACGTGTGCACGAATTTTAAAGCACGGATAACAACTAACCCGATGTGCTAACCACCGAACAAACTTCACTAAACCGAAGGGGGCACTTAAGCCTACCGCACAAGACATCCTATTCGGGTTATGCCCGACCATGGAAGAACTATGGACATGCCAAGTCGTGCTTGTCGCTGACGTCGCAGAGCTCAAATAGGACCGTGAACACGGTCAAAGGCAAAGAGGTTTTAGGGCTTTTAGTTCAAGGTTCTCGGCACTTACAAGCTAGATACCTCCCAAACCAACTTGACCAATCTAAAGAGGGTGCATTAGGCTACTAACCAGGGTCAGTAACTTGGCACCACTACTTAGCTAGATTTTACTTTTGAAATCACTTGCCAACATAGCACTGTCAATCGATTTCCGGACTTAAGAAAAGCTAAGTCCCGAGCTGAAATTTAATTCAGATTGGATTTTGAGCTGCTGGTAAATCTAATTAATGAAATTATTTTTCGAGGGAACAAGTTGCATTGTAATCTACAAACTGTATACTTCAAATTCTATTTTGGTGATACATACATGTTCTATATTAATTTTGCTCAATAAAAACTGATCTCGAACCTTAAGTGATATAAAAGGTCAATTAAACTAACTTTTCTTTAATGATTTTATTGGCATTTCTAGGTTACTAGAAATCATCTGCACACTTCAACACATGCATTAACATAAAATCATGATGCTTACGAGATGGTTTAGCAAGAGGTTAAGCGCGTAACACTAGGGGTGTTACATGGGGGCACCAGCAGCACGGTGAGCACCAGCACCACGGTCAGCACGCACAGATTGGGCTTCTTCCTTCTCTCCTTCTTCCTGTCCGAGCACCATCACTATCTTCCCTGTTTGAACTAGGATTGCAAGGTACTCCCCGCTGAAATTCATAGAAGGTACAACACCCGGAACCTACACGGCACAACAACCGGATCTGAGCAAATCCAGCCAACTCCAAATAAGTAAACAAGTTAATGACTTACCCCTTCCAGACCCTTAACCTTCTTCGGGCACTTGAAGAACACACGGCCCTTGTTGCCATTTTCGTCGGTCTGGACCAAGAGCTCAAGGACCCGGTATCTACCGCAGTCGGGACACATGATGAGTGGAAGCCCGGCCGTGCTCTGCCGAGGGGTAATCCCCGATGCTTTTAGACAAAGACCCCCCGGTGGATGACTCGGCTTGCACGAGCTACTACCGCGGCGATCCATGGATCCTCGAGCTAGGGTTTAGGGGGGGAAACCGTCGGAGCTCGAGGAAGAAGAAGAGGGGAACGGCGAGGGAGAGAGTGAGAGTGAGGGGGGGCAGACGGGGTGGGGCGAGGCGGCGTTAAGTGGATAACGGCGAGGGCAATCGGGTCATTTCGCATGCCCGGATGAGCGGCAGCTGCCAACATCCACGCTGGTGTAACATTCTAAATGTTAATTACATTGCATTGCATTTGCATTAATGCATAAGCATCATTTTGCATTTGATCCCAAGCATAAGCAATTGCAAGTTCCATGTGTGCTCCATATATGTTTGCTTAGCAATCTCCAAAAGTTGTTTAAAAATGTTTAGAATCGTGTTTGAGATAGGGTTTATACACACTTTTTGCTTAAAAGTGCTCACATGTGATGATAATGTCCATTATGCTTGTTATCAAGTTACTAAGTAGCTTAACATGTAAGTATGTGATTTATTCAGTTTTGGGGTTAAGCCTAAATGAAAGTTGTAGTACAAAATATATACAACAACTTTTAGTTAAAGCTCTAGAGCTGAATCCCATCCTAAATTGCTCAATTAATGGCCCTAGATTTGAATTTGAAGTGAATTCAGGAAGGATACTTAGAATTTTTTCTAAGTCCGGCAATTCAGCCGAAAAGTTCAATTTTCGGGGCTATGTAATTTTATTTTTCATGAATCAAATTCTGAAACTAGTTCACCATGTGTTGGTACAATGTTTGTATTTCAACGCCATGTAATTGGTTGAGCTTTATTGTAACTAATTAGTTCTTAATTAATTGTTAAAATATGCTAAACACCGCATCTGTTTCTCTGCTTAACTGAATACGAGTGTGCGGTTTGTTTTTAGTGTTGATTAGCACCTTATAGTTTGTAAACTAATTCGAGTTAGGTTTTGATCCTTAAATAAAACTGTAGTCCACCCATCGAGAGAACACAATGGTGGAGTTTGTTTGCAATTTGGCCACTGAAATGAGAGTTAGAGGGAGGAGGAGAACATGGGGTTTTCAGTCGGCTCTGATGTAGTTCGACAGGCGGGGACCTTCTCGTCGGCGTCTTCGTGGCCGCCGTCGTCGTCTGTCGCCGTTGCCACGCCCGGGACCCAGGAATAGTCCGCACCTTGCTGGCCAATGAGGAGAGGGAGAGCTCATGCGTCGCCCATACCATGCCCATGCCGGCGCTGAGAGCCCGCCAGCTCGCCGCCGTCCATCTCCTCTTGCCACACTGCTCACCGGCGACACGGGAACGGCCCCCCGTGCTTCGCGCGAGTGCAGTCACGTCTGGTTAGCCGCGTGGGCAAGTTCGCTACCTCTCGGCTACCTCCTCATGCACACCATTGTCTATAAAAACCCTTTGCCGGGCCGTCGTGCATCCTTTTCTTTCTTCTTTCTCGCCGACGACCAAACAACTCCCCGTGTGAAATTCGCCACCCGTGATCCATCGTTTTCAAATTGCGTTTGCCACTTGTCCATAACTCTCTTGCGCACCAATCACATCCATTCGTGTCGACTGTCATCACTCAAATCGCCTGGACGACCCTTGTCTTCCTCGCGGCCGGCCAGAGCGCCGCCGTAGTTGATCCCACCGTCGACCAATCCGTGCAGTGAGCTATTCGACATTATTCCCCTTGTGCCGAGTTAAGCCTTTAGTCTCGGATCATGACCAACTTAATAATTTTGTTTCTATGGCACAGAAACCGCCGGAACGTTCCCTTGCCATCGAGTTCACGTTGCCGCCGCTAACCTCCACGCCGGCGACCCATCTCCATCCGGTTCCCGAGCAAACCAACTAACCAGAAGTGTTTAGGGTTAGCTCCTGAAGGTAGCACCGCCTTGTAATTGATCCCTATCGCACCCTAGGCACCCGAACGCACTGCGTCCGGCGAAGCTTCGCTCCGTCGTGCCATCGCCCGTGCCGCCATGCTCACTAGGAGCTGCCGGAGTCTATTTACGAGATCCGTAGGGTTCGGGATGTCCGTAGTAAGCCATAGTTTCCCTTGCACCGCTCCGGCCGAACCGCCGGAGGGGACTTCGCCGTGACCTCGCTTGGGCCGCCAAGGCCGCCATGGCCGGCGAGGTGTTCGCTATGATGTCCACGGGACCCAACCAACCTCCCAGATGATGCGCGGGATCATCCCGAAACACGCGTCGGTGATGATCTCGCCGCCGGGCGACCACGCCGACGGCGAGATATCGCCCGGTCGAGGCAACGTCGCCGCCCAGCGGTCAGCGCGAGACACGTGTGCACTGGCCGGCGGGGCCCGCCTGTCGATCATCATGGCATCGCTTGGCCGGGAAGAGCACTCTTGTTTTTTCACTTTTATTTAAATTTCCAAATAGTGCTAGAATTTGTCTTTTTTGTATAGAATTTATTTGAGCTCCAAAAATTATGAAAATTTTTATGTGACTTCCTTGTGATGGAATCTATGTGATAAAAATATAAAACCTAGAAAAATAGTTATTTTTATTTGATCTAAAACTTCTCCTTTTAATTAATAAATGAATGTTCCTTGATTTTTCTAGAATAAACTATTAATCCAAAAATCATGAAAATTATTTTGCATCCCTTTCATGATATCATTAATCTGTACAAAAAGTTTAAAAAGAATTTGAGAATGTTTTATAAAATCATTATTTCTAAAATTAGAAATAAAGAAAAAGGAAGGGTGCATGATTTCATGGGTGTGATAATTGAATGTTTTAATTTGATAGCCTGCTGTTTTATTGTTTTTTTAGGTACTGTTGGTCTACAAAATGCTTTAAATAAATAATTAATGTCTTGATCTATTTTATATCACAATTGCTAAGAAATGTAAACGCATATGCATGTATAGTTCTTTTGGAAAATAAGTTTAACCATGGGAGAATTATATGTACCTTTGCATTGCATGTGAAGCTTGGAGTATAAAACTTCATTGATCCTAGGCATCTCCATTATTTAGTGATAACAATTTGAATATGCTAATTGATGAGTGATGAATGTTCCTTTGTGGTAATTAAATCATTTCTTCCGAGAGAGGAGATATGCACCTACTACGTGTGAGTTAAAAACAAGTAATCTTTAGCGTTCTTATAAACAATCTTGATAATATAGTGTTGTCATCGAGAGAAAGAGAACGCACACATGGAACCTTATGTAGCTTTCCATCATTATCATGATCATCACATTGTGCATCATTTCATGTTATAGTTTTTCACCTTGCGCATTCTATATGCATTCTTGGTATTCATACAATGCATACATTCGTATAGGATCCGAGGGAGAACCTACCGTCGAGTACACCGTGATCGAGGAGGATCCGCAGGAATCTCCACCCGGGAGGAGGAGAAGGAACCATCGACTCTCTCCCGCGAGTGCCCGAACCACGGTCCCTCTACTTTTCGCCGAGGCAAGCCCCGGAGCATTCTATTAACCTATTCTATTTTGAAATGCAATTACTTTTTCTCGCCACTTTATTTTATGCAATGCATTTTAGTAATTGCGTGATACCGTTGTTACATGAATACCTTGTCCACTCAAAAGGCCTTTTTTTCATTCTACTAATTGAATAGATAGCGCTAATGCTTAGCCATGCCTAGATGTTTAGAAGATGGATGATTCTGTCATCCGCAACCCGAGGTTGTTACCGTGATGTCCTTAATCATAGGGGGGTTAATAATTGGAGACCGGACGGAATTGGTGTTTTCCGTGCACCGTCGATTAAGGACCGAGCCGTATTCTGGATCTAGGTGTGAGATTGAACGTACCTTCACATAACCGCCCGAATAACTCGTTTCGATGGTGAAACCGGTTAGCTTATTCGAGGTAGTTCTTGAACCGCTTATGCATTATCGGGGACGATCGGAAGGGGAAAGGGTATCTGTCCAAGACCCCGCGTGACTACGGGTTCTGGGCTGAACGGGCACGACTTGTGAGGATGCAAGCATACCATGAGTTTTACATAGCGTGATCAAGCCTATCGTTCGAATAGAGCGGCGCATGACTTGAGCAAGCTTTGGCCGGCTTGCAAAAGTGTGTGATACGGGCTTTACCCACCGGTGTAATCGATTCGAATCGCCGTCTCTCTCCCGATAGTGAGAAACTTATACGACCGCAGAGACGTAGTTAAGAAATGATAACTCAATGTCGAGATTGGACGGATTATACTTGATGCCTCACTTAATAGAATTGTTTGCCATAAGCGTAAGAAAAGAGCATAGTCAAAGCAAAGGTAGTTCTAAATAGCTAAAGTACAATTGACTTATAACATTTGAAATAAGGACCAAATTTATTAAGCATTTTCCACAAAGCTTGCTAGCCGACAAACTTTCCTTTCATACTTGTCATGTACCCTTGTAGCCTTTATCTTTTCTCTGTCGGTACTTTCGGGGTTTTACCCATCGTTGCGGGTGACATGTTTTATGAAGGTTATTGTGTTACGTGCTATAATCCCGTGGATGACGTGGATGAGTAAAGGCCATCGGGCTTGGCCGTATCTATAACTCCATCACCTTGCTACATGAGGCTTGAATAAAAACGGTGATGTAAGAACACTTATGGTATTGTAGTTTGAAATAAATACTACTTTTATGTAACATATTTGGAACCGGTGTTGTAATAAGTTTCGATGTTTAATTATTTCCGCCACGTACTCTATAAGGCGATGAATGGTGTACCTTAATCATGATCCCGGTTGTAAGTTGATTTACCGAGGTCCTTCGTGACACTCGGGGCGGACTACGGATTTATTCGAGAAGCGGTGTATGCGTGTCAACGTTATTACGGGGGGCGATTACGCTTAATCTCGGATAGATTGGTCGGTTACATCACGGTAGCACGCTGATTTGGCGTGACACGTCGGCAAAAATGACAAAAATGTAGGGCTGTCCTTCCTTTGTTTTTCGATGGCAAATTTGTAGGAGCCACGATAAAGCGAGTGAGCAACCATAACGATGGCAAATAATTTGAAATCCCCTCACGCGCGTGTGTGGCGCACAATGCTCTCCTTTGCCGCGGCCGATCCAAAAGACAAAGCGACAAGCGGCCGTTGCAACTTGCGGCGCTCCATACCTCCGATCCACGCAGAGCCTCAAATGCCTAGTGCCGGACCGCGCGGGCCCCTGACGTATCCAACGCGCGGCGGGCGGGCGGGCGGGTGGCGCGCCAGGGTGTGCGCGCCCGCGAGTGCGAGTCGTCGCGACGCGCCGCCGGAGCGGGCGGGAGTAAGATCGACCAGCAGATAAGACGCCATCCGTCCTAACCGAGCCACGCCAACGGATGGCGACGAGTGTTGTGCAGCGGCGCCCGAGAAAATGACTCGGCACACGGAATCTCGGCGCGGGACGGCAAACATGGCGTGGTTCCCGGCGTGCGGTATACGCTGCTGAGATCCACTGGCCGCCAGCAGAGAGAGAAGAGGGGAGGAGTGGAGGAAGGGAGGAGGAGGGGCGGCGGACGGCCGCGCCGACGCCACTGCACGCGCCAGACGCCACGCCGCCCGCCCGGGGGGAGGAAGTGAGGAGGAGGGGCGGGGGCGGACGAGGAGGGCCGGAGCAGCCAGCCGGAGAGGGAGGAGCGCGCCGGGAGACGTCGCCGCCCCCCGAGCCGGAGGCCGGCGACCCGTGCCCGCCCGCGAGCGGGGAGGAAGAGGAGGGGCGACCCGTGCCCGCCCGCGCCCGCCCTCGCCAGACGCGGGCGGTGCCGGGAAGGGAGGGGCCCGCCCCGCCGGGACCGGGAAGAGGAGGAGGGCGGCCCGCCGCCGAGCCGAGCCGTGCCCCCCGCCCGCGCCTCCTCCCGCCCGGGCCGGAAAGCGGCCCCGCCGGGGAGCGCGCTGGGCCTCGCTGGCGCCTCCTTGATCCCTCGCCCCGCGCCCGCGGTGGGCGCCAAAGTGGGAGAGAAGAATGGAGAGAGAGAGAGAATGGGAGAGAGAGTGGTTTTTATTGTTAAAAAACTCTGACAAGCGGGCCCCATGGTAGATGGAGTATGAGATAGAGTATGGATGAGTGCGGGAGAACGTACTGTAAATGAGAGAATCTTGATGACTAGGATGTTTGGAGTATGAGTATAGGGGACGAAGAGTGCGGATAGCCTAAAGAAAGCGAGGAATGACGCGGACCTGCGGGAACGGAACGTGGAATATGCCGGGCGGGGGCGCGGATGCGGGGAATTGGTAGCCTGTAGCCGCATCCTCGTGTGGGCCCTCCTTCCGGCGGACGGATAAGAAGGCCCGGTCAGCACCAGCCAGCGGGCACCCCAGCCACCCACTGACCCACTAATTCGAATTGTATAGTCAGTAGGAGTAATTGTTAAAGCTAGCTAATGCTAGTAGTTAGTAACACTTAACACGGTGGACCACTGTGAAGGCGCCGTGCTAATGTAGGGGAGGGCGCGATTAATGACTCTTGCGCAGCAAGTAACGCTGCCGCTCCATGTCGGTCATGTCTCCACGGTTCCATCTTGTGTTTACTGTTTAGCATATGAATGCAAAAGGTACGGTGTATCTAGGGTATATCAGCAAAAGCTAATTATCTAGAGAAGTCAAAATACTTTTAAATTTGAAAGAAAGAGAGTAGATTTGTACTCTCATGTTTTAAATTATACTAAGTCATCTTGTTTTGTTTTAGGTCAAGTTTACCTAATTTTTGATCAAATATATAGAAAAGTGGCCCGATATTTATAGCACAAATGTATAAAGATTTAGTCAAATTTGAGAATATGTAGTGATCTCTTAGGAGAATTAAGAAGTAAAGTTCAAGAATCAGAATGAAGTCCTACCAAAGTGATCTTAGTGTCGACATCATATAGTTATTAATGACAATATGCTCTCCGACGTCAGTGTCCTATATACTGACAATCTCTTGGAACGCAAGCCCAAAACTTTATTTTAAGGCGTGGAGCCCTAGATGGTGCAGCAACCAAACGAACGGAAGAAAAGGCACAAATATTTGTAGTAGTTGTCCTGTTCGCTTGTTTTATTAGTCGGGTTTATTAGCCGTTCGAACAGTATTTTTTTCACACTAAACCAAATAGGGCTTGTCTTATCGGTCGGTTTATATCACCAAATTTAACACCCGAGTATGATTATTGACTATACTCCTTTCATAGATTATCGTTTTGGGTGTTCGTATCGCAAGTTTAACTCGATTTATAGAAAATATGTGTAGTATTTATATCCCCGAAATGAAAGTGATAGATATTTATAAAAATTGTCGGCGTTTGTTTCTTGGGAAATAAAAGCAATAGATATTTTGGGATGGACGGAGTACGTAAAAAAAATAATTTTCCCATTCCCATCTCAAAACCAACTCATTTCACAGTGTGAAAATTTAGCGTATCTCATAAGATACTCCCTCCGTCCCATGGAGAACGTCGTCCGGGAAGCGTATTTGTGAGGGGGACACGGTTTTCCAACGACAAAGTCCATGGGACAGAGGGAGTACTTCGATCCGCTTGAGTCAGTAGACGATTCCGTTTTTTTTTTTTAATGATGAAAACAGGAGGGCACGCCCCTACTGGATTAAATTAAAGAAAGGAGCCTATGAATTAAAGAAAAAGGAGAGGAGGGATAAGGAGACACGACCGGATATTATATTTTAGCAGCGCTGTTTATATTTTCTCCCTCAAATCTCGAGTACTGATTGGAGAATCAATATGGTGACACAGATAAAGAAGAAAACTCAGGCATACAGTATATACTGCGATATAATGCACGTTTCACAATGTTGAATATTTTTAGTACAACTCATAGGATATTCTAATCCGCTCGAATCAGCCGAAGATCCTGTTGAATGAAATATATGTATTTTTTTTTTCATGTAGAAGAGTTAACTTGAGTCGACTGACAGATAGACTCTAAAGATCTTATATATTAGTTTAACACACCCACAAATATGATTTCCACTGCAGAATTGGATATATATGCACTTTGATAGTTTATGCATGTTTGATAAAGTTTCTCCTTCTCTACATTCTTTGTGAAAACTGATTCTCCAATAGAAATTATTATCCAATTGAAAGTGTTTGCCTACGATTTTCTTAGATAAACTAATGCCTACAACGACTTTGTACGTGAAGTGAACAAGAAGCTACTTTATTTTGAGCTCCTAGCCCCTAGTACATTTGAGAGAATCACCTCTCAGAAAAAACCTATTTGACAGAGTTTTTTTTTTTTCTAAATTCAATCTGGAAGCTATTTCTTTTCTTTTTTTTTGGTGGGGGTGGGGGTTGGGTTGTATGCCAAACGGGCGATAAATAATTTCTATGATATACCGTACACAATAAGAATGATTTTTAAGGACAGGAAGATGCAACCGACTTGTTATTTGGCTGGTCATATAAGCCGACTCATAAGCCTACTAATTTACTGAGAGAAAAATAGTATTCGAACAGCTGATAAGTCCGACTGATAAGACAATCGAACAAGGCGTGAATGTAAAGTGAGAAAAGGTACAATAATCTAGCAAAAGGATGATTAAAATTTTAGTATATCCGATATGATAAGATACCGAGATTCTGATCGTCTCGAGGCAGTGGACTATCCTGTTCACTAGCTAGTCTGCGGAGCCACAAGTTCCTTATTGGAGAATAATGGAGATATATACAAGAAAATGTGGTTGGTTTACAGGTTTACAGGGAAAAAATGGCCTTTCTCGTCGTGCTTTCGAGGCTGTCCGCACCGGCGTCCGGAACGGCCGTCCGGAATCAAGGCCAGCTCACGGATTCGGATGGGAACTGCAGCGCGCGCCCGATGCGGACGTGGCGTCAGAATCGCCGCGCCGCCCAAGTTTGGCGGCGTAGCGTTAGTTCGGGGAAAGAGCCAGCGGGCGGGGCCCACGCGCGGCGCCGGCGTGCGCCCGTGTGTGGGGAAGGAGAGAGAAGGGAGAGAGAGGAAGGGGGCCGCCATGGCCGGAGCCGGAGAAGAGGAGCCCGCTCGCCGCCCTGCCCGCCGCGTCAGAGCTCGCCGCCAACCCGCGCGCGCGACTGGGCGCGCCGCCCGCTACCTGCGAGTTCGCCCGCCGCGCCCGCGTTCAGCAGGTCCGGGCGCGCTTATCGCTGCAGCGGCTGTCGAGCCTCCGCCGCCACGCCGCGCACGCTCATTTGCGGAGAGGGCCGGCCAAGCCGCGGCGAAGTCTCCGCCTTCGCCGCTGCGGTTCGCGTGGTCGAAACTCCCGTTGCCTCGCAGCGCCTTGCCCGCCTCGCCGTGGTCGGAGACGGCGGGCCGACGCCGCTGGGGCGAAGCGGCCGACACTCCGCGGCGAGCGGCCCGACGCCGCCGGGCGCGAGGCCCCCGGGCCGGCCCTTGGCGCGCGGCCTCCCTCCGGCGAGCAGGGGGCTGCGTCGCGCATCCCCACCGGTTGGGAGCTCCGGCCGGTGCTCGCGTTGGAGAGAGAGAGAGAGGAGTGGAGAAGAGAGCCGAGAGGGGGAGGAAAGAGACGAGAAGGGGCCGGCGGGGAAATAAAGGGTGGGGTCGGCGGTCCCACTTGTCAGCTGCTGTAGATTGGGTGGGTGGAATAGATTTGAGTAAAAAATATTGATGACTGGGATATAAAGTATGAGATATAGAGGATGACGAAAAGGAAGAAATTGGTATGGAGTATAGAATCTTGTTGACCAGGACGGAATATTCCTTTTAGAGTATGGATTTGGAGGATGAAGAGTGCGGATAGCCTGAACTATCATAGTACACTTAATATAAATACTCCATAAAACAGTGCAGCAGTTGGACGATCCTAGCAGTTGTAGCTGTTCCTAAACTTCAAGAACATTGAAGGCACGTGTTATTTTCAACATAGTGGAAGAAACACTATGATTAGATTAGATTAGCCTAGTCGCGCGGCGTGCCTAAATCAGTAATCAGGACCAAACAATGATTCCAATACATAAATTAGTATTCCCCGTGACTCTCAACTTGATCAGTGCGCATTCCTTCATGGTTCACGCAGCGGTACGCCGGTACGGTGTCTCATCTCTGCCACTGCCAACGCCATGCGTCACGCGAGATACATGCACTCATCAGCAATCTGCGATCCAGCAGCGTTAAGGTCTGCAAGCAAAGCACCACCACCTGCCGCAGTTGCGTTGCGCTTGCCCCCGCGCCCGCGCCCGCGCCGTGCGCTCGTGGCTGCCGTCACTTCTGCGAGCCGTTTGTGCCTGGTACCCTGGTGCCGCTGTTGCAAGCGGACGCGAGGACCTATCGCTTTCGGATAATGGGCAGCGGCGAGGCGCGAGGGCGAGGGGCGGATCGCATCGGGGAAAGGCTGCCGGGAGGGGGAGGAGGAAGAGGCCTCTGACGCGGCGACAACTCACCGCGCCCAGAAAGCGGGGAGGGCCGGCGGGGGGACCGCGGCTCGCCGTCTCGGTCGGTCGGATACCCCCGCGCGCGGCGCGGCGCGGCGTAGGAAAAGGCAGCAAGAAGCGGCGGGGCGCCCAGGCCCATTTGCCGGATCTGATTCGTGCGCGCGGATCGTCATGGCTAAAGACGTTTGCTTTGCCGGATCTCGTCCGATGGAGTCGAAGACGACATGCATGTCAACATGGGCAATCTCCCCTGAATCGGCCTGAAGATAGTCGTGGACGAGGTTGCATGATCAGTATGGTCACAACTCACAGCATGAGCTTTTTATGTGCAGGAAGCCAGGAACCTAATCATTTCATTTCATCAGCATTTCTGAACTCTGATGAGTTCTCAGGACTTGTCCGCTCCCCTAATTCGCCAATCTGTAAATGGCCCTCCTATATAACTGGATACTCCTTTGTCCTTAATTAAAATATACAATTCCTACTTTTTATTAGACCATTCTTAAATTCAAATAAAGATATATATATATATATATATATATATATATATATATATATATATATATATATATATATATATAAAAAGGTTACTAATAATTATAATGCATAACAAAATCCATTACATTAACAATAAAAATACTTTTTTATAATAAATAAATATTTTTAAAGAAATATTCATATAGGTCTGGTCAACGGTGTAGAGGAAGGGTAGACTCAGAAGTTAGAACGAAACAGCATAGCAGCGAAATGTTTATGCTCAAAACGGTTTTCCTATCTTTGATGTCTATATAGGAGCGTGAAACCATGGATGATAATGATTCATTATAAGAAAAAGTCTCAGACAATCAAGATCCAAAACGTTTCTAAAAGAAAAATCTAAAGTCCGACTAAACGAGCCCGGCCTAGTCTAAGAAAATCTAAACTAATTAGTTTAAACATGCTATGTATGATTATGTTCTTTTTTGACGGAGGTAACACATACCGATTAAAATCATTTAGGTGCATGTAATTTCCTTTTGGTATAGTATAGCTCCACAAGTGAAGTAATTTTTCTTTAGCTTCTGGCTTTATTACAGAGTGAAGCTAAACTATTTTAGTGAACCGTTTAGCAAAACTGTTTTACATGTGAAACTCTAAAATGCTCTCATGTGAAACTGTTTAAAAATTACTTATGTAACACAAAAGAAAATTTTAACCCTATGTCACAGAACCGCCCAATTTATAAAAGCATAAGTACAAAAAAACCACTCGCCACGCAAGCAATTAGCACACTTAAGCCCTTATAAACCCGGTAGTCCGAAAATCTCGAAGGATTTCAAACCAAACATCATCAACCAAGATCGTACAAGTTTAGCGTCACCATTCACACGTTACAATAGTTCACAAATAGCTCGATAATATCGAGTGCAGAAATAAAATTTATTACAAACCAAGTCTCCATTTAGGCAACAAAAACAAAGTAGTTTTAAAGGCTCAACCCAACACACACTTTAAGTTTAGTACGAGTGCCGGTGACAAATCAATCCACCAAAAAGCGGTTGGGGAGAATACTAAGAATGACCTTGCCCTTTGGTCTTTTAATCTCTTGGATAAAGACAGTCTCGCGAGCCCGTGGAAGGTATGCCCGTCTGCACAAACAACAAGCGGGAAAAACCCCGAGTACGAAAGGTACTCGGCTAGACTTATCCGACTGACTTAAAATAAAAGACTCTAAGGAGTATGACAGGCTTTATCAGGGGATAGCTCGACTCATTTTGCAGAAAAGCAGTGGTAACCATTTTATAGTGACAACTCAGCTTAATCATTCCTATTTATGCTAGGTGGACACCTATACTAAGCATCATTATAGTATATTATTCATGATTAAGCAATCAAGTAGTATCCATAATCATAACACCTTAATTCATCATCATCATTAACCACATTCTATAATCATTACTACGATGGTGTAGCTCAAGTCAAGTGTTCACTGTCCAGGAACGATGGCGATTCGAATCGATTACTACTGAGCTCAGGGGGTATTCCTCACACAAACCACACTCACCCGCTAAAGTGAGCTACAGTCACCGTGGCACATATCCGGAAGAAACGTGGTTTTCGACCGAACCACCGTACCCGGGGGCAGCCTTGGCGCCTTAGCCAGCCTTTGCCGGACCACGGACTTACTCTTCGGCGCCCCGTGGTCCCCCATCCATCTCCAATACGGTGCGAACGGATCGAGAGCCAGCCTGAATAGTGTTAGGCTTCGCGGTCGGAACGACTTATCCGACCAGCTAAGTGTGAGGCATGCGTTCAACATGACTCGAGGGACACGCAACGGCACGGTCCTTAATTGACACAGACGGAATCACTATGGTCCGAAACCCCATAAGACTCCGTCCGGTCTCTATTTATCACAATCATAACCATTAACCAGATGATATCAACATAAGCTCTTTTATCAATCATAAGTAACCACCTATACTCGCGGATGACAGAAAATCACCCGACTTCTACCGTCTAAGCAAGCTAAGCCATTAACTCGTCCTAGACTAGCAGGGTAATTCAAGGCAGGATAATTCAAAGGTAATTCAAAGATATAATGCAACAACGGTTACACACAACTTCTATACCTAATGCATCAATCATAAAGCATAATTAGACTGTTAGAAAGCATAGGTAAGTAATGCTCCGGGGCTTACCTTGCTCAAAGGTGCTGGCGTAGTGATTCGGGCACTCAGGCAATTCCTCTTCTTCCGCTCCTACGGGGACCTCCTGCTGCTGGTCCTCCTGCAGGCTCTCCTCGATCTCCAAACCTTGGGGCTCCTCCTACGAACCTGTATGATGCAATGCATGGTATAAACATAAGGAATGTATAGGTGCGATGCTCATGAAGGAAGATGATTAACATTTTATTTTGACAGAGTAGGTGCATATTTTCTCTCTACTAACAACCTAATTCATTTTACTGAGTATGTGCATATCTCTTCTCTAAACACTTAGAAAAGGGTATAAAGAAGGTGGGTATGCACACACATACACACAACATGTGCATACAAGAAAAGTAACACTACTCATAAGTCAAACATCACATTTCTGATATGGTACTGCATAACATGATCAGCAAGCAAAACATAATTAAAAGTGCCCAAAAAGCAATATAGAACTTATTAAAACCATTAATTCAAAGCCTTATCATTTCATGTGAATTTAAGGGTTTGAACTGTGACCTCTGTCTAAATAGTCCAAAAAATTCTACAAAAATTAAAGTAGCTACATCATGCCAACAGAGACTCATGATAAAATTTTAATCACATTTCATAGTATATCATGGCCTACACAAAAATAACAAGCAACAGGACAGTAATGCACATTTAATTACTTTGTATAGTAAAAAGTGTTAAACAACAGATTTCATATTTTTCTTGGACACTTCTTAACAAAAGAGCAGTCATAAAAAATTATCAGGTCATAACTCCTCATAATTAATTTACTAAAAATCATTCAAGAATCAGCCTAGAATTGAATTTAAATCATATTCCAGTATTTTTACACAGGAACTGCATGGCATATATTTTTCCTAGATAGTACATCCCATAGCAAGTCTAACAAAACAAGAATCACATTTTTCTGAGCAATATATAATTTATTATGCATTTACATAGATTTTAGCATTTATAGCAATTAAATAAATCTATACAGAAAAGTATCACCAAAAATACATTTCAACTTTTTCACAGATAGATCTACATACAAGAAACCTAGCAAAACAAGTTTCGTCAAATTTAGATCACATTTGCTCAAGTTATGAATTTAAAACCAATTCAAAGCATTTCCGGAAAAGAATAAAACTAAAATCCGAAACCCTAATGCTACGTGCACCGGTCCAGTGGACCAGGAGCCGTGACACGCGGCCCCCACCGGTCCAGCCGGCCGAGAAGCGAGCCGCGTTGAGGCGGCCCTAGCTCGCCGGCGGTGAGGCGGCTCCGGCATCAAGGGCACCGCGTGCTCCCCCTCACCGAGCCGCACCCGGTGGTGGTGTTGGTTCTTGGGAGGTGGCGGAGTCGCGCCGGCGATGGCGGCGCCTGCACGGCGGCCTCAGACGGCGGCGCGGCAGCGGCCATCCGGCGGTGGTGTGGCGCGGATGGCGGCGTGAGCACCGCGGCTCACGGTGAAGCCGGCCGAGGGGTTGGTTGCCCCGATTGGGCAACCCCGGCCACAGCCCGCGGGTGACGGTGGTGCGGCGAGCGACGGCGAGGCGTCAATTGGTGCGATTGAGCTCGTCGGCCGTCGATTCGAACCTGAGCGGCTACGGTGCGTGTTGACGGTCCTTAATGCCTATTTTATACCATCAACTATTGCTCAATATAACATGATATCAACCATAAAACATAGTTGTAGGGTTTGATTCTAACGAGTTCCACGAGTTGTGTTGTTCTCGATCGTTTTGTAGGTATATCCAATTTTGCACAGAATAAAAGTATCTCAAATGATGATTTGGAGTGCACCATTGCGATAGGCTCGTCGAGACGATCGAAATGGAGATATCATTTGCTATATTCGGAGTCCGGAGTTAAAAGATATCAATTATACACCGAAACCAACACTAGAAGACTCTAGAAGGCACCAGAAGATGACGTACCGAAGGTGGGGCCCACCTGCTACAGGGTGGGGCCGTCCGGCCCCACCCCGGGGCCGACCGGCGCTCCACAGAGCCCATTCGGGGCCGCTTTGACGGAGGGCCTCCTACCGCCTTAGTGTTTGCATCTCCACCGTTGCCGAAGTCGAATTAGTCCCACATCGCCTGTCCAGAAGAGGTGGAGGCTTTTCTAGACTATAAATAAAGAGGTAGACCCCCTCCCTAAGGGCATCACATTATTGGAGATGTAGAGGCGTCCCTCGAATGGATGACCTCTCATCTCTAGAGAATTAGGGCTAGACTTTCCAATGTAGTTCTAGTTGAGAGTTAGGGAGAGCGGCGCTACGCCCGGGTTTCGGAGGAGTCTTCGGAAGAGTCATCAGAGTTTTGGTATGTCTTTGTATTTATTCTTTGTAAGACTTATGTTTTAATATATTTTATCTTCTCTATTTACTTTTATGCATTACATTTAATTGGTTAGTATAGTTGTTATACTTTAGCAAAGGATCTCCGCCTGCATCGGTGCTCTAGTTATTAATTGTGACTAGGGTAGTAATTGGTAGTGTAGACATGGAGTCTAGGCTATATATTACCTGAGATTGCACCCAGTCCAACATATAGTTGTGGTAGCCCCAGGTGGTGACAGCCCCGACGGCCGACGTATTCCACCATGTTAGGGTTGGTGTTTGTAGGACCGTAGTTGGAGCTTCCTAGTCCCTTTCTCACCCCTTTCCGTGACTAGTGTTCTGATGTCCCGAAGTGTTATTGTGTGATTACTTTACCTTCCATAAATCAGTTATCATAGAACCCAAGTAATAGAGAAGTATTTAGGAACCTTGAACTCTCCCGTTGTCCTCTCACTTTAGCTATTTACTCTTTTATCATAGAATTCTCTCGTGTGTGTCGTATATGCATAATTGCTATCATCAATCTATCATTTACCCCTACTTTAATCTAGTTGGTGTATTAGTTAGTAGATACATGATGGTGAACTATCAATGTCTCTATCCATTGTTTCCCAGTGGTAAAATATAAATAACGATACCTGAAATACTCCCTGTAAAAAATGCTACAATGGTTTTTACGTAAACTATGAATCCTTCATATTTTAATTGTGCATAAGAAATACCAACAAGCATTTTTGGCGCCGTTCTTGCGGGGATAGGGATTTACCTCTATTTCTAGTAGCGACGTTAGAAAAATGTCAACAAACATTTTTGGCGCCGTTGCCGGGAAAACAATTGGCGTAAAAATTTTGATATTGATCTTGATGTCTACTAATCTAGTTCGCCACTAGCTTTAGTAGGATTACCCCTGTTTTATTGAGTTGTGGAATAAGCAGGATATCAACTGTTTCAATCTTCTGGCAAAATTCCACAAAAACAAGATAAGGAGATATTGAAGAACTTAGGGTGCTCAAACATTCATGATCCATCAACAATAAAACTCTGCCATCTCACAGGTATATATAAACATTTACATATATTATTTTAACCATGTGTAGATTAGAAAAGAAAAGTCATCATCATATGAATTCAAGGTTCATCACATGTGATAAATAAAGGCGCTGCGCTAATCACAAATACCATTGTGATTCATGGTAAGTATGATCAAGAAAGGTGAGAAAGTCTTGTTCATAGACTTTAAATTTAATGAGTAGTTATCCTGTTGCATTCTATTGCATGTTTACTTTGAATAATCTATGCATTTACTCCATCTCATATCAAATCCATAGCATGTTTAGTTTCTTGCACATATGTATGTCACTTGCATCTCTACTTAAAAAATGAAAAAAAATACTCTCACCATACATGATCATGCTTTCATCTCTATTTGAGTAAATCTCTATATGCTCTCATGCTACCTTGTTTGCTATAGTATGCTTAGGTTTGAAGTATCTTCATACATCTTTTAAATGAAGCATGGTGCTTAGTTTAGGAGTGGTGATCTTAATTCTAAAGGCTTTTAAATTAAGCGTGGTGCTTAGGTTAAAATGTCTTTCTAAATCAAATTAGACGTGGTGTCTAGGTTGATTTTTGAACCGAAAGTATGTTTTAGTAGACACTTTGGATATTTTGTTGGACTAACCCATGCAGAAACTCCTAAATTCAATTCGGGTAAGTCAAGAGATGAACTCACATCAAGAGATGAATCAAGGCATGTGACAATGTCCAATAACTTTGCACAAAAGAAAGACACAGCTCATTCTCCATAGAAGAGTTGTAAGTATCAAAGCTTATTCACTTAATCTTTTGTCGCAAGTTACCTTTGCCTTGAATCATATAAAAGTACAGCTACTAACAAAATTTGTTAGAAGAAATCTATGCTAAAGTATTTCTAGAAGTCCATTCTTTCATTAGCATAGATGAAATTCGCATGAATTATAGACCATAACCCACATTCCAAACTTGTTGCAATCCTTCGGGTATATGCCCACTAATATTTATGCAGAAAAGAAAGAATAAATGTCTGATCATGGTTCGAAATGAAAAGAAAGGAGGACAAGTGTATTGAAAGGACTAAGACGAAAGAATAGATGAAAGAACACTTCAACACCTTCTACACTTCACCATGATAGTGGACCAATCACTCTGCAAGACATAAGGTGCAAGTATCCAAGCCTCATGCAACTTTAAACTTCATTCAATATCTTATACTATGTTGCTCATTGTCTTAGTTATCCCTACCTCATGTTATGCTTAATTTTCTAAAACTCAAAACAAACAAAATATTCGTTGGGTTCACCTACATATTCTTGGTTCTATTTGAATAAATATCTTTAGTCTTTTAAACTTTCTTACTCTATTATAAGTATGCTTTAAAATATCACTTAAACATTCTAGCATCAAAGCATATTTTTAAAGAATTTGGTTGTGTATATAGACTAGCGATCCTCTCTTGTATAAATGTCACACCCAAATTTGAAGGAACAAATAGGATGTATAAAAAGACTCATGTGCGCCCCAGAATCGGTCGCACACACAAGTTAACAAATTGCATAGAGTACCATCACACTTTT
The DNA here is from genome assembly GCA_015844335.1 of Chrysopogon serrulatus. NCBI lineage: Eukaryota > Viridiplantae > Streptophyta > Magnoliopsida > Poales > Poaceae > Chrysopogon > Chrysopogon serrulatus. The sequence continues at coordinate 349,553 of JADLZL010008140.1, read as the reverse complement.
TTTATTACATATCGAATGAATATTTATCACATAGTCTTAAACAATAATAGTAGCAACTAATAAAAATAACTCCAAACGCAGCCACTCCACATAAGGGGACTAACGCCGATCGGTTGACAACAAGCCTAATACTCAAAGCGATAGTCCTCATTCCCATCATCGTCCCTAAGCACAACCTGAAGTATTGTGATATTGCAAGGGTGAGCACATGTCGTACTCAAGCAAGTATAACTAGGGGTTCATGAGGCTCAAATAAAGTGACAATCGGCTTCTTGCATTTAGCTTATTATTGATTAACATTTAAGGCATAATTAGCAACAAGGTAGTATCAATTCCCATAACCACATGATCAATGTAGACAAGAATAAAGAATAGTACATAAACAACATATAACAGTCATCATTCATTCTCATTAATTATTATCATCCATCGGTGAACATCTATTCCCTCGGTTTTTCGGGCCCACCGTGTCCGAGTGGGCACGGCTAGTATACCAGATTATTAAACTCTGCTTGTGAGAGGTGTACACTTTCATCGTGAGTCATAATTTCTAATGCATTGGGTTAATTACTCCCAAGGCACTAAAAATTATATAAAGCCACTCTAGGGTTCGTCTAACAAGTTAGGGCCATTAGATTCACTCGGCAAGGGAATATAGAGCCCTCCTTCCAGATGGCGCAATGACCCGCAGCCTACACTCATGTGGACCCGAAGCCGCACTATACTCAGCTTTCGCAAAGCCATTCTTACGCCAATTAAGGTAACCTCTAACAAGCTAGAAAAGGTCCCCTGAAGCAACTAGAGCCGAGAGCCATATAGCCCTCACAAATTGCATGATTTGTCCTAGCTTTTGCCAAAGGATAAGTCCTTATGGAGGGTCAAGAACATCTAGCGAAGGCCAGAGATCTTCTCACCCTTTTTATTCAGATCACCAAATTCATCTTTTAATATTTATGTATAATCTATTATTCATGTTACAAGATCATGGTTATAATAGCACTAGCAAAATACTACCCCATGCAAAATCCCATGGTGTCAAGGTACAAGTACAAATACTAGGATATCCTTATTGGTAACCAAGGTAAACACATGCAAAGTATGAATTTAGTGATTAAAGGTGAATAGGTAACAAGGATGATCCCAAGCTATACTTGCCTTGATCAAAAGTGTCCTGCTGGTACTGCTGGTTCTGCTCGAAGAACTCTTGATCGTTCCCAAAGTACTCACCGTCTATACTCGATCAACGGCAACAATCAAGCATCCATAGACAAACATACACGAAGCAAACAAGCTATTATTAGAACAAGTACACCAAGCAGTATAAAACAAGTTTAAAAAAAACCTATAAAATTAATCTACACGTCACTACGATCACAAAAATATAATTTGCACGAAAAATCGGATTTAAAATAAATAAAGATATAATTTATCGATGATCTTATATAGAAGAATAAATAATTAACTAAGACCAGAAAATAAATATTCTCTAACCTACTGGAAAATAGTAACATATGTAGAGCTCAAAATAACGAATCCAACGCAATTTGAACGGATCAATTTGGAGTTAAAACAAAGATTTTGTGAACAAAATAAAGCAGTGGCGTTTCTGTAATTAATTGGAAACCGAGATTTCGAAATAAAACAAATAAAATCAGAACTTTCACTCTGGCCAGGGGACGGCGGCGTGAAGTGCTAGAAGCGCAGGGTTTCTTTAACAAATGTAGCGAAGGGGTATCTTCTATTGTAGACCATTGATCTCATATCCAAGGGTGCGGGATAGATGGGAAAGGGAGGGAGACAAGCCACCAGCTGGAACAGCAAGGCCGGCACGGTGGTCTCCATGGATTCCGTGAAGTGCTCGCCGGAGCTCACGGAACTCGTGATTTCGTGCGCCTAGGACCATGCGAAAAAGGCTGGGAGAAAGAGGAGGACCTTGCGAACTCACCAAGGGCAACTACGAAGGCTCTGAACGGACGGAGAGACGGTGCGGCTCGGAGAGACAGACGGCGACCTTCCCCGTGAAGTTCGGCATCGAACTGTGAGTAAACGGGAGGGATGGAAAATAGGAAAAACGGAGCAGGAACATCCACCGACAGTTGCGAAGCTCGGCGACGAGTTCTTTCCGATGGAGGAGCAGCGGATCGACGAACCGAAATTCGTCGTCGGCAGCTAGGGCTCGGCACGTCGCTCTTCGGGTTCGTAGAGCGGCGGCTGCTGCGTAGATGCAAAAAGGAAGGGGCAAGGAGGGCGACGGCTTTTATAGAGCACGCCAACGTGGCTCGGCTGCACCAAAACCATATAGAGTCGAGTTCGGTCGGTGCGCCTGGTGCCGGGTCGACTCCGTGTCTCCGTGCACAACCAAGTAGAAAAGGAAGGAGGCGGCACTGTTTTGGCAGGGCCACGCATCAGTGAAGCAAGGAGAGAAAAGGTGCCCCTTCTGTTGTTACGCATGAATCGCTGGGCCTCTTGGCAAGAAGGAAAAGCCAGGCTGCTTGCTGGAAAAAAAGAAAACCAGCGGCAATAGCAGGTCCAAAGGGCATCTCGGCAAGAAGAAAAAGAAGCAGGCTGCCCTGGCCATCTGGGCAACAAATGGCATGCAACAGGCCAGCAGGCCACCTGCCGAGAGGAGTCCTCTACTCCTTTTCTGAATTTTCTAAACTAAAATTTCTGAAATTGATTTCAAAATCATTTAAATTCAGTTTTTGAATTTTGGTAGAAGCCAATCACAGCGTAAATTAATGCACCAAAGATGTATGCAACAACATGTAGCTAATCCTTATGATGAATTTTAATTCAAGAGAAATTATTATTTCCTACATTTTGATGCACACATAAAAGCATAATTAAATCAATTTAAGCTATTTCAAAAGAATGCAATTTTTTTTGGGTGTTACAATTCTACCCCCCTTAAAATAATCTCGTCCTCGAGATTGAACTGGTGCTTACTCAAACAGCTGCGGATATGACTTCCTCAGATCATCTTCTCTTTCCCATGTTGCCTCATCTTCTGAGTATCGATTCCATTGCACTTTACACATTTTAATAATCCGACTCCTTGTGACTCTTTTCCCCTATCCAAAATCTTAATTGGAAATTCCTCATAAGTAAGATCATCTTTGACATCGGTTCCTCTAAAGGTATTTGCTCCTCGGGCACACGCAAACACTTTTTAAGTTGAGACACATGGAAAACATCATGCACGCCAGACAAGTTCTCAACATGTCTTCTAATATTTGATTAATTCTCTCAGTCTGTCCATCAGTCTGAGGGTGATAGGCAGTGCTAAAATTCAGTTTAGTTCCCAAAGAGTCATGTATCTTTTGCCAAAAATTGGACGTGAACTGCGTTCCTCTGTCAGACACTATCTTCTTAGGAACCCCATGCAAGCACACTATACGTGACATGTATAGTTCAGCTAACCTTGCTCTGTATAAGTGGTCTTGACTGGGCAAGAAGTGAGCCACTTTAGTTAACCGGTCCACAATTACCCATATCGAATCATACCCATTCTGAGTACGAGGTAACCCCACTATAAAATCCATTCCTATCTCTTCCCACTTCCACTCAGGTATCTTCATTGGTTGCAATAATCCTGCAGGTCTCTGATGTTCCGCTTTTACTCTCTGGCAAGTGTCACATATGGCAACATACTCTGCTACATCTCTCTTCATGCCGTACCACCAATATTTCTCCTTAAGATCTAGGTACATCTTAGTACTACCAGGATGAATAGAATAAGCTGATTCATGTGCTTCTCGCAAAATTGTATCACGAATAGCTTTCACTTCAGGTACACATATCCTCTTCCCAAACCAAAGTGTACCATTAGCATCTATGCTGAAACCTGGTGCTTTTCCAAGTACTACGTTCTCTGCTATCTCCTTTAGTTTCTCATCCTCTAGCTGACCCTTCCGTATCTCTTCCTCTAGAGTAGGAGTTACTTCTATCTCCATAGCACTAAAAACAACACTCAAATTTAGATGCTCAAACTCTGCACATAACTCATCAGACACCGGTGTCGCCTGAAGCTGGTTAGCATATTTCTTTCTGCTAAGTGCATCAGCAACGACATTTGCTTTCCCAGGATGATAGTGCACCTCTAGATCATAATCTTTTATCAACTCTAACCAACGACGCCTGTCTCAAGTTCAAGTCGGTCCCGAGTAAAAATATACTTTAAACTCTTATGATCGGTGTATATATCACTCTTATGCCCAATCAAATAATGCCTCCAAATTTTCAAAGCATGAACCACTTTCTTTGCTAACTCTAAATCATGGGTAGGATAATTCAACTCATGTTTCCTCAAGCTGCCTAGATGCATAGGCTACAACTCTACCTTCTTGCATAAGAACACATCCCAAACCAAGACGAGATGCATCACAATAAATAGAGAAACTCTTACTCGTGTCCGGCAATATCAACACAAAAGTGCGATGTTAATCTCTTTTTTCAACTCCTCAAAGTTAGCTTGACATTTATCGGACCATACAAACTTAGCATTCTTTTCTAGTAAAGCGGTCATAGGCTTAGCAAGTTTGGAAAATCCCTCTATAAATCTTCTGTAATAACCAAATAAACCAAGGAAACTACGGATCTCACTAATATCGGTAGGTGGTTTCCAATTCAAAACATCCTCCACCTTACTAGGATCCACAGCTATTCCACCATTAGAGAGACAACATGACCAAGAAAAGAAACTTCTTTTAACCAAAACTCACACTTACTTCGCTTAGCATACAACTTATGCTCTCTAAGTTTTTGCAAAACCAACCTTAGATGCTCAAAGCATGTTCTCCTTCTGTCTTAGAGAATACCAAGATGTCATCAATAAACACCACCACAAACTTATCAAGATACTCCATAAACACCTTATTCATCATATACATAAAGTAGGTTTGGTGCATTGGTCAAACCAAAAGACATAACTGTATACTCATATAATCCATACCTTGTGGTGAAGGTCGTCTTTGGTATATCGGCTTTTCGAATCTTCAATTGATGATAACCGAACGTAAATCAATTTTTGAGAACACACAAGCACCTCTTAACTGGTCAAACGGATCATCAATCCTAGGCAAAGGATACTTATTCTTGATAGTTACCTCATTTAGTGACCGATAATCAACACACATCCTTTGACTACCATCCTTCTTTTCAACAAAAATAACAGGTGCACCCCAAGGGGAAGAACTAGGACGAATAAAACCTTTCTCTTGCAACTCTTTTAATAACTGTTTCTTAAGTTCTTCTAACTCATTAACCCCCATTCTATATGGACGCTTAGCTATGGGTGCGAGCACCGTAATAATTCAATTATAAACTCAATGTCGCGGTCGGGTGGCATACCCGGCAAATCATCTGGGAAGACATCCGGAAATTCATCTACAACGAGGTCCCGAGGATTGGTACCATCATCCAAATGATTCACTCGTGGGTCAGTCGGTTGTTTTACGCACTATAACATCAACCTTAATCCGACCCCCTGTTGGTGACTCCAGTTCAACTGCCTTCTCCTTACACTGAATCACTGCCTTTTGTTGCATCATCCAATCCATACCCAATATAAGATCAATTCCAGCTGTCCTCAACACAATGGGGCTCACTTTAAACTCTACCCCCTTAGAACCAAACTAATAGGAAGACAGAATATGAAGTCGGGTATAACCCCTCCCTAAGAATTTACTACTATTGGGTTTTTCATGGCACAAACAGTATACTATGTGATCTAATAAATGCTTGTGAAATGAATGTATGTGAAGCTCCGAATCAAAGAGAACAATGGCGGAATTAGAATGAACATCGAACGTGCATCGAGCATAACCCTCGGTCCCGCCTGAATCTGCCTCTACGACACATGGTTCACTCTTCCATTGTTGGAGGGGGGTTTCCTCTCGCTTCGATTGCTACTCGCTCTCGAGGGGTTTGCTTGATTCTCGTCTTTTTGGACAATTATAAGAGAGATGCCCCTCTTCACCACGGACATAGCACTTGTTAGGGGTATTTGGAGCACTATTCTTCATAGGAGTGGATCGCGGTGTCAGCTGACCACCCTGCTGATAACGCTGCTGGAAGTGTGGGCGCTGATTACCACTCGCCGCCGGTTCTCAAGCCGGGTTGCGCCGAGGGTACCGCCCACGGTTCCACCGACTAACCGGTCCCCCGGTACTTCCGATGAAAGCCTTGTTGTGGACCGAAACGCTGGCGAGTGTTACTCCCAGAGCCTTGTCCTTTCATCTTCCTCTTCCTATCTTGCTCCCTGCGCATATTATCAAGCACAATAGCACGATTCACCAAAGCCTCAAAATTAGCGTAGGTGTTACCACCAATTGCAGCCGGAGTTCATAATAGATGCCCTTCATAAATAGACGCTGCTTCTCGGCATCTTCTCTAACATCATTGGGAACATAGCGAGCTAGTCTGTTCAAACTTGTCATGATACTCGCCTACGGACATAGCTCCAATCTTTAGTTGCCCGAACTCTTCCCCGCTTTAGTGCGATTGAGCCCTTCGAATATGGCGTGCCTTGAAAGCCACGCAAAAGCCTTGCCAAGTGATAGCAGGGAGCATTGTTGGAACGAGCAGCTTGGTATGACTCCCACCAAGTTTGTGCAAAGACCTTGCAACCGGCCGGCGCACAACACTTTCTCCACATCGGTGCACCGTGCTATGTTCGGTTGCTTTTCCACAGCACGAAGCCAGTCGTCTGCCTCTAGAGGATCAGCAGTGTGAGAGAAGACTGGAGGTCGTCCCTTCATAAATTCACCACGCTTGTCCCTCACTTGGACAGGTGGTGGTCCTCCCCGCAGTGGGATTGTTCTCGCATGTTTTGCATGTTCTGCATCATCACCGCATGAACTGATTCCGGTCTGCATAAACTGCTCCAAAGTGATGGGGTTATTGGGTTGATTAGGGGTGGACCAGCACCTCGACCCCTGCCTCTGCCTCGACCTCTGCTTGCCATCTGTTTCCCAAGACACAGAAATAAAATCTCAGTGTTATCTCAATGACATATACAGAGGTTAAATGAATCTGAATTTTCTGGGCGAATTCCAAAATCAGCAGTGCAGAAAATCAATCATATCTCGAGTTTCAGGAGTCAAACAGAGGTGTTCTGTATACCGTTGGAAAGCTTAAGAAATTCTCTACAACTTTCATTCAGGCCACTTCGACAGATTCTGTCATTAAATTAAGTAAAAACAGAGTATAACCAAAACTGTTCTAGAATTCCAGACTGTACAAAAACCTTATATTCGAACAGCCATATCTCTCAACTCCGGACAGATAAAAATGTCATTAATATGGTGTTGGAAAGGTACAGGAGTCTAGTTGGTTCCACAAAATTTTCATAATTTTTGCACATACGAATTTTCAGTTATACCAGAAACATCACTGGCTGCTCCAGAAAACAGCAACGATAGGAAACAGGATATAACCAAACCAACTCTTAATTCATGACTAAAACCTTAATATATTTAACTAAGGAACTTGTAGACATGCCTACAAAGTCCCAGCACACATTACAAAAATCCAAATCACACATTAACACAATAATAATTCCAACACTCACACAATTGTTCACACCGCACAGCACGACTCGACTTATGAATTAAAACCGTTTCTATTACATGGTGATCCCTAAAATCTATGGAGCGTGAGCACGACCGATGGAGAGGTTGTGGAGCTTCTCAATCGTGGTGTTGAGGCGATCTATCTCTACACGGTATTGCTGGCACACCTCCTGCTGTTGGAGTAGTTCCTTTTGCAAAGTTCCCACCTTATTTGTTAGCTCATGAGCGTACCCAACCGTAGCATGCAAGATCCTATCCTCCGGATCAGCGGCCTCCATGACCCAAGTCCTCTTCCCCGGTTCACGGTAGGGAAAATACACGAGAGCATCATTCATCTTGCCAAAACGTTGGCCGCGGTAGTACATGAAGGCTTCAACTTGCGGCATCCTCCATGCTCGGCTTCTGGCGTGGGCACGGAACGTCGGTGGGTAGTGATGGGTGACTCTAGGGGTCTTTGTAACAAAGATCCAAGGTCATAATCCTTAGTTCGGTGTCCCAAAGAGGTGTCCAAGAAAGGATGAAGGTGCTCCGTGCAAGCTGTACTCCAGCTTGGCTTGCGGATCGAGTAGTACTTTTCCAAAGAGCCTTGTCAACACATCATGGAAAAAATGGTGCATCAACTGGAGTCATAGAGCAGATCCTTTTGGTCCAAACCTCCACGTGGAGCGACCGTCTGCCTACGGAGATGTGTTCCCCACCCTTGACTCGGCATCGAGGCCTCCCGGTCTTCAATAGCTGGGTGGTCTTTGGAGGGTTGAACTGAGCGAGGTATGCTCCAAAGGCATGTGATTATGGTGGCGAGGAAGCATCTACAGAGTTTAGAAACAAATTAGATAGAGGCAATAATTTTTACAATAGAATAAGAGTAAGAAAGAATAAAAATAAAAATTTTGCAAATAACCAAGATCATAGCGGAAGCATGAAACAAGTGAATCCAAGGTTACTAAAGACGACCATTCTAGCTAGGCTTGCGTCCCTACAAATCAACGTGGCTCGATACCAATTTGTCACACCCAAATTTGAAGGAACAAATAGGATGTATAAAAAGACTCATGTGCGCCCCAGAATCGAGTCGCACACACAAGTTAACAAATTGCATAGAGTACCATCACACTGTTTATTACATATCGAATGAATATTTATCACATAGTCTTAAACAATAATAGTAGCAACTAATAAAAATAACTCCAAACGCAGCCACTCCACACAGGGACGAACGTCGACTGGTTGACAACAAGCCTAATACTCAAAGCGATAGTCCTCATTCCCATCATCGTCCCGAAGCACAACCTGAAGTATTGTGATATTGCAAGGGTGAGCACATGTCGTACTCAAAAAAAGTATAACTAGGGGTTCATGAGGCTCAAATAAAGCTGACACTCAACTTCTGCATTTAGCTTATTATTGATTAACATTTAAGGCATAATTAGCAACAAGGTAGTATCAATTCCCATAACCACATGATCAATGTAGACAAGAATAAAGAATAGTACATAAACAACATATAACAGTCATCATTCATTCTCATTAATTATTATCATCCATCGGTGAACATCTATTCCCTCGGTTTTTACGGGCCACCCGTATCCGTGGGCACGGCTAGTATACCAGATTATTAAACTCTCTGCTTGAGAGGTGTACACTTTCATTTGTGAGTCATAATTTCTAATGCATTGGGTTAATTACTCCCAAGGCACTAAAAATTATATAAAGCCACTCTAGGGTTCGTCTAACAAGTTAGGGCCATTAGATTCACTCGGCAAGGGAATATAGAGCCCTCCTTCCGGATGGCGCAATGACCCGCAGACCTACACTCATGTGGGACGAAGCCGCACTATACTCAGCTCGCAAAGCCATTCTTACGCCAATTAAGGTAACCTCTAACAAGCTAGAAAAGGTCCCCGAAGCAACTAGAGCCGAGCCATATAGCCCTCACAAATTGTATGCGATTTGTCCCAGCTTTTTGCCAAAGGATAAGTCCTTATGGAGGGTCAAGAACATCTAGCGAAGGCCGAGATCTTCTCACCCTTTTTATTCAGATCACCAAATTCATCTTTTAATATTTATGTATAATCTATTATTCATGTTACAAGATCATGGTTATAATAGCACTAGCAAAAAATACTACCCCATGCAAAATCCCATGGTGTCAAGGTACAAGTACAAATACTAGGATATCCTTATTGGTAACCAAGGTAAACACATGCAAGTATGAATTTAGTGATTAAAGGTGAATAGGTAACAAGGATGATCCCAAGCTATACTTGCCTTGATCAAAAGTGTCCTGCTGGTACTGCTGGTTCTCGCTCGAAGAACTCTTGATCGTTCCCAAAGTACTCACCGTCTATACTCGATCAACGGCAACAATCAAGCATCCATAGACAAACATACACGAAGCAAACAAGCTATTATTAGAACAAGACACCAAGCAGTATAAAACAAGTTTAAAAAAAACCTATAAAATTAATCTACACGTCACTACGATCACAAAAATATAATTTGCAATTTAAAATCGGATTTAAAATAAATAAAGATATAATTTATCGATGATCTTATATAGAAGAATAAATAATTAACTAAGACCAGAAAATAAATATTCTCTAACCTACTGGAAAATAGTAACATATGTAGAGCTCAAAATAACGAATCCAACGCAATTTGAACGGATCAATTTGGAGTTAAAACAAAGATTTTGTGAACAAAATAAAGCAGTGGCGTTTCTGTAATTAATTGGAAACCGAGATTTCGAAATAAAACAAATAAAATCAGAACTTTCACTCTGGCCAGGGACGGCGGCGTGAAGTGCTAGAAGCGCAGGGTTTCTTTAACAAATGTAGCGAAGGGGTATCTTCTATTGTAGACCATTGATCTCATATCCAAGGGTGCAGGATAGATGGGAAAGGGAGGGAGACAAGCCACCAGCTGGAACAGCAAGGCCGGCACGGTGGTCTCCATGGATTCCGGTGAAGTGCTCGCCGGAGCTCACGGAACTTCGTGATTTCGTGCGCCTAGGACCATGCGAAAAAGGCTGGGAGAAAGAGGAGGACCTTGCGAACTCACCAAGGGCAACTACGAAGGCACTGAACGGGACGGAGACGCGGTGCGGCTCGGAGAGACAGACGGCGACCTTCCCCGTGAAGTTCGGCATCGAACTGTGAGTAAACGGGAGGGATGGAAAATAGGAAAAACGGAGCAGGAACATCCACCGACAGTTGCGGCTCGGCGACGAGTTCTTTTTCGATGGAGGAGCAGCGGATCGACGAACCGAAATTCGCCGCCGGCAGCTAGGGCTCGGCACGCCGCTCTTCGGGTTCGTAGAGCGGCGGCTGCTGCGTAGATGCAAAAAGGAAGGGGCAAGGAGGGCGACGGCTTTTATAGAGCACGCCAACGTGGCTCGGCTGCACCAAAACCATATAGAGTCGAGTTCGGTCGGTGCGCCTGGTGCCGGTCGACTCCGTGTCTCCGTGCACAACCAAGTAGAAAAGGAAGGAGGCGGCACTGTTTTGGCAGGGCCACGCATCGCTGAAGCAAGGAGAGAAAAGGTGCCCCTTCTGTTGTTACGCATGAATCGCTGGGCCTCTTGGCAAGAAGGAAAAAGCCAGGCTGCTTGGAAAAAAAAGAAAACCAGCGGCAATAGCGAGGTCCAAAGCAGGCATCTCGGCAAGAAGAAAAAGAAGCTGCTGCCCCGGCCATCCGGGGCAACAAATGCATGCAACAGGCCAGCAGGGCCACCTGCCGAGAGGAGTCCTCTACTCCTTTTCTGAATTTTCTAAACTAAAATTTCTGAAATTGATTTCAAAATCATTTAAATTCAGTTTTTGAATTTTGGTAGAAGCCAATCACAGCGGTAAATTAATGCACCAAAGATGTATGCAACAACATGTAGCTAATCCTTATGATGAATTTTAATTCAAGAGAAATTATTATTTCCTACATTTTGATGCACACATAAAAGCATAATTAAATCAATTTAAGCTATTTCAAAAGAATGCAATTTTTTTGGGTGTTACAATAAAAATATTTAAATCATATTAGGAGATTTCATAGAATCAAATCAAGGTTAGAAGTATTCTTCAAAATTATATCTTTGCCTTAACCTTATTGGAAAAATTTAAAGTAATGGTGAGTCATTAAAAAAAATAAACTATAGATTAATCTTTAACTATTTAGCAAACACTATCCACGCTTTAAATAGATAGTATATTCCTTTGGGTATGTATTGTCTACTAATCCCTTGCAGAGAAGAAATAATAAGAGAAGCAAAAGTTTAAAGGAGTGAGAAAGAAGTGTAACATAGGAAACAAGATGGTAATGATCAACTCAAGCTGCAAGGAAGGAAAAGGACCATTTAAAAATCATATATCCTTTACTTCATGGTGTCATCATGCTCTAGTAATAAAGGTAACATCTTAAAGGTAAGTGGTCATCATTTCCTCTTGATCGTGGAGTACACACCATAGCACTATTCTCTTGATCTCAATCTTAACCAAATGAGCTTAAATATGATATATCTTATTTTGGAAGATGATAGTCATCATATTAATTTGATAATGATAAAGATGAACAATCCTTCCATAGGTTAAGTAACTCCACTCTTTTATCTCATAAGCTTAAATGCAATATTTATACTTTTGATATTCTCACCTAAGATGTAAATGAACAATGTGAAAAGACATCAATCTTATTGTGCCTAAGGTTAGAGAATAAATAAATTTCTAGTTCTGTTGGTGTTTTCTCCACCAATAGAGCTTCTGCACTTGATCTCTACCTTGTCTTTATGAGTAGAACACACATCAAGCAAAGTGTGGAAAGATTCCCTAAATTCTACAAGTGGGAGTTCTAAACTAGTAACAAGGATGCACATAAGATTGGCTTCGAGATGCTAACAAAAAGAAAGGAAGAAGGTGGCACCACCATTGGAAACACCACTAGTGGAGACACCACCTCAATCCTCATCCTTAGGAGCAAACTGAAGTACTCAATCAACAAACCACTGCAAGAAGGAGTCCGGTTCGAAGGACTCAAAACATCGAACCATCGCCGTGAGGTAACATCGGTAGTTATTCATATTTACTTTCTTACATTGCATAATTTATTTTCTTAACCATATATACTTTTCTATATTAGTATTACATAGGAAATAATAAATAAATATATATGCATTAGGTTGCATTCATGCATCTTAAAAAAAACTTTAAGCCCCATATGAAACCCTTTGTAGCGTAAAAGTTATAGGAGTTCTCACCGTGGTGGCCTACAAAATAAAAATACATATCATACATTTGTACTTTCTGCATATAAACCTATAAAATCTAAAAATATTAATTGAGCATCCTGCCCCAATATCATTATCATAAACATACTTTAAAACCTACACAACACCCAATCCTCTAAAACGGCTAACCATTAACGTTTTATCCTAATACCGTTCCATGAGTTCTAGAGTTTTGTGAGAGCTTTCTGTAGGATGACTCCAAGAGCTAGCTCACTCAGGAATCTTTATCTTCATCATTCGAAGCAATCTCTCCGACACACAGCTGACCGCTGTGTGTAGGAAGTAACTTCTTGGGTGATGAGATTAAAGTATTCCTAGCAACATTTGCTCTTATAAGTATGAGCTCCTCTATGAGGACCACTCAGCTTTAATGCTCAACTACGACAACATCCAGCTTGGGGGAGAGCATCCTCTAGTTATCAAGTAAGTATACCTATACGATTATCGAGTCTATCTTATAGTCATAAAATATCAAAAATATGTGAGCACATGAAGGTCCACGTCTATAGAGTCTTTTGTGAGTCTATTAGTCTAAAAGAAATAAAAAGATGCATAATTATTAAAATCAAATAAAGATACTTTAGCTATTTAGAGTGTGATCATAGATTCTGTCTAGTTTATTAAGAGTCAAATAAAAACTAAAGAACAATAAAATTTTGTCTTGGAGATGATGAATAGTTGCTCTGTCGTAATTCCTTTCACGTGCCTAGTTTTTAACCTTAAATTCTTCTGAGTTTTAGATATGACTGTTTTGATATAAGAATTCTCTGAACCTGAAACTTGTGGAGGCATATGCTTAAGCTAAGTCTAGGTGATTGAGGGATATGATATAAGAAAGACTGAGCTACTATTTATCTTATTCCTAACGATACTAAGTTCTAGAGATTTATCTTTTGAAAACTCTAAAAATCTTACATGATGAGCTCTTGTATGACAAAGTTTAAATTCCTACCAAAGCCATACATGATATACATTTAGATTAGAAAAACCTTTGCTCATTCATGCTGCTTGATTTGCATTGAGTTCAGTCAACCTTTGTTGTATACTTTATGAGAGCCTTGTCATGCTTTTTAATCAAGATCACTTACACACTCTGCCTACATATACATTGCTCCTACTCGGGAGTAAGCGCAAACATTTTTCACTTTTATCCGGATCCACCTTAAAAAATATTTTTCTCCTACACCGGAGTAAACAACCAAAAAATATACCCTATAGGACAATCCCTTGTTTAATGCTCTACGTTCTTATTGTTATCTCTCTAATCATTTATTGTATTTAAAGGATGCATGTGGCTATGCAAAATAAAAGGTATTAAAAAAGAGAAAAAAAAAAAGAAGAGAAAAAAAAAATATAAAGATAGCCCATGTTTTCCTATGAAAAGTTCTAAGTTCAAGAGAGAGATTTATTTCAAGGAGCAAAAGTAGAATTAGGATTAGCCACTAAATACCATATATACACCTATCCACCATACTCCATACACATACACATCTTGGTTTGATTGTATGACTTGACTCTCTTTGGATACATTGTTTGACTTTACAATATATGAATTGCAAGTATGCTCGTTCTTGTTTAATGCCACTCCTATGAGCTCCACTATAATAATTAGTTGTAGGAGGACATAACAACATAAATGCCTCAAGTGAGATACATAAATACCATATATTAAGAGACTTGAGGGTGTCATACAATTAAGCTCTGAGTTTTATTTTGAAAACTTGCAAAAACTCTAGAATATTGGTTTAATGAAGAATTTGAGACATAGTGCTTGACTTGATTGTTCTATCTTTCAATTACTCAAGACCCACGCAAAAGTTGAAAAGCTCCATAGTTAATGGTAATATGGGTAAGTTTGAAAGTTAGAGCAGTCTTGTCTAATTTAAAGGAGAATTTCAGTTTGAAAGCATATGTACTTTTGAGGAGTGAAAGCATTGTAGCAACTCCTGATCCAAGTTTAGCGGTGCTTAGGCTTTGCTAAGGGACTAGCAAAGGGTAAGCTTGGGGAACTTGTTGACGGTCCTTAATGCCTATTTTATACCATCAACTATTGCTCAATATAACATGATATCAACCATAAAACATAGTTGTAGGGTTTGATTCTAACGAGTTCCACGAGTTGTGTTGTTCTCGATCGTTTTATAGGTATATCCAATTTTGCACAGAATAAAAGTATCTCAAATGATGATTTGGAGTGCACGATTGCGATAGGCTCGTCGAGACGATCGAAATGGACATATCATTTGCTATATTCAGAGTCCGGAGTCAAAAGATATCATCTACACCGAAACCAACACTAGAAGACTCTAGAAGGCACCAGAAGATGACGTACCGAAGGTGGGGCCCACCTGCTACAGGGTCTGGCCCCACCCCGGGGCCGGCCGGCGCTCCACAGAGCCCATTCAGGGCCCGCTTTGACGGAGGGCCTCCTACCGCCTTTAGTGTTTGCATCTCCACCGTTGCGAAGTCGAATTAGTCCCACATCGCTGTCCCGGAAGAGGTGGAGGCTTTTTCTAGACTATAAATAAAGAGGTAGACCCCCCTCTCTAAGGGCACCACATTATTGGAGATGTAGAGGTGTTCCTCGAATGGATGACCTCTCATCTCTAGAGAATTAGGGCTAGACTTTCCAATGTAGTTCTAGTTAAGAGTTAGGGAGAGAGCACTACGCCGGGTTCGGGAGGAGTCTTCGGAAGAGTCATCGAGTTTTGGTATGTCTTTGTATTTATTCTTTGTAAGACTTATGCTTTAATATATTTTATCTTCTCTATTTACTTTTATGCATTACATTTAATTGGTTAGTATATTTGTTATACTTTAGCATAGGATCTCCGCCCGTATCGGGTGCTCTAGTTATTAATTGTGACTAGGGTAGTAATTGGTAGTGTAGACATGGAGTTTAGGCTATATATTACCCGAGATTGCACCCAAATCCAATATATAGTTGTGGTAGCCCTGTGTGGTGACAAACCACGACGGCCGACGTATTCCACCATGTTAGGGTTGGTGTTTGTAGGACCGTAGTTGAAGCTTCCTAGTCCCTTTCTCACCCCTTTCCATGACTAGTGTTCTGATGTCCCGAAGTGTTATTGTGTGATTGCTTTACCTTCCATAAATCAGTTATCATAGAACCCAAGTAATAGAGAAGTATTTAGGAACCTTGAACTCTCCCGTTGTCCTCTCACTTTAGCTATTTACTCTTTTATCATAGAATTCTCTCGTGTGTGTCGTATATGCATAATTCCTATCATCAATCTATCGTTTACCGTAGTATCTTCTTTCTCCCGCTTCGACCCAATTCAACGGAGTCCTACATTTCCTGCCATACAAAGCTTCAAATGGTGCCATCTTGATACTCTCTTGATAACTATTGTTATAGGATAACTCGGCCAGAGGTAGCCAAGATTCCCATGAACCCTTAGCAGATAGCACACATACTCTTAACATACCTTCAAGAACTTGATTAAGTTTTTCAGTCTGACCTAAAGTGTGAGGATGATAAGCAGTGCTGTGCAGTAACTCGGTTCCCATGCCTTCATGCAAGCGAGTCCAAAAGTGAGCAGTAAACTGTGGTCCTCTGTCGGACACGATGGTCTTAGGTACACCATGCAAACGAACAATCTCAGCAATGTAGAGGTCAGCATACTGAGGTGGTCTGTAGGTAGTCCTGACGGGTAGAAAGTGAGCGGACTTGGTTAACCGATCGACGATCACCCAGATTGAATCATTTCCCTTTTATGAAGTCGGCAAACCTGTGATGAAGTCCATGCTGATGTCATCCTATTTCCATGCAGGTACCGGTAGAGGATTCAGTAAACCTGCCGGCTTCATATGAATGGCCTTAACACGACAACAAGTATCGCATCGGGCCACATAAGCTGCTATTTCTTTCTTTATTTTGGTCCACCAGTATCGAGGTCTCAGGTCATGATACATCTTGTTGCTTCCAGGGTGAATGGATAGCTTAGAAAGGTGGGCTTCATCCATCATCTTGTTCTTGAGTTCACGGTCCTTCGGTACGACAAGACGGTTGTCGAACCAAAGTACACCATTATCATCGAGCCTGAAATATGGAATTGGTTCCTTCTTTATTCTTTCTTTGAGGTAATAGATACCAGGATCGGTCTTTTGGCCTTCAATAATCTATTGATCTAGGGAACACTGAACTTGGATATTGTGTATGACAGTAGGATGCAACAGATTGAACCCGTCTTCAAATAACGGTTCTACAGTATGGCGATGTGACTTGCGGCTCAAGGCATCTGCAACCACGTTTGCCTTGCCAGGTGTTGACGGCCATTATTGTATGAAATCAACCGTCAACTAGCCATAAAAAGAATGCAATTGTGATCACCAAAGTAGACATAGGGTTTACACTGACCGAATTCTACGAGTTTTGGTGTTTCACTGTTTCTGCAGACGAAAACTGGAAAAGGCGCGATCACAAGAGCTTATCGGAATAAGTAAACGGAAAATGAACCCCACGGCAACACAGGAAGGTTCCAGAAGAGACAGGAAGGCACCACGCCGAGCCGGGGCCCGGAGGCCACCAGCCGGACCGGCCGGGCTCGGCCCCCGACCGGCCGGGTCAGGGGCTGGCCCGTTTAGCCCCCGGTCGCTGGTTCGCTCCACCGCCTTTGAGGATCGATCCTAGCCACCCGCCAATGTCGGTTTGATCCGATGGCTCACGATCATCGCCCGGGGCTATAAAGGTGAGGCACCCCCATGGGAAGGGGGCACATTTATTCATTCCTCATTCGAAGTCTGATCATCAGCCAGAAACCCTAATCGAGCTCCTTAGCTAGGGCCTAGATAGCTAGAGTAGAACTAGAGGGAGGCAAGCGCAGACTTGGATTCCGGAGCCATCAAGAGCTTGGATTTGGTATAGTTCTTACCTCCTCTTGCCTTTGTTCTCTTTCATTGTATAGTTATATGATTGCTACAATTGAATTGATGAATACTTATTTACTTATATTCATAGTTATCTTGTTCTTTGTCTATTATGGTTGTATGCTTAGTATAGCTAGATTAACATTATACTTATCCATAGGTTCGTATAGCACTCATCTAATTGATCGTTGGGTGAGTGATAAACATTGTGTAAGCGTGGTGCTTATACGTTATTTATCTGCGAATGCACCCTATATGTCCGGTTTGGTAGATCGCGGATGTGACATTCCTGTTGAGTCCTATGTAATCCAAACCCTGTCTATAGGCACAGTAGGGCTTTTGTACGAAGGAAGGGCGTGCTATATTCTCAAACTTCCCTAGTATGTCCACTATGAATAAATATAATGCTAACCTTAGCCATGATTACTAGGTGTATTGCACTAACCATAATATACATTGACATGTAGCTAGGAATAACCCAGGAATATCTCTTGATGTTCTACTAGCAACCCTAATGATATAGCTAGGAGTCTCTATCTGTTTATGCTGATGATTATATACTTATCTTATCATTTATCTTGTGACTTACCCCTGCATTGAGTAGCGAGGACATGGTTATGCCTATCCATTACAACCTAGGTTATCACGCTACCTTTATACGACAGCCATGTAGACCTTCCTTTGGGAAAATATAAATGACAACCCGTAATACTCCGGATAAAATGCTACAATGGTATTTGATCTCATAAACTTCGGATACTATTTCTATATTCTAAATGGTGGCATGATTTAATACCACACCTCTTGGTGTTATGCTGGGGATGACAACTTGGCATTCTAGTGGCGGTGCACTGCACAAGCATTCTTGGCGTCGTTATTAGAGATAACATTAAGAGGTGTCAACAAGCATTTTTGGCGCCGTTGCCGGGGAAGGCAATTGGCGATTAAAGGGATAGCGATAGACCTAACAAACTAATGAGATAGAGGAAACCATAGACCCCTACTCAATACAGGCTTATCCTTGTATTTTCTATCTTTGTGAAATCTTATGTAGGGTAATGAATGAGTGGTTTTGATCTGCCAGATAACTACGTTGAAAATCCAGAGAAACTCTTTCGAAGAAGGAAATTCCAGCAAGTGAGGGATATCTTTGAATCTCCATCAAAGACACCCACCGGTCGAGGTTCGTTCTTTGGAGGAGCAAGCTCCTATAAGAGAAGAAGAAGAGCAACAAAAAGGCAACTTAGCACCAGTCTTTGAGGAAATGGCTGATAAGTCACTGCGCGAGTTCTATGCTCCGAACACCAACAACATCCACACTGGACTTAACGTAGAAGTTGGGGAGAATGGATTTGAGCTCAAGCCAGCTCTTATCAGTATGGTGCAAGCTAACTTGTTCTGTGGAAAAGCACACGAAGATGCAAGTGCTCATCTCCAACACTTCCTGGAGATTTGCAGCACTTTCAAGCTAAAGGATGTACCAAAGGATACCGTTCTGCTATGTCTGTTCCCATTCTCACTATTGGGAAAGGCAAAGCAATGGTTCTACGCCAACAAAGACAATCATACAACTTGGGACAAGTGCTCCACAGTTTTTCTGTCAAGGTTCTTTCCTATGGGTAAGACAAGTGCCCTAAGGGGGAAGATTTCAAGTTTCTAGCAACAACATGATGAGTCAGTCCCTGAGGCATGGGAACGCTTTTAAGATTACATATCAGAATGTCCTCATCATGGGATGGAGAATTGACTCCTTATGCAAACTTTCTATCACGGACTTACCAACAGCACCCGTAACAACGTTGATGCTGCTGCTGGAGGTGCATTTATGTCACTGACCATACCACAAGCTACTGTTCTTATAGAAAAGATGGCTTCCAATCAAGATTGGAATGATGAGCGCCAAACCACCCGCAAGAGGAGTGGAGGAATGCACCAGCTCAAGGAGGTAGACATGCTGTCTGCCAAGATAGACCTGCTCATGAAGAAGCTGGAAGACAAGACGAGCCAGAGACAAGATGTCATGCGCATCAATGATTCATGCATGACTTGTGAAGTATGTGGCAATATGGGACACTCAGGCAACAGCTGCCATGAGACCCGTGAGGATGTGAATTTCATCAACAACAACAATAACAATTATCGTCCTCAAAATCAAGTATGGAATCAGCAAAGGCCCAACTACCAAGGATGGAAGGATGAGTCCATGCCACCCAAGAGAGGAGATCCAGGGAGACCTATGATCCCCATCCCTATTGGGCAGCATGACTTCCCTAAAGTTGTCTGCGATCTAGGTGCCAGTGTCAACATCATGCCTAAGGTAATCTTTGATCAAGTGTTTCCATGGACATCCTTGTTGTACACGAATATGTGTTTACAGCTTGTAGACCAGACGGTTAAGCACCCTGAAGGAATCTTAGATGACGTGTGCATACGAATCGGGAGATCATATGTCCCTGTAGACTTTGTAGTCCTGGATACCGGCAGAGATCCTAAGAGTCCAATCATTCTTGGCCGACCATTCCTGAGTACTGCAAAGGCTGTCATCTATATGGACAATGCAAAGATTTGTTTCACCATCAAGGGCAATAAAGAGAAGTTCAGTTTTAAGAACAAGACCCTTGAAGCTCTTATAGACCCAAGAGGAGCTTACTTCCCAGTCAAGCCAACAACTGAAGAAGCCAAGAGAAAGAATCCAATTGGAAAGAGAAAGAATAAGAATAGGAGGCAAGTGAGAAAGCAAGTCCATGTAGTCAAGGCTGTCGAGTACAAGCATGACCACCTCTTAGCTTCACCATTTCTATCCAAGAGAGAGGATCCAGGCATGCCGGCCATTGATTGCACCATTAGACAATGCTCATTTTACAATGCTTTCTGCGACACCAGATCAGCTGTCAACATCATGTCCAAAAAGGTATATGACTTACTATTCGATACACCTCTGTACCCTACCTATATGCAGTTTGCGGTGGCGGACAACACAACGAGATTTCCGGAGGGAGTAGCAAGAGACATCATGGTCAAAATCCACACTCACTACGTCCCGACCGACTTCATGATACCGGACATGGGAGAAGAAGACGAGACGCCCATCATACTTGGAAGGCCGTTCCTCAGCACCACCAACGCTATCATCTATAATGGATCAGGCCAAGTCCACTTCTAATTCCCAGGAGAGAAGGTACGCTGTTATTTTAAAGATTATAACTCTCCTGGATTAGCAGCTTTCACCTTGTCCAAGAGGAGACGTCAGCGCCGGAGAAATCGCTCTTAAAAGAGCAATGTTGAGGAGGAGGAAATCAAAGAAGAATCTACAAAGCAACAACCTATGAAGGTATGGAAAGAAAAGGTAACCTCCTCAAATGAGTCATTATCACCAGAAGGTCCAACGTCAGGGTCCCCATCCTCGGGATCCGATGAAGCACCCCAGGAGTGATGACGACGAGAAGTCTTGTCCGAAGGACTCTAAACTCCAAACCCTTGCCATAAGGTAACAATGGTAGTTATCTATTCACTTTCTTGCACTTTTAATTCATAGTTAGTCTCCATCATCTTTATAGAAAATCACAAAAACATTTGGAAAACCTCAAAGCCCCATGTGACATACCTACAAAGTCGAAGCTAAAGGAGTGATCACCGTAGAGGTCTAAAAATAAAATAAAAATTAGCATGCATATTTTCTTTTTTACGTTTGAAAAAAAAAGAAAAAAAAAATCCAAAAATAATCATTGAGCGTCTTGTTGCACCACATGCACTTTGTAACAACCTTTAAAAACCTCTCACAACAACCGACCCACGAATGGCTAACCACTAATTGTTTATCCTAATCCGTTCCACGAGTTTTGGTGTTTTGTGAGATGTTTGCTGCAGGATGACTCTAAGAGCTAGTCCACCGAGGAATCATCATCATCACTCGAAGTACACCTTTCTGTACACAACTAACCACTGTGTGAAGGAAGCAACTTCTTGTTGGATGAGATGAAGGTTCCCGACTACACCGACTCTTGTAAGCATGAGCTCCATCGAGAGGACTGCTCGGCTTTAATGCTCAACCATGAAAATAACTAGCTTGGGGAAAGACATCCCCTAGGTACCCGTAAGTGTACCTACGTGATTATCGAGTCAGTCATAAAAAATAATAATACCAAAAATATGTGGGCACATGAAGGTCTATGTTTTTTTAGAGTTCTTAGAGTCTTTTAAGTTTTAAAGTTTGAGTCTTTAAAAATTGAAAAACCAAATAAAAATGTTTGTCTGTCTAGAGTCAATAAAAAGGAAGCTCTTGAATAAATTGAATGATGATAAGTTGCTCTGTTATAACACCTCTGAAATGTCTAGAGTTTAGACAAAAGTTTTTCCAAGTTTAGCTCCATCTGTTTTGACACGAGAATTTGCTCGAGCCTAAAACTTGTGAGCCTAAAACTAAGTCTAGGTACACGATTGACAAGATTGAGAAGTCTGAGCTGCTATCTATCTTGTTCTAAGTGACACTAGAGTTCGGAGATTTATCTTTTAAAAAATGCAAAAACATGATGAGTTCCTATATGACAAAGTTTACATTCCCACCAGAGCCAAACATGATGAGATAGGCTAGTTAAACTTTCACATATATGCTGCTTGTCTTGCATTGAGTTTTGTCAACCTTTGTGACCCTGGTGAGAGATTTGTCATGCTCTTAAATCAAGATCCACCTTCATATGCACTACTCTACATTGGAGTAGGCGCAACAACATGCCATTCCACCTACATCCATTCCAAAATGTTTTTCTCCTACACCGGGAGAGAACACCAAAAATATTCTATTAGGTTAGCCACCCAATAAATGCTCTATGTTCCTGTTGATTCTCTCCAAAATCTATCAATGCCAAAAAGGAGTGCTATGAGCTATGCAAAAATATATTTAAAAAAAAAGAAAAAAGAGAGAAAAAAGGGGAGAAGAAAAGAAAGATGGACAAGTGTCCCAAAGTGCAATAATGGGTACATAGATGCCCAACTCCCCGAAAAGAGAAAAAGATAGCTCATAACCTCTCGGTCGGGTTCCCAAGTGTTCAAAAGGAGAGAGAAGCATTTAAGGAGCTGAGTAAAATTAGATTCCACCATATATCCACCATCTCCATCCACCCATACATCTTGATTCGACTGCATGACTCGTTTCTCCTTAGATCCATTGTTTGGCTTAACAACATATGCATTGCAAGTTTGCTCTTTCAGTTTCTCCTTACCTATGAGCTCCACATAAGCTCTAGTTATAGGATGAAAAGAAAGACAACCATCATCACTACCTTGGTGAGGATCCATAAATACCACATATATTGAGAGACTTAAGAGTGTTATACATGGGAAGCTATGAGTTTTATTTGAAAATCTCTAAAAAAACTCTAGAATGATAGTTGATCGAAGAGCTTGAGACATAGTGCTTATATGGATCTTTCTGTCTGTCAAGTGCTCAAGACCCAAGGAAGAGCTAATAAGTCCCACAAAAAAAGGTAATATGGGTAAGTTTGAAAGTCACTCGCTTATTGCATAACTTGGAGGAGAATTTCTATCCGATTGCAGTATACTTCTAGGGAGTTGCTCGAGATGGCTACAATGCTTAAACATATACATATATTCAATAATTTTTCTAAGTTTTCTTTGCTAAGGTACTAGCAAAGGTTAAGCTTGGGGGAGTTGTTGACGGCCATTATTGTATGAAATCAACCGTCAACTAGCCATGAAAAGAATGTAATTGTGATCACCAAAGTAGACATAGGGTTTACACTCGACCGAATTCCACGAGTTTTGGTGTTTCACTATTTCTGCAGACGTAAACCGGAAAAGACGCGATCACAAGAGCTTATCGGAATAAGAAAAAACGGAAAACGAACCCCACGGCAACAAAGGAAGGTTCCGAGAAGAGACGAGGAAGGCACCACGCCGAGCCGGGGCCCGGAGGCCACCAGCCGAACCGGCCGGTCGGCCCCTGACCGCCGGTCCGGGGGCGGCCCCGGTTTAGCCCCTGTTCGCTGGTTTTGCTCCACCGCCTTTGAGGATCGATCCTAGCCACCCGTCAATGTCAGTTTGATCCGATGGCTCACGATCATCGCCCAGGGCTATAAAAGGTGAGGCACCCCCCCATGGGAGGGGGGCACATTCATTCATTCCTCATTCGAAGTCTGATCATCAGCCAGAAACCCTAATCAGAGATCCTTAGCTAGGGCCTAGATAGCTAGAGTAGAATTAGAGGGAGGCAAGCGCAGGCTTGGATTCCGGAGCCATCAAGAGCTTGGATTTGGTATAGTTCTTACCTCCTCTCGCCTTTGTTCTCTTTCATTGTATAGTTATATGATTGCTACAATTGAATTAATGAATACTTATTTACTTATATTCATAGTTATCTTGTTCTTTGTCTATTATGGTTGTATGCTTAGTATAGCTAGATTAACATTATACTTATCCATAGGTTCGTATAGCACTCATCTAATTGATCGTTGGGTGAGTGATAAACATTGTGTAAGCGTGGTGCTTATACGTTATTTATTTGCGAATGCACCCTATAGGCCCGGTTTGGTAGATCGCGGGTGTGACATTCCTGTTGAGTCCTATGTAATCCGAACCCTGTCTATAGGCACAGTAGGGCTTTTGTACGAAGGAAGGGCGTGCTATGTTCTCAAACTTTCCTAGTATGTCCACTATGAATAAATATAATGCTAACCTTAGCCATGATTACTAGGTGTATTGCACTAACCATAATATACTTTGACATGTAGCTAGGAATAAGCCAGAATATCTCTTGATGTTCTACTAGCAACCCTAATGATATAGCTAGGAGTCTCTATCTGTTTATGCTGATGATTATATACTTATCTTATCATTTATCTTGTGACTTACCCCTGCATTGAGTAGCGAGGACATGGTTATGCCTATCCATTACAACCTAGGTTATCACGCTACCTTTACACGAGAGCCATGTAGACCTTCCTTTGGGAAAATATAAATGACAACCCGTAATACTCCTCGGGTAAAATGCTACAATGGTATTTGATCCGTGGCGCTTGCGCATACTATTTCTATATTCTAAATGGTGGCATGATTTAATACCACACCCCTTGGTGTTATCTTTGGGGATGACAACTTGGCATTCTAGTGGCGGTGCCTTTGCACAAGCATTCTTGGCGTCGTTATTAGAGATAACATTAAGAGGTGTCAACACCAGGGTGATAGTGTACTTACAAGTTGTAGTCTTTGATCAACTCTAACCATCTTCGCTGTCTCATGTTGAGCTCGGGCTGAGTAAAGATATACTTGAGACTCTTGTGATCGGTGTAAATATTGCACACATTTCCCAGTAGATAATGCCTCCAAATCTTCAAAGCATGGACAACGGCTGCTAACTCCAAGTCGTGAGTTGGATAGTTGACTTCATGTGTCCTCAGCTGTCGTGAAGCATAAGCAATGACTCGGCCATCTTGCATTAACACACAACCCAAACCAATTTTTGATGCGTCGCAATACACATCAAAAGGCTTCTCAATATCTGGCTGTGCCAGAACAGTGGCAGTGGTTAGCAATTCTTGCAAGGTGCGAAAAGCTGCTTCACGCTCCTCTGTCCAGACAAACTTGTGATCTTTTGTAGCAGACTTCGTCATCGGCTTGGCTATCTTAGAGAAATCGAATGAAACGGCGATAATACCCCGCCATTCCAAGAAAGCTCGAACTTCATGAACTGACGTTGTGCTGCCAGTCCATGACCTCTTGTACCTTGTCTGGGTTAACTGAAATACCATTCTCAGATATGATGTGATCAAGGAAAGCAACTTCCTTTAGCCAAAACTCGCACTTTTTAAACTTGGCATACAGCTTATGCTCTCTAAGTCCAGTTAACACAACCCTCAAATGCTGAGCATGTTCTTCTTCATTTGTAGAGTAAACCAGAATATCATCTAAGAATACAATCACAAACTTATCTAATTCTAGCATAAAGACTGAATTCATTAGATACATGAAGTATGCAGGAGCATTTGTTAAGCTAAAAGACATAACAAGATACTCATACAACCCGTATCTAGTAATGAACACAGTCTTATGCACATCTGACGGTCGAATCTTAATCTGATGATACCCTGACCTCAAGTCAATCTTGGAAAACACCTTAGCTTTGGACAACTGATCAAACAAAATATCAATCGTCGGAAGAGGATATTTGTTCTTGACTGTTACGGCGTTGAGTGGCAGATAATCTACACATAGCCTCAAGGAATGATCTTTCTTCTTCACAAACAGAGCAGGACAACCCCACTCAGATGTACTTGGCCTGATAAAACCTAACTTGTTAAGCTTAAACAACTGCTTCTTCAACTCTGCTAACTCATTGTGTGGCATACGGTATGGTCTCTTGGATATCGGTGCTGTACCAGGTAGAAGGTCGATTGCAAACTCAATCTCCCTATCAGGCGGTAGCCCAGGCAAATCTTTAGGAAAAACATCAGGAAACTCACAAACCACTGGAATCCCAGAAAGAGAAGAAGCTTGAATAGCATAGGTCAACTTGGTCATGTCTGCAACCCGAGGCAATAATACCTGGAAAGTGCCATCACTACAAGGATCCTTCAGGGTAACTGTTCTATTCCCTGTATCAATGACCACTTGCTTATCCTTCATCCAATTCATTTCCAAGATAACATCCAATGTCAAACCAGGCATGACTACCAAACTAACTCTAAAGCACTTGCTGCCCATAGAAAGAGTTGCTCTCTCAAGCAATTGGTTAGATATGACTTCCGCACCAGCGGAACTTATACGGTAGCCAAACTCTAATTGCTTAAGTTCTAGCTCATGTGACCGTGCATATGCTTGACTCATAAAAGAATGTGATGATCCAGAATCAAACAAAACAACTGCAGGGTGTTGGTTGATAAGAAATAAAATATCTTCGATTTTCTACAAAGGGAAAATCGACAGAATGAGCTATAATGTGATAAAACCAAATAATGATTCCATCACATTATCATATATCAGTGGATATCACAGTCATACATCGTAAGATTACAAGTTTACAAGCTATTACATCAACGAGAACACACCTATTACGAGTAATTCTAGCGGAAGTATATCTAATCGTCGTTAAAAGTCGGGCGGAAGCAAGTTGTCGGTGAAGGCTCCTCCTTCACGGGCATCATCGAGCAAAGATGTCAACGGCATAGATCCCATCTTCCGAACCAAACTTGAGCGCAGGCACGAGACCTCCTAATCCTTCACTATTCGACATCTCTGAGAAGCAGTAAATCTGCACACCGCCAGATGTGTGCAGGCCATGGTCAGCACCGATGAGCTTTAGTGGAGAGATAAAATAAGAGATCCGCAATCCTAATATTTGGTAGTGGTTTGTATCCTTAGCGCATGCAAAGTAACATCAAATAGTAAATAATATAATAGTTTGTCAAATTTTAACATATTCCCAACCACACACATCCACACATCCATCTATCACCTCATCCATCCATCCCAACCCATCCACCACATCTCATCTCACTCGTGTCGACAGGCCAACTCCCACTCGGCCTGTCTCAATGGTCCACGACCGGCTCTATCTCACAACATGGGAGAGAAAAGAAGACTCATCTCCTATCTAATGAAGCAGGTCCCAGGAAAGGTCCATAACCGATAAGTCGGAAGATATGTATCGATCGATCAACCATAACACTCTGCGCAGAGGTTTCACATACCCACAAGATAGCCATCCTCGACCGGGCCTTAGTCTAGGCAAATTCCGGCCGCTTGCTTGATAGATCGATGCCATCCTACCACTTAGCCCCGGGTCACCCCGACGAACTGGCATGCTAAGATCGGGGAGGCGTGATCGACCCATCCAATTGGTACTGCTGACTAGAACGGCATAGAAACTTCCGACATCTATGTCGCCCACCCTATCACCTCGCAACCTAGCAGTAATGGCATCACTCATACCAAGTAGTCCAACTGTCTCTCCCATTACAAGAGAGCGAGTGGTATGCAAGGATTCCCTGTGAGTCCGAGTACTAGTAAGTCTTTAGGGCCGACCAAGCCGACATCTTCATCGGGTTTACCATTTTACGTGCCACCACAAAGACACCCCCCCTGTCCCCGGCTCCACCTCTCAACAGGCTCACACCCGGGATCCCACCTCACACATCATATCACATATACCCGCCACGTATTCATCATCTCATAGGATACCCGGGTCACATCACACGGCAAGACTCGCCTAAAGCTCGTCATATATCCCAGCTCGGTCGACACAACCCTCACTCTCCACGCACCCAAGATACACAAAGCACGCTCCCAATCCACCAAGTCCGTCATCCCAAGCCAAACCATACCCAGGGGTTCACCACTAGCATCACATCACAGATACAATGCGAGTGGAGTTAAAGTAAGTATGGTGATATAAATGCAAGCAAGCAGACAGATAGATATAAGTAAGTGAGCGTGAGCGCAAAGCTGGGTGACATGGTAGAGGGGTTGCAATCAAGTAATAAAGGCTCAGGCAATAGCATGTATTCAGATACTAGCAAAGGATTAAATATAAAGCGCTAGCAGTTCTAAATATTATGCAATGTCTAATAGGATTCTCTAAAAGAAGGTGCTGCCATGACACCTGCGATGTCGTGGAAGTAGTGGTACAATTCTCCATCCGTTGTGGTAGCCATTCAACGAGGTTTCCTCAGGTCCTTTCGCCGTCCACATTCTCTTCCTCCAGCGGGTCCCAGTTCGAGCGCCGTTGATCATGTAGCAGCTACTCCGCAAAACGACACGCAAGGCAAGAGAACACACAATACTCGAAAGGACGACAAGACGTAGGAAGATCCATTAACACAAGAGACATTAAGGTGCACGACTTAGCCCTCTCGGTGGATGTCCGAATCCTCGGGCCAAAAGGACGAGTGGTGGTTTGCTACGCATAAGCTGGATGGCCAAGCCAGTATGGCCTTAATATAAATGGGTTAAGCCAGAGCTTATCTACAGCAAACACCACGGCTCACGTTCTCTCGATCCGGACGTCACGGAGTTGACGGGAATCAAAAGACGGGCCTAGCAGAGGATAAAATAAGAACAACGGGGCTCAGCTCTTGTAGCCTTTTCCCGACAAGTCACAATTGGACATAAGGAGTAAATAGAATCTGACAATACTATTGTGACTTGGCACTGTTGTACTTCAACTGGCCCGCTATGGTATTCAGCGGTAGTAGAAGGGGTCGGTGTAAAATAAACAAGGCAACAACTTCGGTCTTCTCGATCCACACGACACAGTCACGTCGGGAGCCGAGAAGTGAAAAGTTAGCTAGGCACATCTATGTCATGTTCTCGGTCACATCTCTAGTGAAGATGGTTTTACTCGGTCGATCGAGTCGACTCTCACGGTCCGAAGCATGACATCGACTATAGCTTAGCTAACCAAAAAGGGACAGTCCGATCTTTGATCCAATCACCATGAATAAGACGGGATCGAATAGAGCGGACTATCGGGGAAAAGAAAGGCAAGTTCGATCAACAAGCAGTGGTCTACTTCTAATGCATATGCCACGGTAACAGACGAGGCATCGGAAGAAAGCAACATTATAAAGATCACAAGTGCGCAAACCACCCATAGGGTACCCGACCTAGGTGCACTGGCATTGAGGCATCTCTTAGATTCGTAGCGGTGCGGTTGTCACCGCGAGAATCAAAGAAACACAACGGTCATGTAGGGTACAAGCATACAAGGGTTTGTGCACGAAGAGCGAATTAAAGGCAAACAAAGAAGTATAGCTCCATAGTCATGGCGAGGCGAGCTTGCGACCACAAGCTATACTAGCGAGGGCTCGAGTTACACTCGGCATTACGGCCATGGCGAGACGAATCCCACGATTGCAACGTCCGAACGAATTACGATTCCCTTAGCCGGCTCGAAGGCGCGGTCCCAGATAAACACACGACATCCAACTGTAAGAACCAATAGCACGACAACAAGACAACAACTCGAAAAGATTGGAGTAGCACAATTCCATAGCATTATGATGGATGGGTCCTGTATTACAAAGATACATACAACGGGGTCATCAGGAGTGGGTACAACAGTATCGACGTGTATATAGAACGTAAAAGAGAGACTGAAGGGGTCCAGGGGGTCACAGCTTGCAATGGTCAAGGTCACACGGACTCTCGACAGCCCATCCTTGTGTCTCGAGGTGACTGGAGCGGTGGAAATTCACGGTACCAGGCTAGGCTTCCTCGGCATCCACTACGGCCACCAAAGAGGTATCCTACAGTCCAAGATGAGCTGAGCTACAACATGGTGTCGATGTCCAGGCTACGGCTAAACGTCCAGAGTTCCGAGGCTCACGTCAGGGTCACGGGCGGCACGTCCTCCCCGGCGTCTCGGACGCCGTGGATCCATT
Organism: Chrysopogon serrulatus; assembly: GCA_015844335.1. Taxonomy (NCBI): domain Eukaryota; kingdom Viridiplantae; phylum Streptophyta; class Magnoliopsida; order Poales; family Poaceae; genus Chrysopogon; species Chrysopogon serrulatus. Next base: position 319,425 of record JADLZL010008140.1, on the reverse strand, counting down.
TGGCTATGGCCGATCACGTGCGTGTGTGCGTTTGTGTTCCATGTGGGCAAGGCACGAAGGCCGGTCACGTCGTTTCGGAGGCTCACCGGCGGTGGAGTCGTTCGGTGCTCGACGAGGCGAAGGCGAGGAAGGCGAGTGTTGGCAAGGCTTCAACGGAGCATCGCCGGAGGTAGTAGGAGCGTCGTGGCCAGCCGGGCTTGGTCCTGGCCAGTAGTGGCTTGCTGCAGCCACCCCTGGCCAACTCTGGCTCGCCGCAGCCACGTCTGGCTGGCTGTAGCTGGCTGTGGCAGGCTGCAGCTGGCCATGGCTGGCTGCTGGTGGCTGTGGTTGGCTGGAGTGAGCTGTGGCAGGCCGGGGTGCAGCAGCAGGTGGCCCGGAGGGCGGCGGAGCTCCGGCGTACTTCCTGCATGTGTATAACGTGGCACGAAGGCCGGTCTCAGTCATGGGCATCGGCAAGGTAGGTAAGGATGGGGCTCGGCTTTTCGGAAGGCTCACCGGTGTGGTGCCGCTATCGCCCAAAGACGGCGAGGTGGTGTGGTGCCGTAAGGGCGACGGGGAGTTCTCGCATCGGCACGCCGCGGGCGAAGACGGTGCCGCTGCAGCCGCCGCTCGTGGCGCCAAGGCGTTCTGTGCACACGGCGACCAGGGGCGCAACGTGGTGGCGCATGTGCTCGCCGACGAGGTGTCACGGGCGGCGTTTCCCGGCGGTGTTCGCGCCATGGCGTGAGGCGGAGACGCTACGCGGGCGCCGGCGTCCGGGCGTTGCAGCAGGGCGGCGGGGCGAGGGACGAACGGCGAGGACGCCACGGTGGTCGCCGGGCGGCGGCTGGCCGGGCCGGGCGGTGGTGCAGCAGACGGAGACGATGGAGCTCCGGGCGGTGGCGGCGCCGCCGGGCGAGGAGTAGGCTAGGGCGCGACGAGGTCGCGAGCCGCACTGGCCCGGAGCGCGCCGCCGCTGGCGAAGCGTTGCAGGCCGTGGCGCGCTCGGCGTGGTGACGCGCCGCCGTGTCCGCGGTGCGGTGAGCGCGGGCGCATTCCCGGGCGCGGTGGCGAGGCACGGCAAGGGCGCGCCAGCGTGAGACGCGGCCGACCGGGTAGCGGCGCCGCCGGCCAAGACGCGGCGCAGGCCGGTGGTTGGTGTGCCGCAAAGGGCGTAGGGTAGAGAGGAGGGAGAAAAGGAGATGGCGGCGGTGTTAGCTTCGTGAAGAAGAAAGGGAGACAATGGCCGCGCGTTTTATACTCAAGTGGCTAGGGTTCGGGCGGCTTGCTCCTCGTTGGATGGCGTCGATCCTCGTGGTGCGCGCCAAAGGGCTACGGGCGCCGCATCCCAGCAGGCAAAGACGGAAGCCGGCCACGGCGCGGGGCTCTCCATGCCGCGGTGGCGGCGCGTCTGTGGAGATGAGCTCCCATCTAGGGTTCCTAGTGGCTGGGTGTCCGGTTGGGCCAAGCTGGGCCGGCATGGGCCTGTATGCACGAGCGGGCCAGGTGGGGGAGTGGGCCTATGCGTGATGGACAAAGGGGGAGGGAGGCCGGTTGGGCCTAGGCCGCGCAGAAGGGGAGAGGGAGGAAGATGAGGTTTGGGCTGGTTGGGATTAGGAAAGGATTTCCCTTTTTCTATTTATGATAACTGGATCTTCCATTATTTGCTAAAAGGGATCAGATGAATTCTAAGAGATGAATTAAGAGGGGAGATAAAGGAATTACTTCCTTTATGACATTGATTCCATGAGGGCTTGGGGAAGGGCTTCGGAAGTTTGCTACGGATATGTGCTCTCCAAACTCCGAATAAATACGAAATCGAAACCGACTCAAGAAACGGAGCAGACTCCTACAATCAATCTATATGTATGCGACGTTTCACTAGCAGTATTCTCTCGCGTTTAACCTAGCTTCGACCTAGCAACTACATGCTTCACACATTTGCAGAATTTTTTTTGAAAGTTCATATTTTTGGCTTTCTGAAAAATTCGGGTTGTTACAAGAAACGTACCCGCGGTAACTATTGACACTCGTTAGCGTCAATTTTTACTAGGGCTTTTTACCCGAATGAAAACAAGAAAACACACTAGTCTAGGGCTTCATCTGACAAATTCCACGAGTTTTGCATATTCTGTATTTTTCAGGGTGATTTTCAGAAAAGCTGAAAAAAGAGGGATTCTAGTGCATATTTAGCATGAAAACTTATCCGCCACGAAAATATCACGATTGGGCTTAGGAACCATCTAGAAGACACCCGAAGCAACGGGACCCCGAGAGGAGGAAAAGTGGGGCCGCCCGGCGCCCCGCTGCTAGGGTTTTGGCCCCCTTCCGGAAGCTTCCTCCACCGCCTACGAGGAGTCATCTTGGCCCTTGGTTACGTCGGTTTGATCCTGCGGCGCGCACGCCGATCCCACCGGGCTATAAATAAAGGGGTAGACCCCCCCTAAAGGCATCAAGTCATTTGGAGATCCAGCCATCAAGAGCCTTCTCTAGTTCATCGAGCCTCTCTAGTTCATAGCTTTAGCCTAGTTAGATTAGAAGTAGAAGAGTTCTAGTTCTTCACGGGATCCGGAGCCCACGGCGTGCAATGCGAGCGCGGAGTTCGGTATAGATCTAGTACCTTTCTCTTATTGTATTCATTATGATTCAGGCAACATTGTTCTTAATCTCTTATATATTCTTAATTGCAATAGTCATTGTCTATTTTGATTATATGTCTAGGATAGTTGATTTGATCTTATTGAATTCATATAATTGCTCGTATAGCGTTTACCCAAGCGGCCGCTGGGTAGATGGTAGACAATATGTAGACGTGGTGTCTAGATATCTTGTTTATCTGCGAGTGCACCCCGACGTCTTGGGACGTGTGGTAGTCCGCGCAGTGACAAATGCGTTGGTTCCTCTGTAGTCCACCCTCCGCACGTAGGACTAGCATGGGCACGGTCGCAAAGGGAGGTGACCCTTGTGTCTTAATTCCCTCATTAGTTGATGCCTCTTTACATGTGATAATGATATAGGGTTAACTTAACAATGATTGCTAGATGTAGTTGCACTAATTAGAGTTATTCATTGATGTAGTTATAGAATTACCTTAGTATTTATTCCTGAGTTTATCCATTGGCTAGCTATTGTTATGACTAGAAGAGCTCGATGTTTATCTATTTATAATGACTGATCATTATCATTATTTATCATATATATCTTTTATCACGTGACTTATCCCTATTATGAGTAGGATTCTAGTTATGGTTTGCCTTTCACATCAATAGTATAAGTTATAGTTTATAAGTCCTACATATAGACCTTCCCATGGGTATAAATATAAATCGACAACCTGGTAGACTTCCCTAGGTAAAATGCTACAACGGTATAATTATCTGTCCGCTTGCAGAACCCAATTAGTTTATATTCTTATCTTTATATTCATATCTTTTATTTCAGCCTAGTCATATTGAATACATGTAAATCTATAGTTATTTCTTAAGCAATATGATTGAGGATGACAACTTAATTCATGCTTAGAAATGACAGTGATAAATAGGTGGCTAGTTGCTAATGACAAGTTAATTTAATGCCGAGCATTTTTGGCGCTATTGCTAGAGGTAGGGTTTATCTCTATTTTTAGGAATGACGTTAGAAATGCCAACAGTAACTGGTTCTCCTTCGGGGATCTCATCCACGGTGGTGTGGTGCACACGAGCTGGGTAGGTTGCCTGCTTTTTGGGGTAGGGGCAGTACTTGGCAAAATGACCCATCTGATTGCAGTTGAAGCACGGGCCCCTTATGGCTGGTGCTGCGGCCGTTGAACCACCGGTCTTGGCTCGAGCTTGTGGGGCAGGAGGCCGATACGCCCTCTGGTTCTTCGGGGGTTGTGGAGCTGTGGGATTCCTTCTTGGGGCTGGTGCTCGGAACCTCGAACCTGGTGCAGGGGGACGATACTATGGACGATTCGCCATTGGAGCTCTAAACTGAGAAGATCCCGCTTCAAAGTTCCTCTTGTGGTTCTTGGAGGCAGCATGGAGGTTGTTGTTGTTTTCTTGGGTCAAGCAATCACTGATAAACTCGTTGAAGTGGTTCTAGAACTGATGCCCATAGTCTTGGCCATCTTGATGTTGAGGCCCCTCTTGAAACTGGCTATCTTATTTTCCTCAGTATCCACATAACTAGGGGCATAACAGGACAAGTTGTTGAACTCGTGGAGATACTCATTCATGGTCTTGTTGCCTTGTGTAAGCTTCATGAACTCAGATACTTTCATGGCCATCAGCCCAGGAGGAACATAGGTGCTACGGAACACCCGAGTAAACTAATCCCAAGTGATGGGAGCATGAGGTGGAAAAGTGGTACGTTGATGGGACCACCAAATCCCAGCTGGGCCTTGCAGTTCATGGGCTCCATATTCGACCTTCAAAGACTCCGTCATACGAAGAAGACGGAATTTGTCCTCCATCGTGTTGATCCACTCTAGAGCTTCAAGAGGTTCTTTGGCTTGTAGGAACTTGGGTGGATCTGTATCAAGGAAATCCTTGAATGTACTATACTGATTGACTTGGTGATCACAGTGGCCTCCCTGGCTAGTGTTGGCCACAATATCGCGCAGCGTAGCTTCCATGTTATGTTGACTGCCAAGAAACTGTTGGAACAACTGCTCCACGGTCAACGGTGGGGGTGGTGGTGGTGGTAGATCAGTTCAGGGGTTTCCATCATTGCTTCCGTTCCCTCCGTTGCCACCATCTCCACCGTTTCCTCCACTACCGGCAGTGCCCTCATCGATCACATTGCCGCTAGCGGTGCGGCGTGTTCCCACCATCTGTAAATTTCGGCAACACGCAATTATTAGGTGATGTTACAACATTGTAAGCGAATGTAATAGTCATGCCAATAAATTATTGAAGGAATAAATTCATTCAACAACACAAAGACACAAAGATTCATTTCCACAATTCATAACATCACTAATCATATTACTCAAAAGCATCGTCCATGGCATACAACATCCAAAATTGCCAGCATACATACATTGAACTTTAGGCGTTTGGGTAGCACCACATACATGAAGATCCAACACATGAGTCACATCTCATAAAGGTTACATGCCAACAACAAAAGAAACAAAAGCGCAGCTAAGACTAGCGATGAAGCTACTAGCCTACTCGTGCTCGCTCTCTACGTTAGACTCAGCGGCGAGAACAACGTCTCCAGCAGGTGTAGATGCAGGGGCAGGGGCAGGTGAGGGTGGTAGGTCAGCGTCCTCCTCGCCTCCGTCAGCGTCGATGACTCCAGGCTCCATCTCTACAGCTCCAGGCTGGTGGTGAGGGTGAACCTGGTTGGTGATACTCCTCGTGCAACTGCTCAATGTAGTAGTCCCTGTCAAAGAGCAAGTGCCCCAGCTGATGGGCATCGTTCCGGGCTTCATTCCTCTCTACTACAAGGCGTGCCATCATGCGGTCGCCGTTCCTCTCACCCTCCTCCAAGCGTGCAACTCGTGCACGCAGACGATCGATCTCTCTGTCTGCATCTCTCTCTCTAGCCAAGGCGTCATCCCTGTTAGCTGTGACAAGGTCCAACTGCAGCCTCAAATCTCGGATATGATCTGAGTGTCTTTTCTTCATCTTCAACTCCCTTTTCCTCATCACCTTGTTCCAATCCCCAACCTTGTACAAAGCTGCCTGAGTAGCATCATAGGTCTTCATCATGGCTTACATTGCACTCATCGCTGCGGTGTCACTACCCTCTATCTCATCAATCCCAGGCCAGCGAGACCTGCTGGGGGACTGCTCCCAAGCTGTGTCTGAAGGGTGACCTCTGGGAAAGACTCCTGCTAACGCCTCTGCTAGGCTCAGTGGAAAGCGGTCCATGATAGTGCGCAAAACAAAGAAGGCGGCTCTGCTAGCCCCTTCCTGAGGAGTGACTCTATAGGCCCGGAGACGCCATCCCTCCCACTCGAAGTCCTCGTGTAGTGGAGGGACGGTCACCTCCACATAGACCGTGTCGTCCCCACTGTTGGGTTCCTCTGTCACCCAAGAGTACACCGGTCGCTGCTCCTCAGTGTAGCCCACGTGACCAAGCACTCTCCAGAGAAGTGTGGGCATACCAAACTCCTCTAAAAGTGATCCTCCCTGACAACCATGTGGGGAGCAAGCTGCCTGCGAGGTACCCTGCCTCCTGTGGACTTGCGTGCGGTCTGCTTCGTGCGGGCCATCTGTTAGAAATTTATCTGGAGTGAGACAAGTGATTAATTAACAAGTTTTTTTATTTAACAAAGATGATCAATTTATAAGGGAAGGTAAATGCGATGACATGAGATGAACAAACATGATGTATGCACGTATCTTACATTCTCACAAACTTAGCAAAATAATTCTAGCGGTATAAACGGTGGCATACAACGTTCTCTCATAGCGTATAACTAGATGTTCTACACGAATCGCTGTTATGTACCTGCAGAAAATCCACTTCAGCCCATCCCAACAAAGATGAATAAATGCAAAGGCGCGAAAGGTAAAGATTAAATACTCACACATACGTGCATTCTCAAATACACGCACATGTAGTACAACTACCCGATCCTCGTCCTCATGACGGCATCGTCTCAACAGACGTCACAACCCACAATTAAACACTTTGGTAATTACATGGTTTTGACATGTAAGTACTTTCGACATCACACTAGCACTCCCCTAGATCGCTAGTTGGACGACCATGCTCTCACAACTCACACTTACCGAGGCGTAGAGGCTTTTGAACCATACATTACCATTCAAGCGAATGGCACCCATACAATTACCTTGCTGCACGGGCAACAGTGAAAAGAAAATATGATGCAAGCCCCCAAGTTAGTACTTAAATAGCCACCTAGTGTCCTTAATTGGGCATAAAGGATATGGCCACTGGCACACTCTTAATTTGCAAATAAGATTTCATCCAAAGACTTGTAGATCTATAAGTTAAAAATTCAGTTTTGAAACCAAATTCTTTTGTTTTAAATACACATATAAAGAGTAATCGCTAAACCTTGCTCTGATGCCAGCCTATCACAGAACCGCCCAATTTATAAAAGCATAAGTGCAAAAAACCACTCGCCACGCAAGCAATTAGCACACTTAAGCTCTTATAAACCCGGTAGTCCAGAAATCTCGAAGGATTTCAAACCAAACATCATCAACCAAGATTGTACAAGTTTAGCGTCACCATTCACACGTTACAACAGTTCACAAATAGCTCGATAATATCAGAGTGCAGAAATAAAAGTTATTACAAACCAAGTCTCCATTTAGGCAACAAAAACAAAGTAGTTTTAAAGGCTCAACCCAACACACACTTTAAGTTTAGTACGCTGCCACCGACCAATCAATCCACCAAAAGTGGTTAGGGAGAATACTAAGAATGACCTTGCCCTTTGGTCTTTTAATCCACTGGATAAAGACAGGTCTCGCAGTACCCGTGGAAGGTATGTCCGTCTGCACAAACAATAAGCGGGAAAAACCCTGAGTACGAGAAGGTACTCAGCTAGACTTACCTGACTGACTTAAAATAAAAGACTCTAAGGAGTATGACAGGCTTTATCAGGGGATAGCTCGACTCATTTTGCAGAAAAGCAGTGGTAACCATTTTATAGTGACAGCTCAGCTTAATCATTCCTATTTATGCTAGGTGAGCATCTATACTAAGCATCATTATAGTATATTATTCATGATTAAGCAATCAAGTAGTATCCATAATCATAACACCTTAATTCATCATCATCATTAACCACATTCCATAATCATTACTACGATGGTGTAGCTCAAGTCAAGTGTTCACTGTCCAAGAACGATGGCGATTCGAATCGATTACTACTGAGCTCAGGGGGTATTCCTCACACAAACCACACTCACCCGCTAAAGTGAGCTACAGGTCACCGTGGCACATATCTGGGAAGAAACGCGGTTTCGACTGGAACCACCGTACCTAGGGGCCGCTCGACTGCCTTAGCCAGCCTTGTTGGACCTCGGACTTACTCTTCGCGCCCCCGTGGTCCCCCATCCATCTCCAATACGGTGTGAACTGATCGAGAGCTGGCCTAAATAGTGTTAGGCTTCGCGGTCGGAATGACTTATCCGGCCAGCTAAGTGTGAGGCATGCGTTCAACATGACTCGAGGGACACGCAATGGCACGGTCCTTAATCGACACAGACGGAATCACTATGGTCCGAAACCCCATAAGACTCCGTCCGGTCTCTATTTATCACAATCATAACCATTAACCGATGATATCAACATAAGCTCTTTCATTAATCATAAGTAACCACCTATACTCGTGGATGACAGGAAATCACCCGACTTCTACCGTTTAAGCAAGCTAAGCCATTAACTCGTCCTAGACTAGCAGGGTAATTCAAGGCAGGATAATTCAAAGGTAATTCAAGGATATAATGCAACAACGGTTACACACAACCCCTATACCTAATGCATCAATCATAAAGCATAATTAGACTATTAGAAAGCATAGGTAAGTAACGCTCCAGGGCTTGCCTTGCTCAAAGGTGCTGGCGTAGTGATTCGGGCACTCAGGCAATTTCTCTTCTTCCTCTCCTACGGGGACCTCCTGCTGCTGGTCCTCCTGCAAGCTCTCCTCGATCTTCAAACCTTGGGGCTCCTCCTGCGAACCTGTATGATGCAATGCATGGTATAAACATAAGGAATGCATAAGTGCGATACTCATGAAGGAAGATGATTAACATTTTATTTTGACAGAGTAGGTGCATATCTTCTCTCTACTAACAACCTAATTCATTTTACTGAGTATGTGCATATCTCTTCTCCAAACACTTAGAAAGGGGTATAAAGAAGGTGGGTATGCACACACACATACACACAACATGTGCATACAAGAGAAGTAACACTACTCATAAGTCAAACATTATATTTCTGATATGGTACTCATAACATGACCAGCAATCAAAACATAATTAAAAGTGCCCAAAAAGCAATATAGAACTTATTAAAACCATTAATTCAAAGCCTTATCATTTCATGTGAATTTAAGGGCTTGAACTGTGACCTCTGTTTAAACAATCTAGAAAATTCTACAAAAATTACAGTAGCTATATCATGCCAACAGAGACTCATGATAAAATTTTCATCACATTTCATAGCATATCATGGCCTACAAAAAAATAACAAGCAACAGGACAGTAATGCACATTTAATTACTTTGTATAGTGAAAAGTGTTAAACAATAGATTTCATATTTTTCTTGGACACTTATTAGCACAAGAGCAGTCATCAAAAATTACTAGGTCATAACTCCTCATAATTAATTTACTAAAAATCATTCAAGAATTAGCCTAGAATAGAATTTAAATCATATTCCTGTATTTTTACACAGGAACTGCATGGCATATATTTTTCCTAGAAAGTACATTCCATAATAAGTCTAATAAAATAAGAATCACATTTTTCTGAGCAATATACAATTTATTATGCATTTACATAGATTTTAGTATTTATAGCAATTAAATAAATCTATATAGAAAAGTATCACCAAAAAATACATTTCAGATTTTTCACAGATAGATCTACTTACAAGAAACCTAGCAAAACAAGTTTCGTCAAATTTGGATTACATTTGCTCAAGTTATGAATTTAAAACCAATTCAAAGCATTTACGAAAAGAATAAAACTAAAACCCGAAACCCTAATGCTACGTGCACCCGGTCCAGTGGACCAGGAGCCGCTGACACGCTGGGCCCGGTGGGTCAACCGGCCCCACCGGGCCGGCCGGCCCGAGAGTAGAGCGTTGCGTTGGACCGGCCCCTAGCTCGCCGGCGGTGGTGGCCGCCGGCGTCAAAGGGCACCGACGTGCTCCCCTCATCGAGCCGCACCTAGCGGTGGTGTTGGTTGCGCGGAGGTGGCCGGAGTCACGCCGGTGACGGCGGCGGCGCCTGGCGCCCCTCGCACGCGGCCCGGCCGCCATCCCGGCGGTGGTGTGGCGCACGAGGCGCTGCGAGCAATCGCGGCCACGGGTGAAGTCGACGAGGTTGGTTGCCCCGATTGGGCAACCCCCAGCCCTGGCCACGGGGTGACGGTGGCGGCGAGCGACGGCGAGGCACGGCGAGGCGCCGCCAATCGAGCGCGATTGAGCTCGTCGGCCGCCGATTCAACTCAGCGCTACGGTGCGCCGTGTGGAAAACGACGCGCGAAGGGAGCAGGGTGGGTGGCGGTGGCGCCGGATCAGGCGCCTGGAGCCTGGCCATGGCGCGGCGGCGCTGGGCCATTCGGCCCTTACCGCTGTAAATGCCACGGCAGGCGGCTTAGACGCTGCGCGGGAGCGGTGGCGGCTCGCGTGCGGCGCCGACGAGCCGTGAGCGTGTTCGACGGCGGCGGAACGGGCGACGGTGCTATGCTCGCGGCGACGATGGCGCCGCTGCGGAGGGCTGTGGCGTGCGCCGCGAGAGAGAGAGAGAGGGCGTGGGGAGGGAGTGGAGCGCGCAGTGAGAGAGGCAGGGCGCATTCCAATTTGGAACGCCGACGGGCGGCAGGCGGCCCCACCCCACCCCGCCGCATCGCCGCCACGCCAAGACGCCGGCGGCAGCGACGGCGAAGCGGCGGCGCTCCCGGCTGGCCCGTCGGCCACGACGCCACGGCAGACGGCGTGGGCAAGTGTGGGCCGGTGGGCCAAAACGGCCTACCGGGTTTGTGGTGATCTTTTCTTTTTTTTTTAATTTAAAATTAGAACCGAGCAAAAACACAAGTTTTGACAAATTTGTAAGCTTTTTCATGAGATAGTCCAAAAACAAAAAGTTGTAGAACTTTTCAAACCGAACAACTTTTATTTAAGGCTTGAGTCAAAATTTCAAATAGATTTTGAATTACAAATTCATTTTGAATTAAGGGCATGTAAAAAAAAATTTTCCAATTATTTTCTTTTGCTCCAAAATGCACCAAATCTTTTGCAATAAATTTTGTTACAACTTTTCAAAATGCTGGGCAAGTGAATCCAAACTTGATCAAGTCATTTGCATGGCAATTAATTAACTAATTAAACAAGCAAGCAAGCAATTAAGAATTTAAATGCAAAGCACATGAAATGATAATGCATTTAGGGTTTAATGCTTGATGATGCTTATGCCATGATAAATGATGATTAATTTAATTAATTAGGTGCCTAATGCAAGCTTAACACTTGAGGTGTTACACCCTACTAGTATACCATCCATTTTTTGTACCGGTAAGACTGAACGCACCGGGGTCTCGTAAACTATCCGGTACGCGTCCACATCAAGCAATATGGCGGAAAACATCATACAGCGGATACTGAAAACCATCCTGGAAGCATGCGCCCTCCTGCAAATTCACCGGCTGCCAGGAACAACGCTACGCGCGCATGCACGGGGCCCACTGCTGTCATCTACGGAGATGGAAAGGAGACAGCAAATGCATGGGAGGTCAGTAGCTGGCCCCGCTTTTGAACTAACTACAAAAAATGTTTTAACTCACGAACCACAAATCCAAATTAAATTCCGATTGCACCATTAAATTCGTTGCAATAAATCCTTTAAAATTAGATCCCACATGAATATATTTAAATAAAATGACAAGTGGACCCCATAGTAGATAGAGTATGATATAGAGGATGGATGGATGCGGAAGAATTAGATATAGAGGAGAGAATCTTGCTGACTAGCCAGTATAGAGGAGAAAAATAAAGGACGATGAGTGCGGATAGACTAAGCTGTGCGCCCTGCGCTGGGTGGCCCGGCCCTTGGGGCCAGCAAAGGCCAGGGGTCGCCTGTCGGCGCCCACGTAATCGTCGTGGACCCACGCGGCTGCGACATCACCCTGTCCAGGCCAACCCTATCCGCTCCGACCGAGCAGTAGTGAGTGACTTGCCGTGCATGCATGTCGCCGTGCCTATCGGTACGCCCACGTGTGGGAGCTGGCAGTCCGGCACCCAGCGACCGCCGACCAGCACTGGGCTGGGTTCCACTTCCACCTTCCACGAATCACGATCACGAGTTCACGACCTCGCCTGCTCGCCGTCTGTCTACTCGTACGCTTGCGCCATCAGCGTATCAGGTGATCACGTCGCCAAATATCTACGTGTACTGCATGCGCCTTATTTATTCCGCCGAGAGGTGAGACTGGAGAGCGACGGCCGAAGAGCGCAAATGGTGAAAAAGGTCCGCGGCGCACGCAACCACTGGTGGATTCGTAGTCGCACACGTTTTCCGTGAACATAACTGTGCTAAAGACCAGAAGAGACTTTGTTGCGCCAGGCACGCCGATGTTTCAATACACGCTGCTTTCTTCGTTGGGTACACACGGCTATGCTTGTGCGAAAACTACGTACCGTCGCTGCCCCACGTGCTTTACGCTTCCATTTTGAAAAAAAAAAAGAAAACACTGCCCATGTATTTTATCTTTTTTAATTACAAAGTCTGGCGTAGACACTTAAAAAACACGCGCACTCACCCCACGTGCACAAACCCTATTCTTATGAGGGAATGTCATCTACCAATGAAATGACAAATACCGTTAAATCCTAAAATATTTGGTACTACTAAGGCTCTTATAACCACTAGGCTACATACCCTTTCGCCATGTCTTTTATTCTTTATTTGTGAGAGAAGAATTAACCACCGATCTTTAAAATTATACGTAATAATGGGTCTCATCACGGGTCAAAAAATTTACCCAACCCATGGCACGTCGATTCAAGGATTACTCGGATCTGACATGTGTGGGGCCCACTTGCCAACTCCTTCACCCGCCCAGCTGGGCGCCCGATTCCTAGCCATGGTAACCGCTCCCATTGCTCGTGCTCAAAGGTGGGCATAATTAACGAAAACCGAAAAACTGAACCAGATAACAAACAACCAAAATAAACGAAGAGATTTTGGTTCCTACTCTCAAATAACTGAATTAATCAAAGCAACTGTAATATACAAATTATACTTCACTTACTTGTACTTTGTAAGACTATATTTGGTTTATGTGTGATATATTGAATTGCTATCTATTTATGTTAAACTTAAAGGCACCGTAGGCCCACAAATTTGTCCGATTGTGCTACATAGGTATATTTTTTTGAGAATCTGCCATCTAAGTTATACGGACCTTGAAATTGCATTTATGGGCCTTTAAACTTATTAGGTCCAATCTACAACATCAGCGTCATTTTGCCGACGTGGCTGGCCAGCATGGACCAAACCGTTGTCAAGCCGTGGCTATGGATTCATAGTTTCATACAGCTTACCCCGGCCCTCTGGTTTCTCCGTTATACTATTTCTTATAAATTTGATCAAAGTTAAGCGAATTTGACCGTTACGAATCTCGCATAATTGTATTTTTAACCAAATACCAAAGGTAAAAATCTCTAATTGCCCTTTAGCCTTTAGCCTTTGCTCAATTTAGGAGTATATATTTTAACTTAGACGTTCCTAATTAAAATCTTAAGTCTGCCACTGTTGAAGTACGGTAACAAGACCCTGTATGTATCTATAGCTGTGTAGCAATTGGTCCTCCTAAAACAGAAAAGCTTTTTCGATGGGTTGATATGTATGAGGTCTGTATGACCTTCTCCTGAAGCTGAATCCTTGTTTGAATCAGGATATGATATGATCCTGAATGTGTATCATGCAGCACTACACTGCAACTGGGGAATCTGCAAGGAAGACATTTCCATTCAAGTACACTTCATCCAGTGCAGTGTGGCTCGTAGTGGAGAAGTGCATCCACTGATCCACTCACAAAGTATATTAGGAACTACTACATTAAGGGTCTCACAGTATACAACAAAACTCTTGATTCACCTCGCAAGCACACGGATCGAAGATACCTGGCTTCTGACATTCAGTTGATGGCAAAATCATATCCTTATTTTATGGCAACAGCTTTGCATCTACGGTCTGTTGCTGCAGTTTTTGTTCGCAAATCTTGAAGGTGGCTCTAGACTGTACAATTGATGATCCATTGCAGAACATCTTCATGATGAACAATATCCACTATATGGTTCAAGAAAGTAAAGAACTCAGATCTAGAAAGCTTTCTTGGTGATGACTGGATCCAGATTCATAACAGGAAATTTCAGCAGCAAGCTATGAGAGAGATGAGAGGGCGACGATGCTTTTGTGTTGCTGGTGATGCTGCTTCTCTCAAAACCATCAGATTCAGGGAGAAGATAAAAAATTTCAATCTGTCCTTTGAAGAGATTTACCGAGTTCAAATAGCATGGTCTGTCCCCGATGACCAACTTCACGATGATGTCCGCAGTATCACTGAAACTTGAAAGTTATACAGGCCTATATGACGTTTATGTATTCAAGCTTTCTTGATGGAACAAAACATCGAGATCGTTACCAAAAGCACAGGCCGGTGGATTGGAGACACTTTTGCTAGATCTTTTTGAAGGAACTCAAAAGACACTGCAGCATTCTTGTCGAGTGTGAAGCTTAAACCAGCTCTTGAAGAATAGATGCCTCAGTCCCCTCCCTCCACCCGAGTTTGGGTTTCCTTCTTTGGTTTGTAAATGTTACTGTGAATGAGTATACTGTATTGATGTCCTGTTCTGCTCAACTAGCATGATTTTGCCTCCTCTTCCCGACTCGTCTTGATGCTTAGCATTCAATGCTACTAGCATTCTACTGTTCCCATAATGTTGGTAATGAAGTGTACAGTTTCCGAATGTTTTGGTAGTGATACAGTAACCCTCCATTTCTGATCCATTTAATAATTTGCCTTCACTAAAATGAAGGACATATGTTGCTCTACTAGTGCAGAATCAAATGTCTGTAAGAGTTGAAGAGTTCAGTGAAGAAGGAAACAGGTTCGGCATACTGTAGATGTTTGGTAGAAAATCCCATAAATAACTGAATCAAAAACTCCCTTCTCCCCATATCTATTGTACGCTTGTAGATGATTTAACCATGAAGTTTTTCCTGCAACATTAATCAGAAAAACGAGAGAAAAATGGAAGAACACATAGAACAGAACTATGGCCACCCCTGCTACTGCTATATAAAAGAAAACTGCCTGGATGAAGAATTTCGATGTCCTCCAAACAATAATTAATTAACGTACGTCAAAATTAATCAAACGCTAGCCGGCCGGCCGATCACTACTTATTCTGATCGTCGACGTCCTTCTTGATGAGGTCGGCCGGCGGCAGGAAGTAGTCCGTGGTGAGGCCGTGCACATTGAAATCGGCCTCCTTCACCGTCCACGTCTCCTCCAGCTTGCGCTTGTGGTTGACGGAGCCCTCGCCGTAGCGGAAGAGCGTGACGTTCGTGTGGCCGCGCGCCGTGCGCGACGTTGATGCCGTCGATGCAGCGGTAGTCGGAGATGACGGACTCCATGCTGGTCTCCCAGAAGATGTTCTCGCTGCGGCGGTGGCCCTTGCCGGACTTCATGCGGAGCAGGTGCGAGTCCTCGAGCTGGACGAGCAGCCCCATGACGAGCAGCTCATCATGGCCGTTGGCTTACTATATATGGAGGAGTCGCAGATGGAGCGACTGAAAGAGCGGTCGTCCGGGACGGGGCAGGGGATGAGCGGCGACCCGACGACGTTGAGGAAGAGCTGCAGCTCCGCAGTGGCGGAGGCCACGTTGACGGCGGCGCGATCGAAGGCCTGGTTCTTGAGCCAGGCGAGCATGTTGGCGCCCCCGGCGCCGCGGCGCTTGTCGGCGCCGGGGGCGTTGATGAGCATCTCATCGGAGATTGGGCACCTCCAGCACGGTGTGCAGGGAGTCATCGCGGTCCAGGTTCGGGCACAGCTTCCTCATCACACGCCCGCCGCGTCGTCGCGCCGCGCATCAATCAATGCCGCCGATGATCCTTGGAGGTGCTGACGGACAATGCAAGCAGCAAGCCCCGTGGGTTGTGGACTTGTGTGGAGCAAGGCTGCAGGGCGCTAAGCTAGCGCGTGCTTGCCGGAGACAGACACGAAGAAGACAGAAACAAGTGGGAGAAGGGTGGCAAGCAGGCATGCATTGGAAGCGAGGAGTAAGTGGATCGCGCAAACAACGGGGCCTTGTTGAGGAGGCAAGGAGCCAGTGCTCGAGCCTAGAGGTGCACGGGAACACTAGGCGGCTAGACGCTTTGACACTCACACTTGACAGCTTCCGCGCCATGCCGCCATTGGCCATGCATTGAAGGTCCAAATTCCAGCAGCAGAAAGGAGCGTGTTTGGTTAAATGTGTCGTACTGGACATTGAATTCAGCTTACATCCTGCTTCTCTTTTCTCTCCCTCTTCTCTTTTCACCACCTTAACATTTTGTCCACCATACAACATGTTATCATTACTTGTTCTTTTTTTTCTGAGCCAACATACACATCTTTATTGATCAGTCGATGTGTAGATATTACAAACACCAGCTGGCGGATTTAGTAGCCACAAATGCCGGCCAAAATCATCATGAATGGAACTACGAGCAATATTGTGAGCATTGCATCGACATTGGACTCCCTCCTTTCATGCACAAACTCGACCCTAGCAAAGGATGATTTGCACGCCTGAATTTCCTGGATAACTTGGCCATAAGTTCCTCTGAAACCATGTAAGATATTCTTCACCACGTTTTGGCTATCACAGAAAAAAAAAAAAGCATAAGCTTCGAAGCCAAGTTGAAAGTCCAACCTTAAAAAAAAAAAAAAAAAAAAAAAAAAAAAAAACTAGCCCAACCCCTGTTATGGTGGGTTGGATCGATCCATCTTAGATTTTCGGAAGGAAATAGCCCGCATGAAAACATCACCCAGTTGCATACGGACTTCAATAATAACGTGGGAAAGCAGACGGTCTACATGGCTTGAAGCCCAAGCCCAATGGAAAACAGTAGCTCTACTGCGCACATGGGCTTCTCGGGGTTGTCACAGAAAAAAGGAGGCCCAGATTTTGCACAAGCTCTTATATTCTGCTGCTCTTGGATTACATGTACGGAGCACTTCAAATGCTCTCGTCGTTCAGTCTATTGTAAGTTGTCCTCTTTGATTGGATCAATCTGCGTGTCCTTGGTTTCACTGTGGGCTCAGCTTGGCAAGATGGGACCTCTCAAAGAAGGACATGCATTTATTACGTAATCTAATTAACTATCGTTTGACCAGAGAACTGTTTTTTCTCTAATATGATGCCAAGCGCAAGTTGGATTACATATAATCAAATAAAGACCTATTGCATCTACTACTCCGTCTCGAATACCGCAACTCCTAGGGATTTCATAAAACTTTTTAAACTTTGACCAACTTTATAGAGAAAATCATTAATATCTATGATATAAAATATGTATCTTATAAAAATACATTGTATGATAAATCTAATGGTACTAATTTAGTACCATATATCTTAGTGTTTTTTTCTAGAAATTTGGTCAAAGTTTAAAAAATTTGACTTAAGACAACTCTAGAAGTTGCAGTATTCAGGGACAGAGGGAGTATACTATATCAGAACAATATGCTACCCTAATACTCAGTATTAATACTGTGGTCGGGTTAGGTGAGAAGAACCAGCAGGCAGCAGTTGATTGAACGTGCACATTCCCGCTAACCCGGCCAGATTCATCAGGTTTGAACGAGAACTGTTCAACATGATCACCACATGCGTTGATTAGATGATATGCACAGTTAGCATATATAAGCTTAACATATACTACAGCTAAGAACTATGCGAAAATACTTGACTGACATGTGTGAATTGAAAGCGCACGGACCGCATGGATGATGCCAAAGCCTAAAAAGAGGAAAAGGTATATATATACATCGCCGCCGTTCACTGCATCTTCGTCGACCCTTCAAGATGCAAGCAGTATATACGGCCGCGCACGCGTTGTTTGCATGCTGATGTCCGTGGACGTGGTACCGGTGACATGCATGATGAATCTGTGTCGTCTGCTCGACGCGGTGAACGGTGCACGCCTGCACGGCCCATCGAAGCGAGAGAGAGAGACACTACCAGAGAAAAGGGGTTTGGTCCAATAGCATTAGTCCCAAACAAATTTGCAACTGGGACTAAAAAGAGATTTAGTCTCGCCTTCTGTTTACCAACCGACTAAAACCAATTGCAAACGGCTATGGTAGCAGCCTTTGCAGGCCCGATTTTTAGTCCCGGTTTATGAACCAAACCGGGATTAATATTTGATCTTTAGTCCCGGTTGTGGTTCAAACCGGACTAAAAAGATATAGTCCCATTGTTGTTTCAATCTGGGACTAATACTTGATCTCTAGTCCCGTGTTTAATAACGAACTGGGACTAAAGGTCTGACCATATGTACCAGCTTATTCTTCCCCAGCCCGAGCTCAAGCTAGAAGAAAGTTTTTTCTTTGTTCTTCATCTTCAAACTCCGGTCGGTCTACTCTCCGCTCTTCATCGTCGCCGTCTACCTCGATTCTTCCGTCTATTTTGCTGTTCTAAAGGTAACTTAGTTCTTCCTCTTTTGTTTTATCCGTGCCATTTCTCATTTCATGGTCTAGAATAGGAGAATTTTGTGGTTTTAGAATGGGAATATAGTGGTGGTTTTTTCTTTATTTCTATAATTTGTATGCACAAAGTGGAATGATAAACTTGCATGTTTGGATGAAGGTAGCTTATAGTACTTCATCAAATTTTCCTAGATTTTTCATTCTTATATAGTAGCTAATGATGGATTTTTCTTTATTTTTTATGCCATTATTTTGAGATGAAAATGCATGCCTTGATATGTTAGAGCTTATAGTAGTTCATGGTACCTTATTACAAACTTAGGAATTTATAGTACTTAGTGATAATAGTATAGTGAGTAGAAATTTATAGTACTTAGAAATTTATAGTATTTGCTAGATCTTTCCTCTAGCAGAAGAAGCCTAACATCGATGATATATTTGTTTTGGTTGGAATTTATAGCCTAGATCTTTAGTCTCAAACTAGGACTACTGCTTGATCTTTAGTCCAGGTTGTAGTAACAAACTAGGACTAAAGTTCCCGGTAATGTACCACTTTTCTTCTTCCTCCCCCAGCCCGAGAGCTAGCAGCAAGCTCTCTCTGTTCTTCATCTTTAAATGCACATAGAGATGTTTTCATATGCGATACCGAAATATCTCTAGTTGACATAATATTAAATATATTTTTAATATTACTAGCTGATAGGGACATTTTAATGTGTATTAGAAATTTATCTTTAATAGTGTAGAGATGTTTTTTGGTATGAAATTGAAAACGTATAACCTACATGGTGGTACAGTGCTATAAGCTGACTTCATAAGGAATAAAAGATAGGCATGTATACATATTATTCAGGTAACACAAGCGCGTAGCATTTTTTTCCTTTTCATGTATGTATGTATGTATTCAGCTAGCACAAGTGTAGCATTTTTTTCTATTGATGTATGCATGTATCTGTAGGCATAGGAATGAAAAAAAATAAGCCAATATGAGGGCTTGAAAGTTTTTTTTTTCATGTATGTATTCAAATAAGGCAATATGAGAGCTTGAAAGGTTTTTTTCTTTCATGTATATGTATTCAGCTAGCATAGCGTATAGGAAACAAAAAAAAAGGTAAGATGAGGAAAATTAAGTCACCTTGGAATCGAACCTGGAGTGTAGGAAGCAAATGATGTAAACGTACCACTGGGCTGCACATAAGTTTTTCTTCAGCAGTTGTCTTTCACCCATTATCAAATTTATAAGAGCTAATTTTCTCTGTTATGTGTTGTGAAGATTTAAACAGACTTAAATGAGGAAAATGACTAAAACAAAAGTTATAGATCTCAATGATCTATAACAATTTTTAGTTAGTGACTTTTCCATTTGAAATCAATTACTATCCTAAAAATTTATTTGAAGTTCTTGTAATTTGAAATTCAAAATTTTAAATTGTCCAAAAGAACTCGTATGGGGAAATGGTTAAAAAATAAAGTTGTAGATCTCAACAAGCTTAAGGTATACAACTTATTGTTGACGGTCACTAACAATTCTACCCGTTAACAATTACGGCAAGCCAAAATTTGCTCAGCCAATTCTTTGGATTTTCAAACGAATTTAAGATATTATTTTTTTACATCGAGAGACACCAAAATGCTTCATGTTTGTCAATTTCTTATATTCTAGACTTATATATGCCTTCATGTTTTTTTTACCTCTTTCTATTTTGCTTATTTTTTTGAAAAAAATACGATTAGTTTTCAGTTAAATTTTAATTAAATATATTTTTTTACTAGTCGACAAAGCACTTTCACGGACCAAAATTTGTTTTAGGACAAAATTCGTCCAATTGCCTAAATTTCCCGCCCCAAGAGCGGCCAGATTTCGCTGACGCTAAAATATTACCTTTAGTCCCGGTGGTAGTTTCAACCGGGATTAAAAGTTATACTTTCAGTCCCCGCCAAACATCGACCGGGACTAAAGGCTATAACTTTAGTCCCGGACCTTAATTCTAACCGGGACTAAAGGAGGTAGGATATAACTGACCCACTCATCTTCTTCTTCCTCATCCTTCACACGACCCATTCATCCACCTTGCTGTAGCTAGCGCCGCCGCCGCTACGGGATCGATGTTCCCGACGCCGTCACGCCACCGCCATGAGTTAGCTCTCATCGCTCTCTTCGTCAGAATACTCATTTCCTTAAATCCATCACCGTTTGACTTGTTCCCATCTTATTTTTTTCTGTTTTCAGGCGAGGTCCTCCATGGCCGGTTCTTCTTCGTCGTCTCCAACTACCGGCACCACCACGGCCTCACTCGCTACCAGCGCCGCCACAACATGCTCGCACCCTACGCTTGTCGCGGGCCGCGCAGATTGCCTCCCTTCGTGCTTCTTTGGGGCAGCCCCGTGCAGGCCACCGGATGTGGCTGGCCGCCTGCCCGGAACCGAGGAGGTGCGCGGCGCCCGGCCTCCGCGGCATCGCTGGGCCGCCGACTACCGGTCACTGGCCTCTGCCCTCTGGCCCCCGCCCTGGCTGCTGGCTGGCCGTTCGTGAACCTAGGCAGCAGCAGGTTTCAACTATTCGTTTTCTCCCTTTTTAATTTCGGTAATTAATTTTTTGTGGATGTAATTTTATCAAATAAAATTAAATGCCTGTAGAATTATCTAGTTGTCTAGTGTTATCTAGAAAAGAATCTGACGGCGGTGCTACTAGGATGTTTCTCATGTTTATGTAGTGTCATTAGTTTAGTCTAAAATAAATTGTACGTGTATCCATATGCTGCAAACTCATCAGGTTTTAGGCTAGGAAAAAATATTGGAGCTAGTAATTTGCCAACAGGTTTTTTTTGCTGGATCAGGCTATGATACATTTTCACCTTGAGACTTGGTGGCTCCTGAGAGCTGTCTTTTCATTGCAAGTTGCCAAGTTGGTACAATAGAGTAATGTATTTTTTAATTTAAATCACAGTAATTTAAATCTCCATGTGTATATGAAAGTGCAGTTCAATATGTCAAAATATTTTGTTATCAACAGCTATTTTAGCTGCAGAAAAATTTGGTAAATACTTGTATGTGTTAATCTGAAGGTACAATGCTTCATTGTTGCTTTTACAATTCACTACATTTCATACCTGGCCACATTGGCATTGAACTATATATGATGTCTGGATGTCTTTTGATGTGATGTTCAAACTTATAAGAAAGGATACAATCTGAGTTATAAATGGTGTCACTACAAATTAAGTTTGGGTAGTTTCAATGGTTACACACACAAATTAGCTGCTCACCTTGATGGTATTATAGCTTATCTATTTTAATGTGATTTTTCTATGCCTATTAGTACCTTTATTAATTATTTCAGTATGTTTTTAATTGGCATTACCTTGCAGCCGTGTTCTCAGCCTATTATGTAACTTCATTTAATTTGTGGCCATGTAGGAAGCTTTGGACGCATATGTTGTAATGAAGTATGTATCCAAAAAAGTGGACAACTGATGCAATGGATGAGAGTAATACTAAACATATCACCCTCATACTATTGGATGCTAGTCTTATTTCGCTAACCGACTACCCCTTGGTGTAATATGTATGAAGAACTAAAAGCGATGTAGATGTTGGGACTTATGTTAGTTTACTATGACTATGAGACAGTATGGTATTTCAATGTAAATGTTTGAACACTTTATATGGCATTTCAATATATTGGAATTCGATCATATTTGTGGTGGATTGACATTTTCATCATGCATTTGGAATGGATTGAGAGTAAAACTATATTTTGTTACTTGTTTTGCCCTCTCATGAAATATCCGGATTCTAGTAGTGATTAGTAGTGTACAATCGTATACGAATAACTAAATTGAATTGAAAATAAACTATAAAGAAAAGAAACGAATATAGAAAAAAGGGCAACACTTTTAGTCCCAGTTTGGAAAGCCAACTGGGACTAAAAGAAGCTAGGCCGAGACAAGGCCTGACGAACCTTTTAGTCCCAGTTGGATTTCCAAACCGGGACTAAAGGGTCCTTTTAATCCCGGTTGCCACAACCGGGACTAAAAGGGGGACCTTTAGTCCCGGATTATAAATCCCGGTTGGCCAACCGGGACTAAAGGGGGGTTGCCAACCGGGATTAAATCCCATTTCTCTAGCAGTGAGAGCAAGTATGTATGTATGTATGTTTATACGTACTATTATTTGTACATGTACAGATAGGACAAGAGATTGTTAAATACTCCTACTATACTTCCTCCGTCCCCATTTACATGTCGCTCGGGAACTGTGTCTGGGTGAGGAGCACGATTCCCTAGCGACATGTATAAAGGGACAGAGGTAGTATGTTGCTGCATGTAGCTAGTGACGGCAAGCGTCGGCGTACGTACACGTCGGTGATTGCGAACGGACACCATCCAAAGTCGTAGCCTGCCGCTGCGGACAGATCGACACGTCGCGGAGTGTCGTCGGTATGTGTGAAAAAATGACTGCACCTCGTCGTCTTCGGGATCCTCCTGGTAGGAAACTGTCGATTCAGGGCGAGCCCAGCGTCGGTAAAGCGCATCTGATCTACTACGTACGAACTCTCTTCTCCTGCCCATTTGCTGTTGTTTCTGCTTCACACCAAAAACCAGGCGAAAAAGGGTCGCATCTCTTGTGTGCTGCGCGTCACACCTTGGAAAATCATCAAAAACTATATACGGAGTATTATATAAAAGGACAACCTAGTACTAGCTTCTGACTTTTTAGCGCGCTCTCGATGACTCGATCGCTCCCGAAAGTGCCACCGCTACCTAACCGTAATGCGATCGAGGTAGAATAGTTGATGATGATTGATGATGGGACGTGACTTGACGCTGCTAACTTGGGCCAGTCGCAACATCCCCGGTTCCGGCCGGGCTCGTTTTCTGCTTGCCTTTCCTCTCTCGCATGCAGCTCCATCGGCGACATGTCAACTGCTATCTTACACATCTACCCCAATGGAACCAGCTAGCTGCCCTTAGCTCGTGAGGCCCGTCCCTGTCCGCCGGTTATACCGTCGTTGCTGATCCTGATTTTCCCCATTCTCTATATCGATTCTTTGCACGCAGCACGCTAACGGCTCACCAAACCCAGGGCAAAAGTGCGGCAACGCAGGCAGCGATATGGCTGTCTAGTGCTTCGTCTTCTTCTTTGAATATTTGGCTATACCTACCTAGCTACCGCTAACCTCAGAACACACAATCACTAACGGAGCATCATTATCGGGTCTGGGGATGCAAAATACCTGACACCCAATCCCTGAATTAATCCAGACCTGAAGTACCCGAACCTGAAATACCTGGTCACAGTTTCGGACTTTTCCGGTCACAGTTTCGGACTTTTCCAATTTAGTTTGGATAATTCGGGAATGTTCCCGGTACTAGAATTACTTAAAATGTCTCAAACATTTGCTCTTTTATTCCTAATATAAAGACATGAAGCTAAGTGGTTCAGTGCAATATAATAACCCTATCATTGGTATGAATTAATGTAGATTTATGCTAACTCAATAGTTGAATTAATTAATGTAGATTTATCTTGTTAGAACCTCAAATGCATACTCCTCGGTATATTGTTTAGCTAAGTCCTGTACAATGCAATTCTATACTTATGGTGCTGCCATTAAATAGTTTTGCAGGTACTTAAATGACTAATTGACTATGGCGACCATATCATCTCGCCAGAACCGACAAAGTGGGCGAAGGGAAACAACTGTCCGGGTTTATGGTACAGTGATGCCCATGGCCAAATGCAACCACTAATTAGTAGTTGATATTAATTCGAAATGTGGGGCCGTCAACTTAAGTAAAACATGGCAGGACATATAGCTTCTGGTCACATTTAGGTTAGATATGAGTCTTCTCAACCTAATGTTGTGTAACTAGACTTATTAATTCGATAACAGTGCTCATGTATACTTCCGATTTGTGTAATATCTTACTATTACTAATTAGAGGCTCCAACGGAGGCACCATGTTGATTCTCACCGACGCTAGGAGGAAAAAAAATAAATTCTAGAAATTCCCACAATAATCAGAAACATCGGCCTTTAATTTGGTAGACACTAATCATCATAGTTGGTAATAGCCATTGGATCTATTGCAATTTATAGAAAAAATTACCCACTTGCCATTATGAAAAATACATAAAGTAACCCCTAATTTTGTATTTAAATTACCCACCACTACCATTATGAAGAATAATTCAAGATAACCCCCGAATTTATATACAAATTTCCCACGTTTATTTATCATTATAAAAAGTAAATCAAAATAACCCCTAGATTTATATCTAAATTAACCACTTTGCTATTATGATAAATAAATCAAAATAAAGCCCTCGCATTGTATCTAAATTATTCACTTTTTTCTATTACAAATAACAATTTAAAACAACCCTCTAAGTTTATATTTAGGTTCCCGATCTATCATTATAAAAGATAATTTTAAATACACAAAGTAGTAATTTTATATATTATCTACCTTTATAGTTATGAAAGTTCATCCTAAATTTACATCCAACCTATCCATGCATGTTGTTATGAAAGAGAATATAAAGTATTACCGTTACATTTATATTACAAGCCATTATAAAAGATGAACAAAAATATCATTTAAATCTACAGGTAAACAATAATATATTCTATTAAAAAATAAATCGATATCCATAGATATATATTTATAAATTTATAAATCTTAAAATTCAACGGTCATAGTTATGTTTCACCATGTATACTAAGTAATAATATATATATGATAGGATAAATATTTTTAATTTCTTATGAAGAATAAAAATGTTTAATTCACAAATTACATAGTAATAACATAACATCGACAATTCACTTTAAATTATGTTAATGCTACATGATAATTAATTTCATAGTTTGTTATTTTAAATAATTTTATATATTTTAAGTGAAACATTATATCATTTCACTATTGATAATATAATTGCTATAACAAATTTAACAAGTGTAATGCTAGAGTACACTCTGAACTTCAACTTACTACTAAAACCTAAACTCTTTTTAGTTAAAAGATAAATTTTGAATAAAATATGAAAAATACTAGAGTTTCTACTTAAGTCAATTAAAACTCAAAAGCTAATTATGATTAATAAAGTCACATAATGGGATGCAATTAGGGTTTATATATTAATATTAGGTTTTCATCTAAAAACATATCACGCTACAAAAAATATTGAAAAGTCAAACTAGATGTCCCTAATGAAGCCTCCGCATTAGTCCTCACGAGATACGATAGGAAAATAAAATATAGAACCTAAACGTTCTTATAAAAATTCAAAACATTTGATCATCAATTCTATTTTACCTAATCACCATTAATAATTTCCTTTAAAACTATCATTAATGACAATAACTATTGGATCTATTCTAATTCTTAAATAATTACCTAACTCCACTATTGTGTCACAAAATAATTTAAAATAAAAATTTATATCTAATTACTGATGTACTCTTATTATGATTGATAATCTATGTAACCCAACTTTTATCTTATTATTTAAAAGTTTAAAAGTTTAAATATCCTTGCAAATCTACATCTAAAAATTATCAAAAACTTATATTTAAAATTGTTAAATAACCATAAAACATGTATACGTTATTGTTATTAATATTTAATTAAAGTAAGCATACATGATGTGCCAACATGCATCATTGATAAATATACATGATGTGCCAAAGATACATGTATGTGTCATAGAGTAGTTTAGCTTAAAGAGTAGAATATTATATGACTTAACTATTAAAATTCTTTAGAGATTAATGTTGACGGTGGATAACGTCAACCTTCAGAGAACTTTAGACACAAAAGGATACACGAATACACACTAGTCTAGGGTTTTAACCGACAATTTCCACGAGTTTTTGCATATTCTATATTTTTGCGGGGACTATTCCGGAAAAGCTTAAAAGAGGGATTAGAGTGCATAATAATCACGAAACTTATCTGTCAAGGGAAAGATAACCATCGAGATGTGGGAAGGATCTAGAAGACACTGGAAGCAACGGGACCCGCAAACGCCGCCAGGTGGGGCCGGCTGGCCCCACCCCTGCGCCGGTCGGCGCCCTAAGTTAGGGTTTCGGCCCCTCCTTCTGGAAGCTTCTTCCACCGCCTATGAGGAGTCATCTCGGCCCTTGGTTAAGTTGGTTTGATCCTGCGGCGCACGTTCATCCCACCGGGCTATAAATAAAGGGGCAGACCCCCCCTCCCTAGAGGCATCAAGTCATTTGGAGATCAAGCCATCAAGAGTCTTCTCTAGTTCATCAGAGCCTCTCTAGTTCATAGCTTTAGCCTAGTTAGATTAGAAGTAGAAGAGTTCTAGTTCTTCAGTGGGATCTGGAGCCCCCGGCGTCTGTCTGGAGCGCGGAGTTCGGTATAGTTCTAGTTCTTTTCTCTTATTGTATTCAACATTATGATTTGGGAAACATTGTTTTTAATCTTATATATGTTCTTAATTGCAATAGTCATTGTCTGCTTTGATTATATGTTTAGCATAGTTAGTTTGATCCTATTAAATTTATGTAATTGCTCGTATAGCATTCATCCAGGGATATCGTGGGTGAATGATTGGCAGTATGTAGACGTGGTGTTTAGATATCTTGCTTATCTGCGAGTGCACCCCGATGTGTCGGGACGTGTGGTAGTCCGCGTAGGTGACAAATGCGTTGGTTTCTCCAGTAGTCCACCCTTCGTGCGTGGGACTAGCATGGGCACGGTCGCGAAGTTGGATGATGACTCTGTTTCACATCCTTCCTAGTTGATGCCTCTTTACATGTAATTATGACGTAGGATTAACTTAACAATGATTGCTAGATGTAATTGCACTAATTAGAGTATTCATTGATGTAGTTATTGAATTATCTTAGTATTTATTTTTAAGTTTATCCATTGGCTAGCTATTACTATGACTAGAAGAGCTCGATGTTTATCTATTTATGATGACCGATCATTATCTATCATATATCTTTTATCACGTGACTTATCCCCTCATTATGAGTAGGATTCTAGTTATGGTTTACTTTTCATATTAATAGATAAGTTGACATTAATAGTGTAAGTTATAGATATAAGTCCTACATAGACCTTCCCAAAGGTATAAATATAAATCGACAACCCGGAAGAACTCCCTAGGTAAAATGCTACGATGGTATAATTATCTGTCCGCTTGCGTAACCGTTCTTAGTTTATATCTATATTTATCCTTAGCATATACAATTAGGGATGACAACCTAGTTCATGCTTAGGGGTGTGGGTGAGAGATAAGTGGCTAGTTGTTAATGACAAGTTAATTTCATACCATGTGTTTCAATCTCGTTAATTAGTAATGACGTTAGAAATACCAACAATTAACAATGCTACATGTATCGGAGATTCAAGCTCTATCACTTATCTTAAGTGTCATGATGCAACATTTAAATGATTGTTTATGCTATTTATTAAACATACTCTATGACCTAAAGTACTTATTTTAAAAAGTGCAAACAGGAGAGTTAATAAAAAATACATTAAATACAAGAGTTTTAAGTAGATGGTAAAAATATAGCAGTTAATAAAACAAAATTTAAAAAAAAAATCATAATTTAGATTCAAGACTTCATAAGATATGTAATGGGACAAGAACTGATATAATTAATTGCAAGGTTTCAATATAATAGAAAGTAAAAATATAAATGGATGGAAAATATATAAATCAATGCATTGCAAAAAAATAATTAAAATTTATAATAATTGGTATAGACTATGAAGTATCTATTATGCCTATTTTATAGAAAATAAACATAAAAATATATAATTTAGTATAAACATTATTTACTGTTAAATATATTAAATGGTACATCTCTTAAAATTTTAGCCCGTGCGGAGCACGGGTTGATGGACTAGTCTTGATAATAAGATTGAATCTTGAGTTGCGACGGCTATATGTACATATTACATATATCTTGCACTAGTGAAGTACGTGGATACAGCATCTCCTAGCATAGATTATTGGAGTTGGTTTACTTTAAGCTAAGCTGGTCAAAAGAATGACATTTGGTGATAAATCCTTGCAAAAATCACAATTAACCACTTTGTCCTTTGTCCCTTTGGGAGCTTCCGGCGGCGACGGGCAACCCTCCCTGCTTCCGTGCCCCTGGGAGGCGACGCCGAGGGATACCGGCCGGCTAACGTTCTGCCTTCTCCTTTGTCTCTTTTGATGTTTCGCATGTGCAGTTTGTTACTGTACATTTTGGATATGCATATATTACTATATAGGCTATACTCTCTTCCTATCTAGACTGTTGTTTATGCTGATGATTGACGATCACCAGAATCACGAATCATGGTCATGGGTAGGAGGAATGTACAGGAAGGGATATTCGTGGGTTTCCTTTCTAAACAAGAGTGGGTAGGAACTGATATTGTTCAGAGACGATCAATCGGCCCCATGCCGTAGAAGACATCGCAAGCAAACAAACGCAGAATGCTTGTCTTGTCCCATGGCCACGCCAAATAAAAATTCAACACTACTTAGCACCAACTCCGGCTAACCGGGCGATCCACCCAGATTCCTAGCTATCTGCTGGTGGTCTCGTCTGAGTTCTGACGCTAGATCTCTCCTGCTCCAGAAGCTAAATGGAACGAGATCAATCATAGATCATACAGTGTAGTAGTTCCTACAGCACTAGCAACAGTGAATACAAAATTAAGGTCAAATAGAATCTATTACACCATACATTCTAGTAGAACACCTGGAAATGAAGCATTGATGATCACAAAATAAAGGTTGAGATGAGAGGATCACCGATGGGTCCTCGTACAGGTCCAAAAATAAGGTAACTTAGGTTTTTAAAAAACGAGTAGTATAATCAATCCTTTTAGAAAATATATGGAAAATATATACCGAATTTACGATGGTAACAGTAACAATCAACGTTGCATATGCATGCATGCACGCACGCAAGTATATATATATGTCTGTCTTCGCAGAAGCGTATAATTTTACAGAAACACATAGTGCACAGCTCAATTTGACAATTTGTAGTTGTAGTGGCGCTGTGCATGCATGCATGCATGCACAAGATCGAGTTGAACCTCTAGCTACTCCATGTCCATGGAGTAGCAGCACTGCTTGAACGCCTCGAGGTTGTGCTCGAACACCGGCACGAAGGCGTCGACGCTGCCGTCGCCGAGGTAGGACGGCACGAGGAACAGCATCCCCTCCGTGGGGAAGTAGGACGGCATGAAGTAGCTCGGGCTGCCGCCGCCGAAGTCCAGCTCGTAGAACGGGAACGTGAGCCAGCTGTCCACCTCCAGGTCCGGGCACAGCACGTCCTTGAGCAGCGCCGTCGTCTGCAGCCCTTCCTTCTCCACCGCGCCGGAGGCCGCGAAGTCCACGAACGACTGGAAGTAGGCGCCGTCCACCCGCGCGACGGCGTCGTGGATCGCCTGCGCCGCGTGCCTGAGCGGCCGGTTGAGCAGGTCCCCCACCGTGGCGCGCGGGAACGCCCAGAGGACCAGGTTGCCGAAGTACCCGGGCGGCGCCGCCGAGCGCGGCCGCCCGTATCGACGGAGATGCGGATGGTGGAGGTCTGGAGCGGGTTGCCGAGCCCCCGCGCGCGCGTCATGGTGCGCCACACGTGGGCCAGGATCGTCTCGAAGCGGCTGAAGGGGCGGCCACGGCCTTCGGACGCCCTGGCGCGGAGCCCCGCCACGAAGTCCTTGGTGAAGTGTGCCTTGTGGATCACGATGTTGTTGTGCTGGGTGTCGCCGTGGCCGTGGGTCGCCGGCGCCGACGACGGCGCGGGCCTGTAGTACTCCACGCCGCGGTGCTCGAACTCGACGCGCGGCGGGTGGCGCGGCGGGAAGAGGCCCGGGTGGTGGACCGGCGGGGACTGGCCGACGGGCAGCCCGCGCGTGGCGCGGCCCCAGGCGACGAGGAAGTCGCTGGTGGCGTGGCCGTCCGCCACGGCGTGGTTGGCGGTGAACCCGACGGCGAGCGAGCCGCACGCGAAGCGGGTGAGCTGCACCTGCACGATCTCCTGGACGTCTCCCTCCAGGTCCGGGTGCAGGCGCAGCAGGAGCGGGGACGGCTTGGCGGGGGCGATGTCGGCGAGGCGCGCGTCGACGGACGCCTGGACGAAGCGGGCGCCGTGGTCGTTGAGCAGCACCCCCCGCGCGCCGTCGTCGGGGCCCGGGCGGACCTGGCCGGCGAAGAGCCGGTACGCACCCAGCACCGCGGCGAGGCCGCGCTCGATGTCGCCCGGGGAGGGGCCCGGCGGGGAGAAGGCGTAGATGATGGCCATCTGCATCTGGTACGTGACCTTGTCGAACACCGACGACGGCACGTGCTCCGTCGTGTCCGGCAGCGGCGCGCCCGCCGGGTAGGACGGTTTCACGAGCTTGGAGCTCAGCACCTTCACCTCCATTGGCGAGATCGTTGATCGACCGGTTGACCACTAGCTCAAAAACCGCTCGCGCTAGCTTGCACGTTCGCTCGCACTACACCTCTGATGCTGAGTGATTATAGTGAAGTGAAACTACTGTCTCTGCTTGCTCTGCAGCTTATTATTGTGTTGCCCTGCTCGCTCGGCTCGGCGCGCTATGTATAAATATAGGCAGCGCGCGCACGGAGTAGGTGAGGGTACGCGTGTGTTGGTGAATGCGTAATGGATCAATCGATGGCTTGATCGATCAGTACATGGAGACTCGTTCGGCATTGCTGATTATATATTGGGTGGATATATAGTTGACATGGCAACTTACGTGCACATCATGATCATCGTCTGTATTTGTATCTGTATCTATATTTGTATATGTATGTATATCTGTATATGTATATATATCTATATCTTATATTTTTAAACCCTACTAGCAATTTATCTTGCCATACAAAGTGTGCACATTAGCATCCACTAGAACGTCCCACAAGCACATACAAAGTGTCTACACCAGCATCCACTAACACATACCATTATTTCTTTATTCAAGCTATTCATATATCAAACCACATCATTTACTAACATATATTTAGTTGTGTATATTATAATGCTAAAAATCATCCATTAACATGTATTGTGATATTTAGTAAATATAAGTAGTATAATTTCACACCTATGTGATTCCCGCATGCAGCAACTACGGGCGGGGTGTTCTTTTAGTTAATTAACGTTGTACCGTATCACATTTTGTCTAGCTAGACTATCACCTACTTGTTTCCATTTCCAAAATATATAGCAACAGAAGAACTATTCACGCACGGGCATGGTGGACGGGGCGGCGCATGGCCGTATATATGTTTGACACTTTCTACACGCGCGACCACACCTGCCACTGCAAGATCGACGAAGCACACACACAAACATACAGTCGTCAGGCGCTGCATCAGCAACACTCGCACGGTACAATTAGATCGATCGTTTATATATTTTGGTCCTCCTTCTAGCAGGAGCTCGATCGGAAGTTCAGAACGAACAGGTATCCACCCAGGTCGGGCCATGTCTCGCTACTTAGGGCACGCCGCACGCGTACGTGGCTAATAATGAGAAACGGTCCACGATTTTTATTTTTTGCTATATATACATACGACAGAGAGACGTGTGGAAAACCACCTGCTTTGCATGCGGTTTTCTCTATGGACAACGCACCAGGCTACACCATGCATGTGCTTGACTAACATGCGTGCGGCCGGCGGCGATGCCACGGGACACGGCGCGCCGCGCGCGGACGAGCAGCCCCGCATGCACACACCGACCGGTGATCACATCGATCTGTGCCGACGGCCGGCCCCGACACGTACGTACGTTTGAGGCTAACGCGTACGCCGCCGCGCCGCAGCGGCACGACGATGGATAATGGTGGTGGATCGCTCAACGAATCCTCTGGTTTATTTGTGCGTGCTTCACGGCTCGACTACGGCCGGGCCTCGCCGCAAGTCCAAGTCTTGGTCGGCATCATTTCTGGTCGGATCGGACGCACACAGCGCGTGCGTGGTGCACGTAGCGACACATGTCGTGTGTATTTGACTGTGTTGATCAACCGAACCTCGATCTAGTACGTAATAATTTGAGCTAGCTGCATCCTCCTCGCTAATTTAAGCTACATGTAAGCTACGTGATGAACACACACAGTCATGGCGGCCGATCGAGATGGTTCCCGTGGCTTCTAATGCGAGGATTGTACGTTATCCAAAATAGACAGGCAAGGGCGACCAAACAAGTGCCATTTTTGCGAATCAAGCGAGGCTTTCCAGTTTCCACCCGGAGGTTACTCACGCCGTGCCCACACAGCTCGGCACGCGGGCCTTATTTATTAAGTTAAACCAACCTTTAGTTAAAAAAATTGTTCTAACTAGTAAAAGACTTTATTAATATACACCTAATATATAATCTAACTTTACAGTTTATTTAATTGAATTGAATTATATTATTTAATTACCCTTCATGCACGCTGGCTGGTATCCCCCACCAGCTGTGATGCCCTGTGAACAAATTTGGTTTTACGGCGAGGTTCAAAATCTCAATAAAACCATCAAAAATAAGAAACGTAGCTTAGCCAGTTGGATTTTTCGTAGTGGAACCTACTCATTTAGATATATATCTTTGACTTGACACGGCTGCTTACATTTATCTAGATTTATTCCATGATTTATTGCATAGTGAGATGTTCAAAACCTTTTAGTGGCAAATGATGTGCCTGTTGATAGTATATGTGGTGACTTTGTCAATTCCAAGATTCTTTGGTCCAACTCGTTTATTCGGAGGTACGGTACTCATAGGGGTATAAGAGCGGACGTTTGTACCTACTATGTCTCGCAAACAAAATTTGCTTTCAACGTAAGCAGAGATCTTCAAAAAAATTGAATGCAAACTCATCAGCATATACCATGCAATGCAAACTCATCAGCATATGATAGGGCTTGTCATGCTGACTTGTGACACATGTTAGGCAGTTCGTCAGCATAAACCATGCAACGCAAACTCCCTTGTTTCCGATTATTCTTTAATCCTCCAAACAGAATAGTACACACGTACGCAGCCTCATAACTTTCTGGGTTTGGTCTAAATAGCCTTCAAAAGTAGGAGTAACGTCCATCCCGAATGGCCTTTTGCGTATCGACTCACGTAATTAAGTATTGTCGACAAAAAAAACATGCATCCTGCACCAAGTCTGCCAAGCACATGCATTTAAATTTTCCCTACTGGCCCGTACCAAGCCATGCACGCGTAGATCAGCACAATAACAAATCGGTTTGCTTTCCTTCTCAAGCTTCGGCAAACAAATCATGATCTATCCGGACGGCATGCCGTGCATACTCGAATAATCATCGAGCTACTCCCTTCGTTCTAAGATATAAATATCTGAAAATACAAGCTATTTAGAATCTCCAACCGCTCTCTCTATGTTTTTTGACAGAATATATTGTGATTCCTTCTAAACTTGATCGCTCAAAACAACCTGCTAGTAATTAAGAAAGAAAAACTACAAAATACTAACCTCAAGTATGCCCTATGTCCAAATATAACCCCTTAGACCATCGTCTGGGTCCATCTACTCCCGGTAGTTATTTCAGTTGGTCCAATTTACGTCTCAACAAGATTTATCTTTTTTGTCCACAATTGGTTGATTTTTAATTTCAAATTTTGTGAGGGTATATACACCCCCATAATTTATGTTTGAAAAATATGTCATATTTTCTGCCATTATTTGAGAGGTTAGGATATGTAATAATAACAAATAAATAAACACTAAATTCAATGTCATATTAGATATAATGATATTGAACTTTCTAATGTATTTTTAAAGATAATTTATGATTTATGATGTCCACTATCATGTCACAGATTTTAAAATTAAAATTTAACTCCAACATAGAGAAATAAAAAATAAATATCATATTAAGAGATAAAATGGAGCGATTAAAATAGTTAAGGGTAGTAAACTAAACCAAACGTTCATTTTGGAGGATTATCTGGACATAAGCGATACTTGGAGGTACTCTCACCCTTTCAAATTATTAGTCACTTTGATGTTTTTTACATAAATTTTATGATGTATCTAGATGTACATATATCCAGATACATAATGAAATCTATGTACCGAAAAAAAGTTAGAATAACTTATAATTTGAAATAGAAGGAGTAGTAATTTAGTTTTTTTTATAGAAAATGACAAATAAACTACTCTCTCCACCCCCAATTACTTGGATACTTTGAATTTCACGATGGATGGAGTATTAAATGGACCCAACTCCCTTCCCTTGGCAATGTAATCAGATCTGGCCTACTGGTCTCAAACCTATATATGGTAGATAGACTTGCTAGACGTGCTCCTCGCGCGTTTGAGTCTTATGTGTCCATAGATAGGGGTTGTTGAAATAACCTGTTAAACGACATCAAATGGTTTGGCCAGTCAACTTCTTAATAATCTACTAGTTATATCTATCATTTGCTAAAATTGACTGTTAACAAGAACTAGAGATAAAGAAATTAAACTTAGTATGAGTTCCACGATTTTTTTGTGCTCTGATGATCGGGTTAATATTTTTCTCTTCTTCTAACAATATTCATGTGC
The DNA here is from genome assembly GCA_015844335.1 of Chrysopogon serrulatus. NCBI lineage: Eukaryota > Viridiplantae > Streptophyta > Magnoliopsida > Poales > Poaceae > Chrysopogon > Chrysopogon serrulatus. Next base: position 284,487 of record JADLZL010008140.1, on the reverse strand, counting down.
AAGTTGAGATATAGGAAAGGAGTTGGTAGAAACATTATTATTGTGTACCGCCGAACATGTTAACAAGATATTCGGGCTGTTCCTTGATGCTTTTGAAAGCTTTTATAATTCTACGATGCTACGCGACCTCTGAGCTAATGCTATGGCCAGACCAGATTTGGTATATGTGCTTTTCCATCTCCCTTCCTCTTTCAGTTGTCTGTAAAGACGATGGCACCCTGCATCTTAGCCAGAGGTTTGGTTTAACAAGTGTGGTCTCTCATGAAGTTTCCGGTTCCGGTGATTGATACTAGGCTCGATGCTGTTGATTAAATTAATGGGGTTCTTAACATTTACTGATTCGATGGCGCAGTGGAACGTTCACGCGGTTCCCAAAAGTCGAGTAGCAGCATTTGTGAAACTTTTTTTTTCTTTTTCTTGACTGGAGCATAAGCGAACCATTTCCAAATTCGACTGGGGCGTGGAGTAAATCTGGCATATATATAAAGCATAGGTAGCTGGTGGCCCTTTTTCTTTCGCGCGCGAACATGAGGGTGTATCTTATATATATGGCACCTCACAATGCAGGGCACCGCCGCGCGCCTGTAGAAGTATTCATTGGTGGGATGAGATAGGCTTCATAGGTAGATCCTGAGCCATTTTGGTAAGCAAAACAACTCCACATATAGAGTTTCTTAAAATATGTTCTCACAAAACCTCATGTGGAATGACATAGGCTTCATAGGTAGATCCTAAGCCATTTTGGTAAGCAAAACAACTCCACGTATAGAGTTCCTTAAAATATGTTCTCACAAAATCTCATGTGGGATGAGATAGAGCCGAGTAAAGCTATTATTTTTTATTCTATCTCACCTTAAAGCTCTGTGAGGGTACAATTTAATTAATAGGCTTTATAGATAAAACTGTTTTATTTTATCCCGTTTATCACAAAATGGCTGCAAATAGTTCCTGAAACCAGTGGAGGAGAAGAGGAGCCATGCTAAACAGGTCTTAATCTGAAAGGCGCAAGTCTATTGTCAATGGATGACTCCAGGTCCGTAAAAGTAGGGGACCTCTTGACGGTGCTGGGGAGTAGTGCGTACAGCTTGGGGCGGACTGCTTTTCTAAGGAGTAGACCAGTGGCTGCGTCCGTCTGTTTTCTAATCGCCGTAGCGTGAGACCACGGCCACGGTCACGGCCTCCCCCGCATGCATCTGCGTCACTGTCAAGTCTGAAATAGTAGTAGCGGTGTCTGCACTGGGCGTAGCTGATCCGTGAAAACGCGCGCGCACGGCCTGGCAACTGTAGTGTGTAGTAATGTAACACATGGCAGCCGGAGCTTGCATTGCATTGGCCAGGTTTGACCAAGGATTAATTAAAGCACTGTGATCTCCTGAAGTTTCTTCAGCCGGAGTACTAGCTAGCAGGCCGCTGTCGATGGTTAAGTATTGCTAACACGTCTTGTCCCGGCATAATAAAGTGCCTCTGCTAGTGGTAGCCATGCGTGTTACTACCCATGTACATATCGATCGTTCCACGAGTTGCTTTTTTGGTCTAGCCACTTTCTCTTTTTGTTGCAAAAGCAAACCATATTAGAAGGTGACTTATCCAGATTCCAGAGGAAGATAACACCACCGGTTATTGGAAAGTTAACCGCCCGCGAGCTGTAAAGAAGAGAGAGAGAGAGAGAGAGAGAGAGAGAGAGAGAGAGATATCACCGACGTGGTTTGGTCGCAAAAGCGCTCCATTTTCGTCCCAGGGATATTGGGGCGAGTGCATACGTGATCCTTGTGAATTCTAATTCCCCGCGGACAAGAATTAACTAAGCGGTGGTCAATCGATGGATCCATGCATGTGGCTAATAATCGCTAAGTTCCAATAGTGTTCTGATCTGCACGATGCTAGTAGGTTGTATTCGTCTTAATTAGCCGACAGGAGTACTCCGTTGTGTCCCTGCTGAGCGACGAAAGCATGCGGTGCGGTGATGATTAGTGTTCGTTTCCCTGTTACCGATCGAGTAGATCACGGTGATCCTCCAGATCCAGACCTCGTTTAGATTGCGAAATTTTTTTAACTTTACAACTGTAGTATGTTTCATTTGTATGTAGCAAATATTGTCCAATCATAGATCAACTAGACTCAAAAGATTCATTTCATGATGTACAACTGTGTAACTAGTTATTTTTTTACTTATATTTAATACTTCAAACTTGATGTGATAGAGAGAGAGAGTGAAAGATCGACCGCAGTCTAGGCCGTCTGGCATTGCATTTGGCAGTTGATTATGCGCACACTGTACATTATATTGTCGAGTTAATAACTCGTCGCCGATCATTGGTTGATGCAGTAATAAGCACTTGCTCATCAGCGTTACTAATATCGGATCCATTTTATCTGGCCCACATACATAACAACATTTAAACTTTAATACTTACTTATAATATAAGATAAATGAATGGTTAAAATATAATTTAAGAGACCGTAAAATTCTAACTCGCGTCAAATAAAATCAACCGAAGGTACCAATCGATCTGGGACCTCTATCTCGCGACGGCGTACATGCATAGGCCGACGGCACCTTCCACGCTGTCCCTTCTCATGGAAGTCAACAGCGGAGACGACGACGCATCACGCATGGCAAGATTCAGTGCGGCCTCCAAGTCTCTCCATTTGCATCCTGGTGGTGGTCTACTCCGACCTAGAGAGTCCTGAGTTGGTAGCAGTTGCTCTCAACAACAGGAACATATCGATGCCCCTTTAGAAATAAAGTCAACATCCCCAACGGCCGGACCAACAAACCGAGCTACTAGTAGTACTATGATCTATTCTTTTTTTCGACGAAAGTTTGAAATCGAAACAGATTCCAGCCTGTGTAGTACTGTACGTACAAGGTTTAATTTGGTGCACACGGCCGCGTTCATTAATTATTACATCAGCTTTTGGTTGAGACTCATATATGCTTTAATTCTTCGTTTGATCACAAAAGGGGCTACATTTTGGTCAAATTGATTGCTTTCTCGCTATCTTGTGGTGCACTGTACTCAAGTTTATTATGCTTGTTTTGTGAGTGAAGTGGGCCTGAGGGCTAACTTAGTCGAGAGTATTGGGCGAACTCGACGCTTGCAGCATTTTGGTGGCCCGGCCCGAAACTTGAACTAAACAAATTTTGCTGCAGGCATCGACATCGTTCTGATTTTCCCGCTGAAGTACAAAGCGAGATAGTATATTCTATTATATCATAAAAACTGTTTAATATCGAACAGAGCACTCCTAGCTGGTTTTGAGGAATATTATTTCACAACAATTTATGGTGTGTCTTGTTGGTGGAGTCATCTCACGCTTTATGAGGTAATGCATCATGAGTTCATCATACGAATTTTAGTAAAATCAACTCATTCCTCATGCATATACTAATTAGCATATAAGAAATGAGGTGGTGATAGATCAAGTCATACCATTTCACAAACCAAATAAAAAAGTAAGGGAGAAGAAGATTGACCATCTCATTCCTCAAACCAAACACACCATTAGTGTACGTGCTAATGCCATGTTAGGCCTAAAGGGATTAAACTAGATTATAATTCTAAGATTGCTATTTTTAAATAGCATATAGGGGGTTGGTAGCGGATTAGTGTCGAGGTAGTGGCTGTTATTGCGGATGCTAAGTCTATATGATAATTGCATATATATATATATATATATATATATATATATATATATATATATATATATATATATATATATATATATATATATATCAAGAATTATGGGTATAGATATATATTTAACTATACTCAAAGAACCGATGCCTCAATCTCATCAAATACATAAATTAAGAAAAACATATTCTATACCTTATACCACTCCGTCTGATAAAAAGAGTCACTTTAGGACTCGTGGTATTCAAACTCTCTTAAGTTTTGATGGTGATTTCATAGTAGTTTTATAGCGGGTACTAAACTCCGTCCGAATTTAGTACCCGGTTAAACTTGGAAGAAGGAAATTCGGACGTCAAACAATTATCCTTTATCTGCTGCACCCCAAAAGCAATTGTCCCCTTGACCCCCATCCAAGTTCCATCTGTCTGTCTATCACAGTACGTCTCTCACGGAGGTCGTCCGCTCTCGACGTCTTATGACCCATTACTTGACACCAGCCTTCGGCCTATCCCATGAGGCGGTGTGCTACGCTAGTATAGTAGCTGTGTGAGCCTTGACAGTTCAAACACGTGCGAGAACCCGGCCGACAACGGCCGGCGGCCACATTGGCCGCATGTGGTCTATTTGGGCGATTAGACGGCCGGCAATTATATATTAAAAATATTAATATTTATGATATATAATTAGTATTAAGAAAGATAATTTAATCTAATATTTAATAAATTTATTTGGCGATACAAATATTACATATATTTTCTACAAATCGAGTCAAACTTATGACACGAAAAAATCAACGCAATTAAAGATAGAGAGAGTACAAGTGTTGCTCTAAAGAAGTTACACAAGTCTTATTTTGTGAGCAAGGACACTAGCAACTACGGAATACAACCCACCCCACACACACCAAAAAAAAAAAAAGAACATTGGTTCAATTATATTTGTTTTATTGGACATTCACGTTACATTCTTTGGCGGGCCACGGGATCTTGTGTTCAAACTCGTCGCCACCGTCACCCATCCCATCTTCTCCCTTTTTTTATTATGCGAGAAGGAAGAGGACCTAGGGGCGGCGCTGGTAGCGAGAGGAAGCGCACATAACACACAATCGTGTTTGGACTTGCATCGCGTGTCCTCATGTCGCCGCTTTCGCCGTCGTCGCCACATAAGTGATAAGTGATAAGTACCAATCTGCTAGCGATTTTCTCTCCATATAAAAACCAGCAAGCTTTCACGTCTTCGTGGCTCTGCGGGGCCAAGCGCTTGCAGCGTGGATGTGGCCGCGCGAGTGAGACGTGTGCGCAGAGAAGGCGGCCGCTGAAAGCCCTAGTTTGGTTTTGGCTAATTGATGAAACCTAGGACTAACCCTATTGCTAAGTGTGTAGCATTAGAGAAAGGGGAGGTCCAAGCCAAGTGGTGGAATGGTGATTGAGTTGATGGAAGTGATCAAAGATGATCAAGTGCCACCCTTGGAGATGAAGGAAGATGAGAAGCAAGATGGAATGCTAGAGGCAAAGGTATATGGTAGGGCATTTATATTTTGCCGGCCATAGGTGAGTAGAGAAGTTGATGGCCGGGTATAGGATTGATAACCGTACTATTAAGAAGGGCGATGTCGCGCAATATCAGTTATCTAAGTGCCACTAGGTGAGCAATGACTTTGCATATGCATTAGGGACCTAGTGAGCTAACAATCTCTTGCAAAATTTATTTGAAAATGCTAACACACGTGCACAAGTGGAGAGACACTTTTGTGTTGGCACATGAGAGCAAGGGTTGATGGTGTTTGGGTGTAAAACCCTCCCGCCAAGCTTGCGAGGCGGGACTCGGAGGTTTCCGGACGAGGAGTCACTCAGAAGTGACCGGACGCTGTCTTGGTAGGGACCGAACGCGTCCGGTCAGGTGTTGGCGTCCGGCGTGTTTTTCAGGGTGACCGGACTCTGGCGACCGGACAGTCCGGTGCCAAGTCTTGGTTGCGGGCGTGCTGAGTAGTGTGCTCACCGGACGCCGGGCGTGTCCGGTCAGTAGGCAGCGGACGCGTCCGGTCGAGAATTTCACGTTCTGGACCTCTCTGGTGGGCGACCGGACTGCATCTTGCGGCGTCCCGTGTAGCGGCGACGCAGCGTCCGGTCAACGCCGACAGCCCGCTGGTGATCGAGTCGTTGGCGCGCAACGGCTACATTCAAACGTCAGCGACACGTGGCTCGGTAAGAGTGACCGGACGCCGTGACCGGACGCGTCCAGTCGTCACTTAACCAGCGTCCGGTCAACTCGCAGACAGAGGATGTTTGTGAGTAACGGTTGGGTGCTTTGGTGGACGCCTATATAAGTGGATTGGCCGGCTCTAGGGACCAACTCTTGGCACTTTAACATACTTGACATCCTCTAGAGCTAAGCAAACCTCCTCCCTCACTTTGCATGTCTCTTGATTGATCTAGAGAGTGATTGGGAGAGCTTCTAGTGCATTTGCCTTGTGATTGAGCATCTAGTGGCACTAGTGAGCGTTCTTGCTGCGATTGAGCTTATTTCTCTTGCTGGTTGCCACCACCTAGACAGTTGGAGCAGCGAGCCGGAGTTGAGCAAGCTTGGAGATTGTTCTTGGCCACTCCGGAGGTGATTCTAAGGGGTTCTTGACCTTGTCCCCGCGGGAGATCGCAAAAGGTACTCTAGTGGAATGCTCATGACTTGTGTTGCCTTCATCTTGTGGTGCCCGTTGGAGGCTTGGTGTGGTGCCAATTAGCCGCCGAATCCTAAGTGAGTGTGCCGTCACAATGAGGACGTAGCGTGTTGGTAAGCACGTGAACCTCGGTAAAAACTCCGGTGTTCATTTGGGATTGATCCATCGAGATCATATTTGTATTTCATTTGATTGATTGGATCATCACCTTGGTTTCTCATTGTTGATCAAGAAGGTGATTGGCACAACATCCCGAAGGCATGGTTTGCATCCCTCGGTTCCTACCTTGCAATTACATTTGTGCCAAGTAGTATATTAAGTTGTGTAGCATAATTGAATTGCTAAGGACCATATTCTTAGTGTGCATAGTATATTAGGATTGCTAGAATTGGTTAGGTTGGCTTGCAACCCTTTAGTAGGCTAGCGCAACACTTGCTCCGCCATTTGTTATACTAACCAGTTTGTTTAGTACTTTGTAGAAATTTTAGTTAGGCTATTCACCCCCTCCTCTAGCCATTTAGGACCTTTCAAGTGGTATCAGAGCCGAGGTCACCGTTGATAGAGGCTTAACAATCTACGGTGTGAAAATGGCTCAAGTCAACCATATCAACCATGTGGGGAAGCCGCCACACTTTGATGGAACCGGATATGATCATTGGAAGCGCAAGATGTGTGTATACTTGAAATCACTCAACCGGAAGGTTTGGAAAGTAGTGGACAAGGATTTTGCGGTGATCGACCCCAATGGTCCCACCGTAAAAGAAGAAGAGAAACTCCAATTCAATGACATAGCAATCAACACATTCTATGAAGCATTGGAATCAAAGATGTTTGAGCAAATCAAGGATTTGGAGAGAGCTCATGATGTGTGGACTAGGTTGGAGGAAACCTATGAGGGCACACAAGCCGTGAAGAGCGTCAAGCTATACATTCTCAAAGACAAGCTCTCAAGTTTCAAGATGCAAGAAGATGAGAGTGTGCCCGAGATGTTCCACCACTTGTAAGTAATAGTGAATGACTTGAAGAATTTGGGTGAGAAGGTGGAAAATGCGGATTTCTCTCACAAGTTCCTAAGAAGCCTACCATCAAGATTTGAATTCTTGGTCACAATGTTGGTGAGAGAAAGATTGGACACCAAGACCCCTAACCAAGTACTAGGTGTGGTGATCACACATGACACCTACCGTGTGGGACGGGAAGGGGGCTCTCAAAAGGATGAGAAGAAGGACAAAGAGAAGAAGAAAGACAAGGAAGTGGTTGCATTCAAGGCTACTTCATCAAGAGGCAAGAAGAAGGAAGAATCAAGTGATGAAGCTAGCACAAGCTCAAGTGAGGTGGATGATGAAGCTATGGCCCTCTTTGTTCGCAAATTTAGAAAATTCATGAAGAAGAAGGGCTTTGGTGCAAGAAAGAGAAAAGATGCAATCAAGACCAAGAGATGCTTTCGATGCAAAAGCAAAGATCACTTTATTGCCGATTGTCCTCTCTCAAGTGATGATGATAGTGATGAGGATGACAAGAAGAACAAGAAAAACAAGAAAGAGAGGAAGGACAAGAAGAAAAAGAAGGAAAAGAAGCTTGAATACAAGAAGAAGAAAAATGGGCAATCTTATTGTGTCACATGGGATAGTGATGCCTCAAGTGATAGCGATGATGAGAGTGAAGATAACAAGAAGTCAAGAAAGAAGGTGCTTGCTAGTCTTGCCATCTCCAACAAGCCTTCACTCTTTGATGCTCCATCCATATACTTAATGGCTAAGCCATCCAAGGTACAATCCGATGATAAGAGCGATAGTGGGAGTGATGATGATGAGGAGTACTCAAAGGAGGACCTCATTAGCATGATACAAGATGCTCACTCTTACATTGAGTAAAAGAGGAAGGAGTGCAAAGAGTTGCGCAAGAGCAAGAAAGCTCTTGAGCAATCCTTTGATGAGCTCAATGCTACCCATGAGAGGCTAATAGAAGCCCATAAAAAGCTTGAGAAAGCTCACACTAAGCTTGAGAAGGCTCACTTCTCCCTCCTTGATCAAGCTAAGATTGAGGATGTTGTAGATACATGCAACGTAGAAGTTACTTGTGATATTCTTGATGAAGCATTCTATACTCCTATTGTTGTTGGTCCCACTAACCCCTTGTTGATATCTGTTAACGTCCACTGAATAATCCGCAAGCGCACGGATACCGTTCACTACAAGAGATCTGACCTTTTGTGACGATTTCCAGGGTTAGTGACAGAGCTTCTGTGACAACAGGATATCACAGGATATCGTCACAGAAGGGTTACGGTGAAAAAAAGTCCGTAATCGTCACAATTTATTTGTCATAGAAGGTCAGGCCTTCTATGACAAAAATATTATGACGATTACAGACTTTTTTTGTCACTGTACTCCTTCTGTGACGATATCCTGTTGTCACAGAAGCTCTGTCACTAACCCTGGAAATCGTCACAGAAGGTCAGATCTCTTGTAGTGGTTGTAGCTTTATCCCAAAAGTATTCCAGATTTCATTCCACTGAGAAACGTGCGAGATCAACTACGGTCTAACTTAACTAGGGGTAGCAATAAGGTGAAGGTAGAGAATAGATTTAGATAGAACTAAGGTAGAACTAAGGCGACAATTAATGGAGTTGAGCGTAGCAATCAAGGTTGATGATAATAGGCGAGTAGAGAGGATAACTATGGTTCACTTCTTCTAACTTGGGCAAATCTATGTCTTATATTGCTAACTAGGGACATTACATAAGGAGAGACACCGACATAGGATGTTGATCTCCTTAGCAACCGTGTCCTACTTGGCCTACAAACGGGATAGTGGGATACATAGGATTCAACAGAATAAAGTCACCTCCGTGAGCTACCACCAAATCCAGAATGCAGGGTGCATCCACGATTATCCTAAGCCTAAGCACCATGCTTACACCTACGATAATACTCTAATCCCTCTAGAACAGGAATAAAGCACTCAAAGAGAGTCGTGATCCAGATAAACAATAAAGGCATAAAACTTACTCGTATTAGAAGTTGATCACCAGAGACATCCCATGAGCAAGCTCAAGTAGAGCTTGATCCCGCCAAGGTACAAGCCGTAGAGAGGGCACCAACAGGCCGGCACCTCCTCCTAACTCTTCCCTCACTCTCCATCTCACTATTATCTAAAGACTAGATCCTAGAGAGGACTAATCTTCTCTTGATGGCTGGCCCCAGAGAGGTTATCCATTCGAGGGACACCTCTCAATTAGGGTTTGAGAGAATTGCAAATGAATGTGTGTTGCCCTGGAGGGGTCCTGCCCTCCTTTTATAGCCCGGTGGGATGAACGTGAGCCCTTGGATCAAACCGACTTTGGCGGACGGCTGAGATTGAAACCCTAAGGCGGTGGAGCATGTGGGCCAAAGCTGGGCCCATTTGGCCATCAGAGCAGCCCGGCCGGCCAGGGTGGGACCGGCCGGTCCCACTCCGGGCCCGCTTCGTGGTCCGCTTCGTCATGGTGTCTTCTCGCGCCTTCTGGAGTCTTCTAATGCAGCCCCTGCGGTGGAATTCATATCTTTTCATCCGGAACTCTAAAAATAGCAAATGATATGTCCGTTTCGATTGTCTCGACGAGCTCTTCACAATGGTGCATTCCAATCATCATTTGAGATGCTTGTAATCTATCATGTTGGTCCTTTTTGATAGCTTTTTCGATGTGTACCTACAGAGACAAGGATTCACTAAAACTCGTGGAATTCCGTTAGTGTAAACCCTAAGTCTATGTTGGTGATCGCCAATGTGCCTCTTTCAGGAGTTAGTTGACGGGTAAATTTGGTCATTAATAGCCGTCAACAACACCCCCACACTTAACCTTTGCTAGTCCCTTAGCAAAGCTAAGCTTAGAAAAGCTATTGGAAGATATGTATAAGTTTAAGCATTATAGCCATCTTGATGTAACTCCTGAGAAGTGTACCTGCATTCAGACAAAAATTCTCCTCCAAGCTTAAGCAATAACTGAGCTGACCTTCAAACTTACTCATGTTACCTTTGACTATAGGGCTTATCAGCTCTTAGTTAGGTCTTGAGCAATCGAAAGACAGAAAGATCCAGCCAAGCACTATGTCTCAAGCTCTTTGTTCAACTATCATTCTGGAGGTTTTAGAGGTTTTTAAATAAAACTCAGAGTTTTCCATGTATAACACTCTCAAATCTCTCAGTGTATATGGTATTTGTGGATTCTCACCAAGGCTGTAATGATGGTTGCCTTTCTTTTCATCCTGTAACTAAAGCTTATGTGGAGCTCATAGGTGAGGAGAAAACTTGAAAGAGCAAACTTGTGATGCATATGTTGTGAAGTCAAACAATGGATCCATGGAGAAACAGGTCATACAATCGAATCAAAATGTGCAAATGTATGGATATGATGGATATGTAGTGGAACCAAATTCTACTATGCTCCTTGAAGACATATCTCTCTTTTGAAATTTGGAACTCGGCCAGAGTATGAGCTATCTTATATATATATTTTCATCAAGGAGGAGGGCATCTAAGTACCCATAGCTCTTGGACACTTGTCTATTTTTTTTAAACTCCCTTAGTTTATCTCTTTTTTTCATGATAACTTTTGCGTAGCTCATAACACTCCTTTTGGCACACAAGATTTTTGAGAGATAGCAACAAGAACATGGAGCATTTATTGGGTGGCTATCTAATGGAAATGTTTTTGATGTTCTCTCCTAGTGTAGGAGCAAAACATTTTTGGATGAGTGTAGATTGAATGGCATGTTGTTGCGCCTACTCCAGTGTGAAGTAGTGCATATGAAGGTGGAGTGTAAGTGGATCTTGATTCAAGAGCATGACAAATCTCTCACAAGGGTCACAAAGGTTAACAAAACTCAATGCAAGACAAGCAGCATGTATGTGGAAGTTTATCTAGCCTATCTCATCATGTTTGGCTCTGATGGGAATATAAGCTTTATCATACAGGAACTCATCATGTAAGATTTTGTATTATTTTTTTTAAAAGATAAATCTCCGAACTTTAGTGTCACTCGAGAACAAGATAAATAGCAGCTCGAGACTTTCTCAATCGGATCAATCAAGTACCTAGACTTAGTTCAAGCATATGCAACCCACAAGTTTTAGGCTCGAGCAAATCTTCATGTCAAAACAGTTAAAGCCAAAACTCTGGAAAAACTTATGTCTAAAAACTAGGCACTTCAGAGGTGTTATGACAGAGCAAAGATTTCATCATTTTTATCTTTAGGGATCATCTTCAGGTCTTGCCTATTTATTGACTCTATCTAAACAAATATTTTTATTTGATTTTACATTTTTAAGACTCATACTAGATAAAACTCTAAAAACTCTAAAAAGCATGGACCTTCATGTGTCCATATATTTTTAGTATTTTTAAGTTTTCTTATGATACTATGGTGAATCTTCATGTGCTCACATATTTTTGGTATTTTTTTTATTTTTATGACTGACTCGATAATCGTGTAGGTACACTTACCTGGGTACCTAGGGGATGCCTTTCCCCAAGCTGGTTGTTGTCGTGGTTGAGCATTGAAGCTGAGCAGTCCTCACGGTGGAGCTCATACTTACAAGAGCAAGTGTAGCTGGGAATCTCAATCTCATCCAATAAGAAGTTGCTTCCTCCACACAGTGATTAGCTGTGTGTTGGAAAGGTGTACTTCAAGTGATGTCGATGAAGATTCCTAGGTGGACTAGCTCTTAGAGTCATCCTGCAGTAAACATCTCATAAAGCACCAAAACTTGTGGAACGGATTAGGGTAAGCAGTTAGTGGTTAGCCGTTTCACGGACTGGTTGTTGTGAGAGGTTTTCAAAGGTTGTTATAATGTATACAATGCAGCAAGATGCTCAATGATTATTTTTAGATTTTCTATTTTTCTTATGCAGAAAAGAAAACATGTATGCATAATTATTTTTGTTATTTTTATGCCACCACCGTGAAGACTCCTACGGGCTTTTATACACCATAGAACTATTTACATGGGGCTTTAAGTTTTATAATGAATTATCTAACAAGATGAATACATATTTATTTTTGTTATTTTCAATGCAATGCTAATGTAGAAAAGTAAACATGCTAAAGAGAAAATAATACATGCAATACAAGAATGTAAATATGGATAACTACCAATGTTACCTCATGGCAAGGGTTCGGATTTTAAAGTCTTCCGGACAAGACTTCTCCCTTCTTATTGATTCCTCCAGTGTCGATGACATGGAGTTTCTTTGGTGGGTACATGGGAGTGCTTCTTCTCCAAGCTAGCTCTTTCGGTGAAGACAAAGATTTCTATGATGATGCCCTTTATGATGTGTCACCATCTTCTACCTAACCTGTCTTAGTTTTGAGTTTGGATTTTGCTTTGACAGGTCCAGGACCTTCACTTGTGCAAAGTAGGGAATTAACTCCCCCACACTTGAATTGAAGTGTGTCGTGCTTATGGAGACAAGACAGAGACCAAGTGCATGGGCTCTACTGGTGGGAAAACACCAGCAGAACCAAAACTTCTATTCCACATCTCTAGTCCTTAGTCACATTGAATAACATGGAGTTGATGTTATGTGCTTTGTTCAACATTATCATGAGAGGTAGGATCAGAAGGTTGAGCAAGGATGTAATATTTAAGTTCATTAGGCTACAAGAGTTGAAGTGCTTAATCCAAGGAAGGATTGTCTATCTATACATGTGTCGATTTTTACATGATCATGACTATCATCTTCCAAGCATAAGATGTGCAACTTTTTAGCTCATTTGGTTAAGACTATGGATCAAGATAGTGATGTTATAAACAACTTTCAAGAACTAGACATATTGAGTTAATCAGGATTGATCATGGATAATTATTACTCAAACATGTTAAGTTCTTTATTCATGTTCATACCAAAACCAGGGAGAAGCATTTTAAGTAGTGACCATTTACCTTGGGATATTACCTTTATCATTGGAGCATGATGACACTATGTGATGAAGAGTAGATGACTCTTGATGGTCCTTTTGTTTTGCTCGATGCTTTTCCTTGTTTGGTCAACCTCACATCTCGGTTCATAGTTCCTCTTGTTTCTAGATGGTGCTCTTTTTATCGTGTCATCTTTTTGCTCTTTGCCATTTTGGATTTTTATGCCTGCACAGGATTAGTGGACAACACATACCCGAAGAAATATACCAATTTGAACGGGGGATTGTTATCTCTAATTTATATGTATTAGCTCTATGCTATTAGAAAGATGGGTTTAGGATTATCTTAGCATAGTTTTTTCTCATGTTTTATGCAACCATGGTTCAAGGCAAAGGTAACTTGCAGTTGAAGACAGAGTGAATGATCTTTGATACTTACAGTCCTTCCATCAATGATGAATGAGCTGTGTCTTCAGTGTGCAAAGTTATTAGAGTTCATCATGTACCTTGCTTCACCTTTGAGTTGAATTTATCTCTTGACTTACCTAGATTGGATTTAAGAATTGCCTGCAGGGGTTAGCCCATCAAAATATCCAATGTCTACTAGAGCATACTTTAAGTTCAATAACTAAACTAGACTCCATGTCTAATTTAATTAAGGTAGGCTATTTAACCTAAGCACCACGCTTAATTTAAATACTTATGGAAGTATGCGCAGTACTTCCAAACCAAAACTTACTAGAGTAAACAAAGATAGCATAAAAGTATTTTAGAGATTCATTATTTAAGTAGAGATGAAAGAGCATGATTCTTATATGGCAAGTTTAAAGGTAGAGACAACCAAGATCAGCAACATGGCATAAGATTTTTCAAAGAAGCATGTCCCCCACACTTGAGTTCTTGCAAGGCAAGGTCAAGTTTGGAGGGATGTGATCTAATGTTGCTTAATTGGTTGGACATACCTTACACCATCATCCTTCAGTCTTCTTGCTTCAGATCTGAAATGGTTAGTGACAAGAATACCCGAAGGAATATGTTCATAATTATATCTCTATACTCAATTCACAAGGATAGTTCAGAAAGTTCATGTTGTCTATCGAGAGCGCTAGTTCTTAGTCAAAAGCTCATTGTTGAGAAACCTCAGAATCGTGCTTCAAGATGGTGAAGTGGTTTCCCCTCCAACACCGATCCTTATCTACCTACCTCAAGATCCGCACATCGAGATTTGCAATGTTTATGATAAACATATGCATCTACAACCACCCTTTTAAAGTTTTTATGGACAGGATGTATGAGGGGGTTGAAGATCTCGAGTGTGGTCATGGTAGAGAGACCAAGAGATTCAGGAGATGTGTCATATGAGCATGGTTTTGATGAGGTCTTTTTGTAGTAGCTTCTATGCTCATTGATGTCATCTTCCTTACCAGTCTCCAAGGGTGATTCTACAAGAATGTCTATAGGCAAAAATATTGTCTCCTTTATTTCATGCCTATGACTTTCATCAATCATATTATTGTCTAAGATCTTCTTGGGATTGGTGCCTCTCAAGCTGGTCTCATTAATGGCCTCCTCTAAACTTAGAGTCGGGAGTTTATCAGTTGGATCTAGGCCTAGACTGGATTCTATTAAACCTTCTTCATGGTCCATCCATTCCACACATTCCAGCCATTATTGTAGCACTTTTTGGTCATCCTCAAGTCTATCATGATTCCTATGTTCTAAGTGTTTTAGTGGATCTCTAGGGTCATCATGACACTTGGGAGAACAAGAGTCAGAGAATTATTTAGGGTCAAGGATGGGTTTTGAGATAGGTTCAGGCAAGACATCTAACGTCGGCATAGAAGAAGAGAGGATAGAATTGGAATTAAATTGTCTTGGCTCTCCTTCTATGACATCATTAGACATGCCATCTTTGAATTCTTCCCAAAGAAGATGCTTTTTAAGAGATTCCTTCTCAAGAGGATTTGAATTATGTTCACTCGAAGGTCTCTTATAGGACTAGAAGTTTAGGCTCTTCCCGATATCAACACCAAAAGGATTATCCTCCAAAGGTTGAATTTCTTCTTCCCTTGGTGGATTTTGGAATATGGATGGTTCGGGACTAATAGCTAAATCTTGGGATTGGAATAGGTGCGATTTAGCTATTGAAACTTCCTCTTGTCTTAGAAACAATTCCTTCTCTTTCTCAGGGGGTTCATATTGAATGCTAGGGCAAGGTGTCCTTCCACAAAGTTTATCAATCAAAGACCTTGCTTTACTAGCAGTCACATGAAGAAAAGATCCTCTAGAAACTATATCAAGGGACTGCTTAGAATCCCTACCAAGGCCTATGTAAAGTGTTGAAGCAACATTGGATCTGGAATAGAAAGGTCTGGGCCTGTAGTGAGGAGATCATTAATGCGATCCCATAATGTTTCTAGAGATTCCTCCTCTAACTGTTTAAAGCTTAGAACCTCTTCTCGAAGATCAATCATCTTAGAGATGGGAAAGAATTTGGTTTGAAATTCAGAACATAGCAATTCCCAATCTCCTTGCATACTTCCTACGGTTTTATTGTACCAATGTTTAGCTTTTCCAGTCAAAGAGAATGAAAAAAGCTTCCATCGTAGAGTCTTATCAGACATGCCAGCAATGCGAAAGCATGCACATCTTAGTAAGAATTTCCGTAGGTGTGAGTATGGGTTTTCATCTTCTTCTCCTGAGAAGGATTGTTTTTGGACAAAGTCTACCCAACACGGGCGCAGCTCATAACCAGGTGCCAAGATAGGCTCTGAAGATTCTAATGGCCTAAACCTTGCGCTCATGGGTTTAGCATATTAATTGATAGGAATGTGACTCATGCTAAACCACAAGTTGAAAAGAAGATAGAAAGAATAAAGAAAGAAAGAAGAGAGGAGTAAAAGATAAGAAAGAAGGATAAAGAGGAAAAAGAAAAGTTAAACTAGGTTCATAGTCAACTCAGCAAACAGTTTCCCCGGCAACGGCACCAAAAAGCTTGTTGATATCTGTTAACGCTCACTGAATAATCCGCAAGCGCACGGATACCGTTGTAGCTTTATCCCAGAAGTATTCCAGGTTTCGTTCCACTGAGAAACGTGTGAGATCAACTACGGTCTAACTTAACTAGGGGTAGCAATAAGGTGAAGGTAGAGAATAGATTTAGATAGAACTAAGGTAGAACTAAGGCGACAATTAATGGAGTTGAGCGTAGCAATCAAGGTTGATGATAATAGGAGAGTAGACAGGATAACTATGGTTCACTTCTTCTAACTTGGGTAAGTCTATGTCTTATATTGCTAACTAGGGACATTACATAAGGAGAGACACCGACATAGGATGTTGATCTCCTTAGCAACCGTGTCCTACATGGTGTACAAACGGGATAGTGGGATACATAGGATTCAACGGAATAAAGTCACCTCCGCGAGCTACCACCAAATCCGGAATACAGGGTGCATTCACGATTATCCTAAGCCTAAGCACCATGCTTACACCTACGATAATACTCTAATCCCTCTAGAACAGGAATAAAGCACTCAAAGAGAGTCGTGATCCAGATAAACAATAAAGGCATAGAACTTACTCGTATTAGAAGTTGATCACCAGAGACAACCGAGGAGCAAGCTCAAGTAGAGCTTGATTCCGCCAAGGTACAAGCCGTAGAGAGGGCACCGACAGGCCGACACCTCCTCCTAACTCTTCCCTCACTCTCCATCTCACTATTATCTAAAGACTAGATCCTAGAGAGGACTAATCTTCTCTTGATGGCTGGCCCCAGAGGGGTTATCCATTCGAGGGACACCTCTCAATTAGGGTTTGAGAGAATTGCAAATGAATGTGTGTTGCCCTGGGGGGTCCTGCCCTCCTTTTATAGCCCGGTGGGATGAACGTGAGCCCTTGGATCAAACCGACTTTGGCGGACGGCTGAGATTGAAACCCTAAGGCGGTGGAGCATGTGGGCCGAAGCTGGGCCCATTTGGCCACTGTAGCAGACCGGCCGGTCTGGGGTGGGACCGGCCGGTCCCACTCCGGGCCCGTTCGTGGTCCGCTTCGTCGTGGTGTCTTCTCGCGCCTTCTGGAGTCTTCTAATGCAGCCCCTACGGTGGAATTCATATCTTTTCATCCGGAACTCCAAAAATAGCAAATGATATGTCCGTTTCGATCGTCTCGACGAGCTCTTCACAATGGTGCATTCTAATTCATCATTTGAGGTGCTTGTAATCTATCATGTTGGTCCTTTTTGATAGCTTTTCCGATGTGTACCTGCAGAGACAAGGATTCACCAAAACTCATGGAATTCCGTTAGTGTAAACCCTAAGTCTATGTTGGTGATTGCCAATGTGCCTCTTTCAGGAGTTAGTTGACGGGTAAATTTGGTCATTAATAGCCGTCAACACCCCTCTTGTAGCTCAAGCAATGCAACATCTACTATTAATGATGGTTTTACTTGTGATGCCTCACTCATGGTGGAGAATGAGACCCTCAAAAGAGAGGTGAATGAGCTCACTCATGCCCTAGGCAAGGCCTATGGTGGAGATGTCCGCTTGCTAAAGTGCTTGGGTAGCTAAAGGTTCTCCCTAAACAAAGAGGGATTGGGCTATACCCCCAAGAATGGCAAGGCGGCCTTTGTCACTCACAAGAGTAGTTTTGTGAAGGGCAATGGACGTTTTTGCTCTTGTTGCAAGCAAGTGGGGCATATAGAGCAATATTGTAAGAACAAGAAGAATGCTAACATATCCTCTATTCGTTTTGATTCTTGTTATTTGCTTACCAAGGGTACTAATGGTGTGAAGGCTAAGTTCATTGGTGCTCCCATTGTTGGCCCAAAGAAGAAGGCAATTTGGGTGCCCAAAAGCTTAGTGACTAACCTTGGAGGTCCCAAGCAAGTTTGGGTACCTAAGAAGAATTGATTTGCTTTTGTAGGTCAATTACAAAGCTGAAGGAAGGCATTGGGTGCTTGATAGTGGGTGTACTCAACATATAACCGGGATTCTAGAATGTTCAAATCAATCTCATCAAGTGGCAATGGTGTTAATAGTATAACTTTTGGTGACAATGGCAAAGGCAAGGTGAAAGGCTTAGAAAAGATTGCTATCACAAATGATATGTCCATCTCAAATGTATTGCTAGTGAAATCTCTCAACTTTAATCTTTTGTCCGTGGCTCAATTGTGTGATCTTGGATTCAAATGCATATTTGGTGTTGATGATGTTGAGATAGTAAGTGTTGATGGAAGCAACTTGATATTCAAAGGCTTTAGATATGAGAATCTCTATCTAGTAGACTTCAATGCTAGTGATGCTCAATTGTCAACATGTTTGTTCTCCAAATCAAGCATGGATTGGCTATGGCATAGAAGGCTAGGACATGTTGGCATGAAGCAACTCAACCAGCTAACCAAGCATGATCTAGTTAGAGGGTTGAAGGATGTGGTGTTTGAGAAAGACAAGCTATGTAGTTCATGTCAAATGGGCAAACAAGTTGGCAACACTCATCCCAACAAGAGCATGATGAGCATAAGCAAAGCATTTGAGTTGTTGCACATGGATCTATTTGGCCCAACCAAGTATGAGAGCATTGGTGGAAACAAATATGGATTTATGATAGTGGATGACTACACTAAATATACTTGGGTATTCTTTCTTGTTGACAAGAGTGAGGTATTTGACACATTCAAGACATTTGTCAAGAGAAGCCAAAATGAGTTTGAGACATCAATCAAGAAAGTGAGAAGTGACAATGGAAGTGAGTTCAAGAACACAAGAATTGAAGAATTTTGTGATGACTTTGGCATCAAACATCAATTCTCGGCCAAGTACACTCCTTAATCCAATGGGCTAGTTGAAAGGAAGAATAGAACCTTGATTGATATGACAAGATCAATGTTGAGTGAATACAATGTGGATCATTTATTTTGGACTGAAGCAATCAATACCGTCAACTATTGCTCAAATAGGCTCTATTGTCATAGGCTATTGGAGAAGACACCATACGAGTTGTTGAATGGTAGAAAGCCCAACATTCCATACTTTAGAGTGTTTGGATGCAAATGCTATATTCTTAAGAAGGGCACTCGATTGAGCAAGTTTGAGAAGAAATATGATGAAGGATTCCTACTCGGTTACTCCACTACAAGCAAAGCATATAGAGTTTAGAACCTCACTCATGGCATAGTGGAAGAAGTACATGATGTTGAATTTGATGAAACCAAAGGCTCTCAAGATGAGGAAGAAAATCTAGATGATGTGAGAGGAACTCAATTGATACAAGCCATGAAGGAAATGGATGTTGGTGACATTAGGCCAACACAAGTGGTAGATGTTAAAGATGACAAAGATCAAGTGATTGTGTCTCCAAATATACAAGTTAGTGGCTCTCAAGTTTAAACTCAAGCTAGTGACTCTCAAGTGCAAGATCAAGTGGCTAGTACATCATCTCGACCAAGTGATCAACCAAGTTCAAGTGCTCAACCTCATGTTCTACAACCAACTCATATTGCAAGGGATCATCCTCTAGATCAAGTGGTTGGTGATATTAGAAGTGGTGTGCAAACAAGATCAAGATTGGCATCATTTTGTAAACATTATTCTTTTGTCTCATCCATAGAGCCAAAGAAGATAGAAGAAATTTTGATGGATTGTGATTGGGTAAATGCCATGCATGAAGAGCTCAACAACTTTGAAAGAAATCAAGTTTGGGAACTAGTTGAGCGTCCGAAAAACTACAATGTCATTGACACCAAATGGGTATTTCGGAACAAGCAAGATCAAGATGGCATAGTTGTGAGAAACAAAGCAAGATTGGTAGCACAAGGATACACTCAAGTTGAAGGTCTTGACTTTGGAGAAACTTATGCACCGGTTGCAAGATTGGAGGCAATTAGAATCTTATTAGCCTATACTTGTGCCCACAACATCAAGCTATATCAAATGGATGTGAAAAGTACTTTCTTGAATTGATTCATCAATGAGCTAGTGTATGTTGAGCGACCCCCGAGATTTGAAGATATCAAAAGACCCAACCATGTCTATAAGTTGAAGAAGGCTCTCTATGGCTTGAAGCAAGCTCCAAGGGCATAGTATGAGAGATTGAGAGATTTCTTGATCTCCAAAGGGTTCAAGATGGAGAAGGTTGATAACACTCTCTTCACCAAGAAGATTGGTAAGGACTTGTTTATGTTACAAATCTATGTAGATGACATTATATTTGGATCAACCAACCAAGACTTTTGTGAAGAGTTTAGAGAAATGATGGCAAAAGAATTTGAGATGTCTATGATTGGAGAGCTTAGCTACTTCCTTGGTCTACAAATTAAGCAATTGAAGAAAGGCACATTTGTGAGTCAATGCAAGTATATCAAGGACATGTTGAAGAAGTTTGGAATGGAAAAAGCCAAGTCAATTGGAACACCAATGGGAACAAATGGTCATCTTGACTTGGATACAAGTGGCAACATGGTAGATCAAAAGTTGTATTGGTCCATGATTAGAAGCCTACTCTATGTGACCGCTTCTAGGCCGGATGTCATGTTTAGTGTGTGCATGTGTGCAAGGTTTCAAGCTTCACCAAGAGAAAGTCATTTGAAGGCAACACCAAATATTGGATTGTGGTATCCCAAGGGGTCAAACTTTGAGTTGATTGATTATTCGAACTCCGACTATGGGGATGCAAGGTGGATAGAAAAAGCACTAGTGTAACATGCCAATTGCTAGGAAGGTCACTTGTCTTATGGTCATCCAAGAAACAAAATAGTGTTGCACTCTCTACCGCCGAAGCCGAATATATTAGTGCGGGGAGTTGTTGTGCTCAATTATTATGGATGAAAACCACATTGAAGGATTTTGGAATCAAATTTAGACAAGTGCCATTGCTATGTGACAATGAAAGTGCCGTGAAGATCACCACCAATCCGGTTCAATATTCAAGGACAAAGTACATTGACATAAGGCATCACTTCATTAGAGATCAACAAGTAAAGGGAGATATTTCTATTGAGAGTGTTGGCACCGATGATCAACTTGCCGATATCTTTACCAAGCCACTTGATGAGAAAAGATTTTGCACATTGAGAAATAAATTGAACATCCTAAACTTCTCCAACATGAGATGAATACACCCCCAACTATATGACATGCCTCTCCTTCGACTAATGCAAAGGTGAAATTGTTTGGCATGATGCATTCATACTTAATAAGGACTTGATTAGAGCATATAGACATTTTTTAGTGATATCTCTTGCTATTAGGCTTATTCATGAAAACAAAGTGATTTTGAGTACATATTATGCCACTATTGCTTCTATGTCTTGTATGATCTAGTGGCTAAATATGACTTGTTCATGAGAATGTGACCCTAGTATTTGATCTAGTTAAATGAGCAAGAAAGGATCTAGTTCAACATTGACAAGATAACCATTAAAAGATGTGTGAAGAAGTTTGTCATTGGTTCAAACCGAGCTAGATTACTTATGCAAGTTTACTAGTTTGAACCACAAGAGAAGGAAGTTTATGTAAACAAATGATCCTCAACTTTAAGTGATTATTTCTCTATTTCAAGCTCCCTCCATGATTTCAAGTCTACACCGAGCATGATCATATACTTGTGTGGTCATTGATGACAAAGGGGGAGAGAATACAAAAATAGCATGCATCAAGGGGGAGAGTAGATAAAGATTGAAGAATGGAAAGGGATCAAAATTTTAAAGCACACAAGTAGAGGGAGCAAGCTCATGAACATAATTGATTGCACTTGAATGTGCATATCCATATGATTGCTTGCATTGCACTTAGGAGTATTCATTTCATAAGTGATTTCATAAGTGGTATCTCTCTTGCTTGTGTGGTACTTGCTAGTATAGATCTTGATTGATGAATTGATTACTAGCATGTATAGGTTCTAGCTAGAAGTAGCATTTTTCTTGGTGCTTTCCAAATGGTATCTAGAAACCGTGCTTCTAATGTTGATCTCATGGGGTTTCTGGCTATTTGTTGTTTCTAGCTAGAGTTGGTGCTAAGGATGGTTCATGATGTGCACTCTGATGGTATCACGCTTCAAAGGTCCATACTATACACCTTAACATCAATTTGGTAGAAATGACTCTCCTAAAACCGACTTATCCATCATGTGTGCAAAGCTTCTAATCCAAACTCTTAGCACACATGTAGGGGGAGCCATAGCTACCAAATAGATTTTACATGATTTGTCCAATTCTTTTCAACTCAAATTGCTTGGACAAGTGGTGTAAAGTCAAAATTGAATTTAATTCTTATCTTTGTGAAAGTTGTCATCAATTACCAAAAAGGGGAAGATTGAAAGCCCTAGTTTGGTTTTGGCTAATTGATGAAACCTAGGACTAACCCTATTGCTAAGTGTGTAGCATTAGAGAAAGGGGAGGTCCAAGCCAAGTGGTGGAATGGTGATTGAGTTGATGGAAGTGATTAAAGATGATCAAGTGCCACCCTTGGAGATGAAGGAAGATGAGAAACAAGATGGAATGCTAGAGGCAAAGGTATATGCTAGGGCATTTCTATTTTGCCGGCCATAGGTGAGTAGAGAAGTTGATGGCCGGGTTTAGGATTGATAACCGTACTATTAAGAGGGGCGATATCGCGCAATATCAGTTATCTAAATGCCACTAGGTGAGCAATAACTTTACATATGCATTAGGGACCTAGTGAGCTAACAATCTCTTGCAAACTTCATTTGAAAATGCTAACACACGTGCACAAGTGGAGAGACACTTTTGTGTTGGCACATGAGAGCAAGGGTTGATGGTGTTTGGGTGTAAAACCCTCCCGCCAAGCTTGCGAGGCGGGACTCGGAGGTTTCCGGACGAAGAGGAGTCACTCAGAGGCGACCGGACGCTGTCCTGGTAGGGGCCGGACGCGTCCCGGTCGTGTTGGCGCCCGGCGTGTTTTTCAGGGGTGACCGGACTCGGCGACCGACAGTCCCGGTGCCAAGTCTTGGTTGCGGGCGTGCTGGAGTAGTGTGCGCACCGGACGCCGGGCGTGTCCGATCAGTAGGCAGCGGACGCGTCCGGTCGAGAATTTCACGTTCTGGACCTCTCTGGTGGGCGACCGGACTCGCACTGTGCGAGCGTCCGGTGTAGCAGCGGACGCGTCCGGTCAACGTCTGACAGCGCGCGAGTGATCGAGCCGTTGGCGCGCAACGGCTACATTCAAACGTCAACGACACGTGGCTCGGTAAGAGTGACCGGACGCCGGGACCGGACGCGTCCGGTCGTCACTTAACCAGCATTCGGTCAACTCGCAGACAGAGGATGTTTGTGAGTAACGGTTGGGTACTTTGGTGGGCGCCTATATAAGTGGATTGGCCGGCTCTAGGGACCAACTCTTGGCACTTTGACATACTTGACATCCTCTAGAGCTAAGCAAACCTCCTCCCTCACTTTGCATGTCTCTTGATTGATCTAGAGAGTGATTGGGAGAGCTTCTAGTGCATTTGCCTTGTGATTGAGTATCTAGTGGCACTAGTGAGCGTTCTTGCTGCGATTGAGCTTATTTCTCTTGGTGGTTGCCACCACCTAGACGGTTGGAGCAGCGAGCCGGAGTTGAGCAAGCTTGGAGATTGTTCTTGGCCACTCCGGAGGTGATTGTAAGGGGTTCTTGACCTTGTCCCCGCGGGAGATCGCAAAAGGTACCCTAGTGGAATGCTCGTGACTTGTGTTACCCTCATCTTGTGGTGATTCTTGCGGTGCCCGTTGGAGGCTTGGTGTGGTGCCAATTAGCCGCCGAATCCCAAGTGAGTGTGCCGTCACAACGAGGACGTAGCGTGTTGGCAAGCACGTGAACTTCGGTAAAAACTCCGGTGTTCATTTGGGATTGATCCATCGAGATCATATTTGGATTTCATTTGATTGATTGGATCATCACCTTGGTTTCTCATTGTTGATCAAGAAGGTGATTGGCACAACATCCCGATGGCACGGTTTGCATCCCTCGGTTCCTACCTTGCAATTACATTTGTGCCAAGTAGCATATTAAGTTGTGTAGCATAATTGAATTGCTAAGGACCATATTCTTAGTGTGCATAGTATATTAGGATTGCTAGAATTGGTTAGGTTGGCTTGCAACCCCTTAGTAGGCTAGCGCAACACTTGCTCCGCCATTTGTTATACTAACCGGTTTGTTTAGTGCTTTGTAGAAATTTTAATTAGGCTATTCACCCCCCTCTAGCCATTTAGGACCTTTCAGCCGCGCAAAGGGAGTTGTTCGCGTGGCCCATGCATGAGCCAGTGAGGCGGGCACAGTGGGGTGGCCGCACGGGCGAGGCGCAGGAAAGGCGGCTGCGTCGGTGGTGACGAGTGTAATGTAGTTATGTTTCATCTGTGCGCTGACTGATGCATGAACAACAACTGATATAGAGAGATGACTACCCCTTGCCATATAAGTAGTTATCACACTTTGGTAATTGTCTAATATATGTGGTCTTGTGTTTCAGTAATTGCCTAAGATACACTCTTTTAATATAGTTCAACATATATACAATTTTTTTTTGTCTATGATATAGTCTTCAGGATTAATTGAAGATGCTTTGCAGAGTTTTATTAAGATTTATGCATAAATGGCTTAGAGAATCTTAACATCTGGGCTTTAAGAATCATAACATTAGCTTTGCTCCTACAATAACTAGCTCTAGCTGTGACTCGAAGAACAATTGTTGTGATAACCGATCACTTGCTCTGGTCTTCTGAAGTCAATCATCTTGATGAGCGCATTTTCACTTTTACAACACCAATGCAACTAATGTGCGCCCTCAAACCTTACCAACAATAATGTTCTCTGGCTTCTTGCTTATTGCAACGAAGCACGAATGGATTTTAGCAGTTTTGTGGTTGAAAACTATGATATGCTACTAAAGTCAATTTTTTTGTTGATCAGTTGGTGTTGGCACCGAACATGAGAGAGGGAGAGGAGAGAGAGAGTGAGCAATTGAGAGAATGTATAAGGGTCCTTTCCTCATTGTCTTTTCCCCTTTATATATTGGAGGTGGGAGGTGGAGGTTTCCATTTATTGCACCTGTAGAGTTTGCAATTATAGATGAGTATCTACAAATTGCAATTGGGCACCTAAATAGTCAGAAATAAGCTATTAGGCTTGGTAATTGGGAATTGTTGCAGACTAATGGAGTCCCTAACATATGTCACACCCTATAGTAACCTCTTAGTTATTTGATTTTGGCTAGAAGTACAAGACCGAATAGTTGAATACAACTAAATGCGGCCTAATTATATATCACTCGGACTCGGCTACGAGGAGCACCCTTATCAATCCCACACATGTGCCCCTCACTGAAAACTCAATTTCAAAAATTTTGTGGGAAAACACTATGAAGAAAAGAGCGTGCACATGACTCTTGTCTATCTATATAGGGACCAACTAGAGATGCTTTTGCCTTCATCTAGTCTTCTACAATAATCTTTGCTGTAGTCTTCTTGATTTTGCTTCTATTGGCTTGACCCTACTACATGTGGTATGAGCCTTTGAGAACTTCACTTTGTGGATGAACCTTCACCGATGTAGTTGCTGTAGTTGAAGTGACAGTGGGCCGAGATTCAAACCAAACCCGCACCAATTCAAAACATATATATTTAAAAATCAAATCCAAACCAAACTAGACCGTGACTTCAATCATCCACACTAAACCAAACCATTTATACGTCCAACCCATTAAAATATATTTCCAACCTACCAATTCACTGGCACCTCATGCTATTGTTTATATTTAGCCATAAGCAAAAGAAAAAAATGAATAGATAGAATAAAAACTTATTATTAACTCTATTATTGACAGTCAAACCAAATCAGCCCACTTTAATAGGGCCCAAACCAAACCAACCCAACAAAATTTCTTAGCTTTTTTTCACCCCAAACCAATACAGCCCAAAAAGCAAAACCAAACTAAAAAATCGGGCTTAACCCAAACTATTGTCGGGTTTTAGTAGGGCAAGTAGTCGTGGACGATTGTTATGATCGTGCGCCTTCGTGGCGCCCACACGCACATAAAGACCGACAGACTTGCTGCAGGAACATGAAGACGACGGCGGCCGCCTGTTGGTGTAGGTTTTTTTTGTTGACGGCAAAAGACTGTGGGGGAGATCCCCACAGCCATCAAAAACTTTTTTATAAATTTATAGAGTCCAGAGTTTACTTACAGGGGAGTTTAGCTGAAAGCTTCTAGCCAAAAATAAAAATTAGATCTTAAATCTGCTTTGAATCTAACCGATTGAGAGGAACCTAGCACTCTAAAGTTACATAGCCACCAAGCATGTTCTGGAATCCGCGAGTTGAAGACCCTGTCGTTACGCATTTTCCGGATCTCCCAAGCAGCTAGCATTGTTGCTTCAGTGAAGAATCTTAGCCCATGTGTCTGCCTTGCTGCAACCAATCTGTCTGGAGTTGGTGACTCAAAGGGAGAAGAGAAGGCGGCGGCGGCTGCTACGACTTAATTATGTTTCTGTTGCATTATTAGGTCCTTGTCCTGACTCCGATCCTGGCCTTGGGGGTGGCCAACTTGGATTAGATGGTGCGGCCCGGTGTGTCTGCGTCCACCAACCCTGTCGTCCTGCGTTTTGCATTGGATGAACCTTGATCAGACTAGGCGATAGCGCTTAGCAGCCTACCAGTATGTCGCTACTGTACAAACTATACAAGCACATGGACCATGCATGATATAGTGCAAGCGTAACTACGTACGTATAAAGTACTTGGGAGTCGATCACGGGCGGAGCCAGGATTTCAGCATAGGGGGGGGCAATGGGCAAAGCAAAGTGACTGATAGCCATCGTCTTGTTTTAGTCACATATTAATAGTAATAGTGGCAAGTTTCACAAGTCTCAACTAAAAGAAAAATTTTAGATGATGTTTATTGATTAGATTAGATGATCAACAGCAAGGAGGTGCAGGTCAGCATTACCTCATTTACCTATTGCAGACAGCGGCAAGTGCGCTGTGGCAGCGTGCCAGCGTCTCATCCCACGTTCGGTAGGCGATCGGCTCCCACGTTCGGCAGGCGATCGGCAATGTGCCGGCGTCTCCAGGATCAGAGGGGGCGAAGAAATAAGCAAGTTGCGTCGCTGCGAGGCCACACGATTGGAAGCTAAAGCACTACATAGGAATTCTCTAGCTTTTTTTGAACTCAGGAATTCTCTAGCTAGTAAAAATACGAACAGCCGTATAGAATGCTGGGCTTATACTTCTAACTGAGTAATTAGCCTCAAGTATATTTGACGTTTGAGCTGTATTAGGAGGGACAAAACAGCATTAAAGACATAAATTAACTATGTACTATAGGGGGATTAGTAGAGCATTGGAGGGTGCCAGGCCCCTCCCAGCACCCCACACACCCCCCCACCCCCCCCCCCCCCACCTCCTCCGCCACTGGAGTCGATCGAGCGCCCAGCATGTGTTGGCGTCCACCTACCCTACGGTCTGCATTAACCTTAGCCTGAGCTAATCACATGTCATGTGGTTCGCGCTTAGCGGCCTATGTGACTACTAGACAAAGTACATGCGTGCACCATGCTGTTTCCCCTCTGTCCCTAGGCTCACTTGTTCCTTTCATAAAAGTTTGTTACAATCTGTTTTTCTTTTCGTTTCTCCCCTCTCTCTTCTCTATACTCCCTCCATATCAAAAAAGTACACGTTCTGGCCTCTTCACCTATTTTCACAAAACATGTCGTTCTGAGCATGTAGCGCTATTTTGGACTTGTTTACCCCTGCGCCGCACTTGAATCGAGGGAAATTAACTGCAAAATAGCAGGCCACCAAGCACGCTCGCCGCCCTTTCCACGCTTGCGTCGAGGGACATTAATTGCAAAATGCCAGTTACCAGCCAAAAAGGTGCATCAAGTGGGAATCGAACCCAGCACGCTGGAATCAAACATCAATGCGCTAGCCACTCAAGCCAAGGAAACTTCTCGTTTGAAGAGCACCTGTAAACATATTTATTAGGGGTAGAGATGGAAAACTAATCCCTATTTAATCACTCCTTGGTTACCACAATCATATCCTAAACGTCAGGTATTTTGATATGGAGGGAGTATCAGCTTACAGTTTTTTATTATACATGCTTTTAGAATACGATGCGCAAAAAATTGAATGTGTAATAAATCTAAGTCCATAAGTTTCTGTGCCTACTCATAACCATAGGGGGACATTTTGGTATACCAATGATAACCACATATAATAAAATATGCGGGCGTGTACATATATACATACCTATATGTATATTAAGTTAGCAAGAGTATAAATAATAACCAAATCAATATTTGTTTTGCAATACAAAAGAAAGTTAAAAGTCTAAAATGGTACTTAAATTTATAGCGAAAGAAAAAAAATAGCTCTAAGTGTCTAATCTCACCCAACTAATCTAATTTATAGGAACAAATCATGGTAATAAATGGAATTAAAGATGAGAGAATGATAAAGCACTAATTAATGTCATAAATAGCTAATTGGTCATATATTATACAAATCAATTAAGACGTTGTGTAGGAAAAGCTACAACAATAGTATAACAAGAATAAAATAAGAGGAAGCAGATAACATAAATATTAGACATAAATCATATAGATATCAATAAAGATAACACAAAAAGGAGATGATAAATAAATAATACTCATTGGTAACTTATATTAGTTGATTAATGAG
This sequence comes from Chrysopogon serrulatus, assembly GCA_015844335.1. Taxonomy (NCBI): domain Eukaryota; kingdom Viridiplantae; phylum Streptophyta; class Magnoliopsida; order Poales; family Poaceae; genus Chrysopogon; species Chrysopogon serrulatus. The sequence continues at coordinate 255,605 of JADLZL010008140.1, read as the reverse complement.
TTATATAATGGTGCATTAGGGAGGTTAGGGGGTGTGTGCTCCCCCCTTCCCTCCGCCCCCCTGAGTGAGCCACAAGGAAAAAAGGCAACTATTATATATATGAGTAAAAAACTTTATGCAGAAATAAGTGAGCTATAGTGAAAAAAGATCCATACAATATTATATGAGTAGGCTGAGAGACATGCTTGCAAAGATCTATACAATATTATTAGCATTACTCTAGGTCAAACATTTTTGATTTAATAACTAACATTAAAACAATCCTTATAGTTTCACAACGTGTGAACTATATTATGAAAATATTAATTATAGTTAATCTCAAACCATAAAACTAATATATGTTGTTAACCTATATAATCTTTCTCTCAAAATTGATGGTCAAAGATGATATAAGTATTTAACTTAGGATAAAGGTAATATGAGATGTAAAAAAGGAGGAAGTATTCCCTCTATCTTGTTTTTATTGTCGTTGTAGCTTGTTACCAACCTGGAAAATACGTGATGATAAAAAAAACCTAGACAATACGTGCGTCCAGATGCACTGAGCAGTAGACATTTGAATGATCTTCCACACAACGACAATTAAAACACGATAGACGGCGTCGACTAGTGTCAACAATAATTTAGTGTTGTGGTGTTGTCTAGCTTATAGAATACTATAGGTCTACACATAATCAACCAGAGATTAAGCTGAAAAGATCACTAGGTATATATGGTGGTGCAGTAGTCGCCACTGTGCAGGATGAAATACCCGATATATGTGTTCATGAATGCAAGTTTAATAATCCGTTTGTTTTAAATTTTAGTTTGTTTGACTTTTTTTACTCTAACTTTGATTACTAGTCTTATTTAAAAAAAATATATGCAAACATCAAATTTAAATCATTCTTGAAGAACTTTAATTAGAAAATCAAGCCACAACAAAAGAAATAATATTTTATTAATTTTTTTAATAAGCCAAGTGGTCAAACTTAGTGTCAAAAAAAAGTCAAATGAAATTATAATTTGAAACTGAGGAAGTAGTAGAAAAAAGAGAGGAAATGTGTCTGACAATGTATTATCGAGAAGAATGGTCGGTATTATTGGCATTGATTAAATTAAATCATAAATTTACATCTCCCAAAACTCGATGAACCACTCGCTAGCTTAGACGACGTCCCTGTTTCGACCGATGGCCGATCGAGATGCAACACCAAGCAGGCTAGCACCTTCAAAAACTAAACAACTCGGAGAAGATGAAAAAGAAACTCGATCATAACTACTGCTAGGTTAACGACGTACGCCTTAATTACCGTGCGCCCCCAACCAAATAATCACCGACGACGACCCTGCAGACTTCCTCCACCAACCGCAGCTCCCCTGCGACGGCAGCTACAGTCCGTCCGATCCTACTCCATGGCGTAGCAGCACTCCTTGAAGGCCTCAAGGTTCTCCTTGAACACCGGCACGAAGGCGTCGACGCTGCCGTCGCCGATGTAGGACGGCACGAGGAACAGCATCCCCTCCGTGGGGAAGTAGGACGGCATGAAGTAGCTCGGGCTGCCCGTGCCGAAGTCCAGCTCGTAGAACGGGAACGTCAGCCAGCTGTCCACCTCCACGTTTGGGCACAGCACGTCCTTGCAGACGGCGCTGGGCGCCAGCCCCTCCTTCTCCGCCGCGCCCGACGTCGCCATGTCGATGAACGACCGGAAGTAGTTGCCGTCCACGCGGGCCACCTCGTCGTGGATCACCTGCGCCGCGTGCTTCAGCGGCCGCCCCAGCAGGTCCGCCACCGTCGCGGTCGGGAACGCCCAGAGCACCAGGTTGCCGAAGTACTCGGCGGGCAGGCCCAGGCGGTGGCGCCCGTCCACGGACAGCCGGATCTGCGAGGTCTCGTCGGGACTCAGCCCGCGGGCGCGCGTCATTGTGCGCCACAGGTGGGCAAGGATGGTCTCGAACCGGCTGAACGGCCGGCCGCGGCCTTCCGACGCCCTGGCGCGGAGCCCCGCGATGAAGTCCTTGGTGAAGTGCGCCTTGTGGATCACGATGTTCTCGGCGCCCTCGCCGTGGCCGTCGTGCTTCTCGGCGGGCGACGGCAGGGACCACTCCCGGCTGCGGTGGTCGAAGTCGACGCGGGGCGAGGCGCGCGGCTTGAAGAGCCCGGCCTGGTGGTGCACGGGGGGCAGGCCCGTGGGGAGTCCCCTGGTGGCGCGTCCCCACGCCACGAGGAAGTTGCTGGTGGCGTGGCCGTCGGCGACGACGTGGTTGGACGTGAACCCGACGGCGAGGGAGCCGCACCGGAACCGGGTCAGCTGCAGGAGCACCACCTCCTGGAGCTCCTCCTCCAGGTCCGGGTGCAGGCGGAGCAGCTCCGGCGTGGGCTTGGCGGGCGCCATGTCCACGAGGTCGGCGTCCACGGTGGCCTCCACGAACCGCGCGCCGCGGTCGTTGAGCAGCACCGCGGGCGTGCCGTCGGGGGCCTCGCCGAGCTGCCCCGCGAATGCGCGGTACTCGGCCAGCACCGCGGCCAAGCCCTCCTCGATGGCCGCCGTGGACGGGGCCGGCGCCGGGAAGGCGTAGATGATGGCCATCTGCATCTTGTACGTGACCCTGTCGAAGATGGACAAGGGGATGTACTCGTCCGCCGCCGGGGTCGCACCGGCATTATAAGCGGGCTTGACGAGCTTGGAGCTCAGCACCTTAACCTCCATTGCTGTCGAATCGAAGTCGATCGACGATCGAACTGCTGGTGGTGCTGTCGTTCTTTCGCCGATCGAGATCGGTGGTCAAGCTTTGCAGCAAGCAATGCAAGCTAAGAGTTGGCAACGACAAGAGATCGAGCGATGACTTGATCTCGGGGTCTCGTGCTGCGTGACTCCCTTGCTGCTTGGTTGCTTTGCTTGGCGCCTTGGTGTGTTCGTTCTGCTGCACTCCTGCCGTGGTTTATATAGGAGTGCCAAGCTCGGGCTAACAAAGGGTTTGGTGGGAGTATTTTGAAATAACTTTGAATCGGCCGCTTCTCGATCGTTAACTTCATTCAGTGTCTGACTGCTGTTTGAATGATTCTAACAACGTGCTGAATGTAAGTAGTCCTACTGTAACAGCTAACTAGATGTCAAGAACAAGCACGAGCTTAGCTTGCCTGCACGGATGTACTGTCTGTCACTTTACAGTACTCTTTCAGCATATACTGCATGCATGTGGGCATGTGGCATGTGCGCGTTCAACAGTATTGAAGTGCCTGCACTGAATAGTGAATGTGGCACGAGCTTTGGGACCGCCGGACGGCATGTTCCTGAGAACCCTGTGGCTTTCAGTGTATAACTTTTCTTCCTATTGCACCAGCACGACATATAGTACATATACTAGGCAATATACTAGCTGATTAGTATATACTACGCGTGACACTGCTCACATGGCTATAGCAGTAGTCTATATAGGGAGAACGTCGGTAACGGGGGTAACATGGTCCAACTTTAAAAAACATTTTTCCTAGAAAATGAAGAAAATTATATGACAATTTTCTTTTTGCGAATATGTACATATAGAGACACTCGATGTATACATACTCACCTATATGAACACGCGTACGCAAATCTATACACCTATATATGAACACCTCTATAAAGACTGCGTTTACAGATCTCGAGATTGATGAAATTACCATATACACCTCGCTGTCGACAAAAATTGTCGCTCTACCACGAAAGCACAAACGTTGTTAAATTCTAAAATAAATTTAGAAAAATAAGAGTCTGTCTAGTTGAGACTCGGGTGATTTGTGGTACCTGTCACCCGAGTGAGCCAAGGCTAAAAATCACTCAATTCTCCTAAGAAGATAGAATCGAGTGATTTGAAGCCATCAATCACCTGATTTGCACAAACCACAAGATCCAAATCCAATGGACCAGATAAAAAATCAATTAACAAATTATATTTATGAAATGCAAATTAAATAAATTCAAATGAGAAAACATATAAAATATACAAAATGCAAATAAAAATAAAATAAAATAATACCATTTCTATGTAAGGCAAATTGGAAGAAATTTAAATATAACAGAAAGAAATACAAATTTACTTCCAAATCAAATGAACCAAAAAAATTATCCAAATAATACAAACACATTAAACAAACAAAATAAAACACAAAAAGACAGATTATTTTTATAGAAGCCAAATAAAAAATTCAAAGGAAAACCAAATAAAATATACAGAAAATCAAAAAAGCAAAAAACAAATGATAAGGTAACAGTTTGACTACTTTTGATCGCTCTTATTTATGAATAATCAATTTACACCAATCAAATATAAAATTTACACTTAACTTAAAACAGTAAAATATGATCTAATAAGATGTAATCTGCTTCACCTAAAAGAATAAATATTCACGTTAAGAGTGCATGCAAATAGAGAGGTAGTATGATGCAGCCCGGCAAAGAAATAACACGCATCGCACCTGCAAAGCTGAGCTGCTTGCACTCGAGATACAGCAAAGCTGCAGCTAGCAAAGCTGCAAGGTCGCAGGCGCCTAGCAGTCAAGAACATGCACAACATCACCCGTCCCACTCTAGCCCTGAGACCAATTACGATCTGCTCCGTTGACACAGCTTGATGGACGGCCACGGAATCGAGCGACCGAAGGGCTACAAACACTCGAGTGAGATAAAGATTTACCGAAAAATAATCATGAGAAAAAGCCCAATAGGTAACAATAGGGTTGCGCCTCTTACCTCCCGAGTGCTTCCTCGTACTACACCGCATAATCATTTATTGAATGATATTATTTTATCTTAACATGCACAGATATTGTATTAACTCGTACGATTATTCGCAGGATTTCAGCTAAAGCATAACATGTTGAGGTCGTCGAGTCCGACTTGGCCTCAGGAAAGTTCAATTCAGTACACTAACAAAAGCGCTAACAAAAGCGTCGGCTCGCGGCGTAAAAAAACCGGCGATATCATTCGAAAACAAAAGCCGATCGACATCGACCGGAAGTCGCGGTTGCGGGACTGGGTGGCCACACGCCTTTTTCTACTTTCTCAGCAGCGGAAACTTGCGTCAAAAAAAAAAAAAAAAAAGCAGCGGAAACTCCACGTTTTTGACAAACTAAACTAGGTAGGTGAACTCTGTCAACTTTGTATGACATGTCGTGATGACTAAGGCTCAAAATCTATTCACCCTATCACGAGGAGCTATTTCATGCAAGACCTCCAAACAAACTGTTACCACAACTCTACGAGCAATGTACAATTCATATCTTATTATGAAGCAAGGGTGCAGCATGTATGGCTTAAGAATTTAATTCCTGGACTAAGAGTAGTGGTCGACAACATATCTAAACCTCTTACAATATATTACGGTAATTTATCAGCAATTCTCTATGCAAGTAACAATAAATCAAATAGCTAGTGTTGTTAACTATAAAGTACCATGGTGTGAAAGATTAAGTCCAGGATCATCAGGATAATAAAAGTTGAGCATATAAGTACAGGTGAAATACTTGTCGATCCGCAAACTAAGGGTTCACCACCTAGTATATTTAAGAATCATAATGCTCCGTTTGGATGGATTAGGACTAGTTCTTAGCCACGGTTAAAAAAATAATAGACACATAAAAATTAACCAACTAGTTGTTAGTCCATACCTATTTGGATCATGAACTAATAATTGTTGGGTTCTATAGGCTATAGAACTGGGTTGTTAGCCTTTGATAGTTTGGTTTTATGGACTAGTGAACTAACAATTTTTAAAGGAATAGTGAACTAATAACAATTAGTTAGAGCACTAGCTAAACTTTAGCCTACTCATTAGTCCTCCCGTTTGGATCCTCGAGGGCTAAAGTTTAATCAACTAATTGTTAGTCTAAGGGATCCAAACACCCCACCGACGGCTTAGGTTTATTGCCAGGTGTCTTATTTTTTCTTGAATACGCAAAAAAATTACTTATCATGTATTAAGAAGTGTTTAAACATACAGAAACATGCTTCTATCGAGCGCAGAAGGAAACTAACCTAAAACAGCCGTAACTGAACGATCTTAGCAAATGAATTCAAGTTTCGATATCAAGCCTCTCATTTTGTTGGAGCATTAATTACACAGTAGTTCTCTTCCCGTGTTCCAAGACACCCAAGCACTCTCAGTCGTGTGACTCGGTAAAAAAAGAGAGAAGTGATTGTAACATCACTGGCAGTAGTTTTCATCGAGAGGTAAGCAGTTGACGACGTAGTATTTATCCATAGCTGCGTCACGAGATTCAGTGTTACGCGTGCGTGGACGACGTCGCAGTTGATCCGGACGCACTGACTGAACATTCAGTGATAAGCTGACTTGTTCAAATCCAAATAAGCACTCCTTCAGATCATTTCAACGTCGTCACTGGCACGAACGGCAGAAAGCGGGGTGAAGCTTCGACCCAGACTTGTCAGCTGCATCTTGAATTCTCTTGACTCGGGTGAGAGAGCCTCTGCTTCTTAATTGTGGCCTTTATTTGGTGCAGGTGGCTGTGAACTGCTAAAGGCATCCATACATTTTATATATGCTTGCCAATTATATATTAATTAGTCGCAGTTGTGAAAAAAAAAATAGAGAAGGCCAAGTCTGCGTTGGTTGGCTGGACATTCGAGGTACATGTTCATTCTCGAAGTCGGGCGCGCCTGAAACGCTGTGCTATGACTTCTTGGTACACTTTTGGCAATACAAAAGCAGGGGAAACCCCTTCAACTAAAAAATCACATTCATTGTGGTCTCTGAAAGAGAAACGAACGTCTTGGTGTTGAATAGGAGTGCTAATAATTCAATTCTTTGCTTGGAAGAATCGCCGCACGGCGCTTAGCTAGCTAGCTCCGGTTTTGGCAGCATGCATGCCATGGCATACATGCATGTGTGTCGTCGGGTTGTCCACCTACCATGCATGCATGTCCAGCAACCAGCATGTCCATGTGCGACACAATCCAATCCAACTTCGTTAGCGACGGCGCTCCATAGGAGTATCCGAGTATGCATGGGACGGGACCAAGACCAATCGATGATTGGCCGCAGCTGCTGGCTGCTGGCTGCTGCCCCGTTGTTTCTACCCGGCCCGGTCACCGGTTCTTGGCTTCCTGCAGCACTTGCCCGGCCGGCGACTGCCCGTGCTAGCTGCCAGAGCCAGGAGCCCTGCACCTGCTGCAGGTCCGCCGGCTATTTGTGCGGTTCCTGGTTCGTTCCTAATAGTATGTCGTTTGTTTCTGCGTCACCTAACCAGATGAGTAGAGTGGTGCTATCAGATGCACAGGGTCAAATCAGATCCCACGAATTGAATGTTCTGCATGCATGCACGCACGGAAGCTCTTGGCGATTGGCGCGTTATAGTACGCTAGCTTAAAATATCTTCAAATAAATTTATTAAAAAACTAGATTAAGATATCTTTCTAATGATACTAATTAATTATGTACCATAAATATTAATATTTTAATATATATAATTAATTGTTATTGTTTTTTTTTTGGGAAGCGAGAAATATATATTCAGTACCATCTTCCATTATTTTTCTAGCCGGCCGGCGGCGGCTTGAATGAAGCAGCACTGGGAGACCCGTGGTCAGGGGACGTTAGGGATTTTGGGGTACCTCTATTAACTACCGAGTGTGTGAACTCATGTTGCTTTACTGGCGGAGAGTGCAAAACCTGGTCGATCAAAAGGACTAAACATGCGTGGTCCTCGCCTTGAGTAACATGCATGCACGCACGGAAGCTCTTGGCGATTGGCGTCGTATGTATAGTACAGGACGCTCCTAATAATAAAGTCTAGATGGAACAGTTCGGTAGTCGCAATTTCCTACTCGTTCACGCAGAAAGTTCAGGACACAAGCGATTATGTTTATGTTGATCGGCCACCAGCCTCTCTCTCTCTCTCTCTCTCTCTCTCTCTCTCTCTCTCTCTCTCTCTCTCTCTCTCTTCTTTTTTTTTTTTTCACTCATGTCATCATCGCTGAGACCGTGTTTTACCCTTATTTATTAGTACTCCATAATCCGCATGCATATATATCCGGAAAAAATGATTGTTCTTCAGCTGCAACCGTTTCCATCGGAAACGAATATACAAGCTTTGTTTGACATTCCTGCAAGCGCAAGCACACCAGCGTCGAAGCTCATTATAGGGCAGCCGCCAAAAAAGTAATTTGAATTGAGGAAAGAAGCAGCTTTTTATTATAGGAATAATTTGAAGTTTTTCAATCAGCAAGCGTTGAAGCAGCACGGTCAAATGTTTCAGAAACCGCGCGCGCGCGGCAGGTGATCGAGGCGTACGTACATACTGATGGGTCGTTTGGGTGATGGCGATTAACAAACGTGCAACAATCGTTCGAGCATGGCAAGTCAGAAGTAGCTTTACTACACTTGTGTTACGTTAGTCTAGAGAAGACGGAAGCTTCTACTGGAGTACTATATATATAAGTACGACTATGATAAATTGGAAGGCGGCCGCCGCCGTCAGCCGTGTCTGAATGCACGCGACGATAATCAGCTGTCTCTCGCGCGCCACCAACTGCAGCGGCGTGCAGTACTGCCTCGGTCTCGGTCGTCTGTTCGACTATGTTCCTGGCTGGCTTTCAGTACCTGCATTGGCCGTTGAGTTTCTGTCTCCAGCACACCACTGGACTTGGCCGGCCGTACGTACGTCGAACGAGTTCAGGAGCCAGCATGCGGCAATGGCATGCATGCATTTTGCATGGGTCGATCAGACCAGCCAGTCGCCATCGAGACGTCGGCGGTTGACGAGTCGTCTGGTGAAATTTTCCTCACAAGTCACCACGTCTGACGACGGCCTCGTCAAACATTTTTGTAGTAACCGGCCGTCTCCGTGGCTGATGACGCATCGGAATTCCCCGATTCACGGTCGCCGCGGCCGAGATTCGGACGATGCAGACGGCTCTCCCCGCCTCTCCCTTTACGAGCTATTACGATTCTTATATTAATTCAACGGTGCCCCAAGCAAGGTTCTTCAGTTCTTCATTCTTCGCTGGTTTGGTGCAAAGACAACCTAGGCGGCTAGGCCCTGTTTGGCATTTCATAAAATACTATATATTTTGCAGCTGTTGACAAGTTTCAGATCGATGCATTTTCTAGTGACAACAACACACCTCTGAAATTTTTATTAATTATAAAAAATGCTTATTGGGCATGCGCAACAATTCACTAGCGGCTGATTGCCCGAAGACCTGCTGATGTTTGGTCGCATTTTTCCGTTCCAGTACTTTCAAGCGAGCTAGGAATTGAATTGTTAAATGCGACAGGCTCTTCAAAATTCACCAACCTCTATCGATCTGTCTTCCAGCTGGTCCATGCTTGAGAAAGCATGTGATTACTCGAGTATATGTGAGACCTGATGCTACTAGATGGATCATCTACGATGTCTCGTGATCATCCAGTCACGGTTTAACTTTTTCTCTTCAGTCTTCGCCAAATGCTATCGCATACTGTAGATATGCATGTATGTGCTCTGTTGTAGGTAGCAGCGGCCTCATCGTCGGAACAAATGCAAGCTGGCTAGGTTTGGCAATCCGGCCACCAAACCTTGGATAGACAGACATTTCACAAGCGTACAAATCGGGCATAGTCAGTGGAAAAGAACAGACTAAACTGCTAATCGGTGCTACACCGTCGACTTAAATATTGTCCTGCACGCGCGATCATGAAACTGCGACTGAGATATACGGAAACGTGTTAACGGCCGCGTACTATAGCAGCCGCGCACGCCGGCGCACCTACTACCCCTTTCTCTAGAACCGCCAACTAATATCCATGGTTATCAAAAAAGAAGAAGAAAACTGATGTCCACATTATATTGCTCTATATATTACTAGCGACAGACCTTATCCATGTTAATTCGAATTCCCATGGAACACGTTATTAGGTAAAAAAAAAATTAGAAATTCACACAAAGATAAAGAAAATATATTTAAGCAATAAATTCTAATCATCATTGATATGTATACTTTTGTCCAAAAGTTCTTTTTATTGTATAATTTTTGTTATATGTTGTTTGTTAATGGAACATAACTTTCTTCAATGGCTCATGATGTGACATCTGGCCCAATTTAGATTTGGCCCATCAGCCCCATGTGCATATATATGTGAGATTGTAAGAGGGGCTTAGTGCCACTTTGATTGTTGAGAGCGAGGAGTCAAGACTAAGGACTAAGGAGGCTATGCATGGAGAGGTCTCGCTGTCTCGGGTTTGAGTTCTATAAAGTATAAAGCACACATATGCACATTTCATACGAAAGGTTGCATGACCTGTGACTTGCAACCCGCGGAGGTGTTGCGAGCCGGGGTGGGCTTGTCTAAGAAAAATGTTTTGAAGTCGTATGTGTAGTTCTACCCGTTGCCTTCTGGTCATTTGGCTACTGCTCTGTGTTACTTTTGTATAATATCTTAACCAGTGTTACATTTGTAGCTTTACAAGTTTTTTTTTTGATCGGATAGCTTTCCAAGTTTTGGGAAGAAATCTATAAACACCTACCTACATTTAAATTCAAAAGCAATACATATACATGCTCAACGACAATTGTTTTTAGGTTCTGAATGGTCTTCAAAATTCACCTTTCGTAACTGCCTTGTGGTCATTTGGCTACTCGTCTGCGTTACTTTTTTATAATATCTTAACCGGTGTTACATTTGTAGCTTTACAAGTTTTGGGAAGAAATCTATAAACATCTACATTTTAATTCAATAGCGATATATATACATGCTCAACGTCAATTGTTTTAGGTTCTGAATGGTCTTCAAAATTCAGCCTTTCTTAACTTAGTGAAAATGGTGTTTGAACAATCCACATTTCTCTTACATGTGCCATATATCTTTTGGCATCCACGCATTTGCCTTACCCGTAACATCTTTTGGCATCAAACTTGATAATCGTGGTGTGATAGCCACTACTCTTGTAGATCACTAGCAGACACCTCTGTATTTCCATTGCCCAATATTGATGTTGTTGGTTTCCAGCCATTGTCTTGTTTCAGGAGTCGCTAAGATCAATAGATGTTGATAAATAAATATTTTAGTGGAGCCCCAACAAGTAACATTTTGTTCTCGAAATAGCTGGTTACAGCATACCGTGTGTTCTTTGTTGGGTCTGATCTTCCGGGAGCATGGGAGATATGGAGGACAAAGGCGCATCCCAAGGTCAAGATATTCTTCCGGCTTGCCTTGCACAAACGACTATGGATGGCGGAGCGGCGTTGGCGGCATGGCCTGCAAGATTTAGACGTACGTAACCTTTGCGAGTAAGAGCTGGAGACTATCAGTCATCTCATGTGTTGGTGTGTGTTTTTCACCAGACAGGTGTGGTTCTCATTGTTGCTCCCTCTCGGTCTCCAAGGGCTGATAGCACAACTGGAGGATGACCTGCCGTCTTGGTGGCTTACGCTGCGGAGCCAACTCGACAAGCCAAGGAAGGAGGGCTTCGACTCCCTGCTGCTGTTGGCTTCCTGCACATTATGGAAAGAACACAATGGGCGATTCAGAAGGCAAGCATTGACAGAACGTCAGACCGTGACATCTGACATCCGTGATTGCAGAAGGGAATGAGAGGCTTCGTGCGGGTTTCGGAAGCCTAGGAGCCTTGCTCGCCTTTTTACCTAAGGAGGCAGCTCCTGCTCGCGTCGCACAATCGCTCGCCATATAGTAATCTCTGTTTCTCTGTTGTGTGGGGGTGGTGGCCGGCTGGAGCTGTGTTGCGTGGTTCTGCATCTTGCGAACTATGGCGAACACAACGCCTAAGACACATTTTTATAACAAATTCTCTTCTCCTTAATGAAAAAGGGGTACGAATAATCCGCTCGCCAAAAATATAGTTGTCGTAATTCTTTTGCATGTCACAAACTTAAAACAAATTTGTATACGTTGCACGTAAAGTATGGACGGATATATATTTTCTTTGTGCCAATTGCGCTGTTATTGGTTGCCCGCGCGGCAATGCCCGGGTACGGTACGGGCTAGTAATAAGAACACCAGATTTCCATAAACCCGAGCAAGGCCTATGGAATGAAGCGAGTCGATCGTCACCCAATACGTCGTAAGGAAGAATGTGATCCATTCCTCCTAGGCGCATGCAGCAGGTCAAGACACAGTGTTCTGTAGCTAGTATAACAATTATAAAATTGGTACCAAAAAAAGCAAAACGTGCACATAACACTGTTGTAAAATATCATCAGAACCTTCTCTGGGGATCTGCACCAAAGAACATGCATGACCTACGGGTTCAATTGTTTTGTCCCTTCCATTGACTAGACCGGGAGAAGGAAGTGTCCAGGAATGAACTGGGCCTAGGGGGAAGCCGAGAAGGACGGAACCGAAACGTTCTTGTGCCAAGGCAACCGTCCATCGAGCAACGAACCTACTACTACTACTACTATGCAAAATTGCAAATGGACGTTTCTGAATCGGCCCGGCCCGCTGCAACTGCAAGCCTCTCTACCTACCCCCGCCCCGCCCCCTAGCGACTGCCGCGAGGCACCTGTGTGTGACTTTGCGGCCGCGCGGCAGGCCAGGGCGCCGCGTGCGAGTGCGATGTGCTGGTGTGGTCGATTCTGACCGGGCACCGGGCAGCCGCGCGCGGCATCACATCGCCCGCCCGCTCTCTCTGGCTTCCTTCCAGTAGCCCACCTAACCCACTCGATGCGACTCCAGTCTCCACCGGTGAAGCGTGAGACATCCCGCCGCGCGCGCTATATAGGGCGCCCAGCTCATGCCGAGCAAGCCGCACACACACCAAGAGACGCGTCTCACCAAACGACCTTCTCTCGCCTCACGCCTGCTTGGCATCACCTGCTGCCTGATCCGTTCCATTGGGTCGATCATCGTCTCGGTGAGTTCTTCATCGTTGAGCAAAATCATGAAATAAACTGGCAAACAGTCTAAAATGCATGCGTTGGAGTTTTTCTAACACTGCTAGACGCAAGTGACCTAACATAATGACACTAGCTACCAGAGGTCACGAAAGGAATCTGCAACGTTGACATCGTCATCGTTTACTAACGTTCCCCTTTTTCTCTTCTCTCTCTTGGTTTTCAGGCAACAAACGACTTCTCTTCTCCTCCATCAGACTCAGACAAGCTCGATCACGCTTCCTCATTTATTATTATCGCGTCATCATCAGACACCATGGTTGGAAGCAGCCCCCTGCAGGCCGTGCTGGTGGCCCCGGGCGTCAGGGACAGGAAGGTGTTCGCATACAGTCGCGACGCCCTCAAGGACACCAAGGACGCCGTCACCGACCTGATCCACTCCATCCTCGCCTCCGCCACCCCGGCCCAGCGCAGCGCCTTCTACGTCTTCGACCTCGCCAAGGTCGTCGACCTCTTCAAAACGTGGCGCCGGGCGCTGCCGGACGCGCGGCCCTGCTACGCGGTCAAGTGCAACCCGGACCGTGCCCTCCTCGGCGCGCTCGCCGCGCTCGGCGCCGGCTTCGACTGCGCCAGCCGCGCCGAGATCGAGGCCGTGCTGGCGCTCGGCGTCCACCCCCGGACATCGTCTACGCCAACCCCTGCAAGCCCGAGGCGCACCTCGAGTACGCCGCGGAGGTCGGCGTCAACCTCACCACCTACGACTCCGAGGAGGAGGTGGCCAAGATCAAGCGCTGCCACCCCAAGTGCGAGCTCCTGCTCCGCATCAAGGGCCCCGACGGCGGCGACGCCAGGGTCGACCTGGGCACCAAGTACGGCGCGCACACGGACGAGGTCGTGCCGCTCCTGCGCGCCGCGCAGCGCGCGGGGGGTCAGCGTCGCCGGCGTCTCCTTCCACGTCGGCAGCGGCGCCACCAGCGTCGGCGTCTACCGCGGGGCCATCCAGGCCGCGCGCGCCGCGTTCGACGCGGCCGCCGCGCTCGGGATGCCGCCCCTGCGCGTCCTCGACATCGGCGGCGGGTTCGTGTCCGGCCCCACCTTCGACGCCGCCGCGGCGGTGATCAACGGCGCGCTCGCGCAGCACTTCGGCGACCTGCCGTGCGTGGAGGTGATCGGCGAGCCCGGGCGCTACTTCGCCGAGACCGCCTTCACGCTCGCCGCGCGCGTCATCGGGAAGCGCACGCGCGGCGGGGTGCGCGAGTACTGGATCGACGACGGCCTCTACGGCTCGCTCAACTGCATCATCATGGACCACTACGTGCCCACGCCCAGGCCGCTCGCCGCCCCGCGCCCCGGCGATAAAACATACACTTCCACGGTGTTCGGCCCGACGTGCGACTCCCTCGACACGGTGGTCACCGGGTACCAGCTGCCGGAGATGAGCGTGGGTGACTGGCTCGTCTTCGACGACATGGGCGCCTACACCACCGGAGCCGGCTCCAACTTCAACGGCTACGCCACGTCAGACATCAAGATCTACTTAGCCTACTCCAGCTGAGTGAGTGCGAACGTCGACGGCGTCGGGCCGGGAGCCCGGGACTAATACGTTCTTTCTTTCTTTCTTTTTATTTTATATATACACACTACTACCAAACGTGCACGTGCATGTGATCAGACTTGTATGGTGGTCTTTGGATATGTTGTTCTTTCGATGTGCTTGGTTCTATTTGAGTTTGTTGGCATGTAAATTGTAATAGTCGATTGAACTTTTTATTTCTATTTACACTTATATATACCGGTAAACATGTCCATAACGGTGCAACAGGAGAAAATAAAATTACAAATATCTATACATACTAGATAAAATGTCGATGCGCTATGCCTAAGTCATAAATTACACCGATAGATTTGACCACGACAAATATCAACAGTCAAGTAGTCCTTACAATGGGGTCATGCGACATAACAGGGATGGAGAAGCCGTGGCTCTGTGCATTGGGCTCACCGGCGCTCCCGCAAGTTGGAGCTTTAGCTGAGGACTTATGACGTATTCACCTATGCCGAGGAGGAACAGCATCGACCACAGGTCGACCAGAGTTGGAGCAAAGGGTGGCGGATCGAACATGACACAAGAAGCCACTCCCGCTACAAATCAACAACGTTAAGGGTCGGAGAAATGCGTGAAAAGTTTTCTACTCCATCTGTCTTAAATTAGTCATTTTAAAAATTTTGGAGAGTCAATTTTTTTAAAATTTAACCAAATTTATATAATATATAAGATAATAACATTTATGGTGTGAACTAAGTGTTATTAAATTATTCATTAGTTATATTTGAGTTGTATACCTATGTAATGTTATAATCTTTGTATTTCTCTTCATAATTTTGGTCAAACTCGTTTTTGACTCGGCACCGTCCCCCCACGGAGGGCAGCGTGCCGTACCGCTAGTTTGCTTTCTCATCACTGTGCTCGTCCATCTTAACCTGGCCCATTAAACCCAAGCAGTGGACGACGATTAGGCCGTGTCGCACGCTGCGACGCTGTGCGGCACCGCCGCATGACCCATTAGCGGGAGCGAGAGCATGATGGGGCGGGCTGAGTAGGCTGGTGGAGCTGGGCCGCGGAGCAAGCGGGCTGGCGGAGCTGGCGCTTGCTGCTGGGCGGCCGCGCGGCTGTTGACCACCAAGGCCGAGAACGGAGGATCGCGCGCGCCGCGTGGTGAGGGCGGGTGCAGCTGGGCCGCTGTACCAGCAGGCCAAGACAAGAGAGAAAAGGTGAGGGAAAAGAAGGAATTTTTCTTTTATCCTAAAAAGCTCACAACTAAAAACTTGAAACAAATTCAAACAAACTTGAACATGGTGCAGTTTTTATAGCATTTTTAGTCTTTTAGTTTAGGTATAGCTGGCGTTACCACTTACAAACCGTCTTTACACCATGTTTGGATCCCATAGTTTAAGGTGTTTGGCAGTTAAACTTAGACTATTTTAACTCTTAAGGCTCCAAACAGCAATGTAAATTGTATTTTAAAATTTAGACCATATCACAAAAATTTAGACCTGAGAATACAAACATGCCCTTGGCAGTCTACTACGGAGTGTTTGTTTCTAGAATCATCATCATTTCTAAACGCAGTTTTCTAGTCCAATCATGTTTAGCAACAAAAAGATTCTATCAACCATCTTAATACTAGTGGTGATTTTTTAGACAAATAACTCTCCAAACGATGATTTAGAGAGTGAAATTTAGAAAGGCTCTTGAATATGCTGTGCAAATTAGGATAGGAAGATATGTCTTGAGGACCGAAACTACTCCATGGCGTAGCAGCACTCCTTAAAGGCCTCAAGGTTGTGCTTGAAGACGGGCACGAATGCGTCGACGCTGCCGTCGCCGAAGGACGGCACCAGGTACAGCGTCCCCTCACTGGGGTAGTAGGACGGCATGAAGTAGGTCGGGCTGCCGGTGCCGAAGTCCAGCTCGCAGAACGGGAACGTCAGCCAGCTGTCCACCGAGACGTTGGGGCAGAGCACGTCCTTGCAGATGGCGCTGGGCGCCAGCCCCTCTTTCTCCAAGGCGCCCGACGTCGCGAAGTCGACGAACGACCGGAAGTAGTTGCCGTCCACGCGGGCCACCTCGTCGTGGATCACCTGCGCTGCATGTTTCAGCGGCTGCTCCAGCAGGTCGGCGACCGTCGAGGTCGGGAACGCCCAGAGGACCAGGTTGCCGAAGTACTCGGCGGGCAGGCCGAGGCGGTGGCGTCCGTCGACGGACAGCCGGATCTGCGTGGTCTCGTCGGCGTTCAGCGCGCGGGCGCGCGTCAGGGTGCGCCACAGGTGGGCAAGGATGGTCTCGAACCGGCTGAACGGCCGGCCGCGGCCTTCCGACGCCCCCTGGCGCGGAGCCCCGCGATGAAGTCCTTGGAGAAGTGCGCCTTGTGGATCACGATGTTCTCCATCACCGCTTCGTCGCCGTAGACGGGCTTGTCCGCGGGCGACGGCAGGTAGTACTCCCTGCCCGGTGGTCGAAGTCGACGCGCGGCGAGGAGCGCGGCCTGAATTGCCCCGGCTGGTAGTACACGGGTGACGGCAGGCCCGTGGGGAGGCCCCTGGTGGCGCGTCCCCACGCCACGAGGAAGTTGCTGGTGGCGTGGCCGTCGGCCACGGCGTGGTTGGACGTGAACCCGACGGCGAGGGAGCCGCACCGGAACCGGGTCAGCTGCAGGAGCACCACCTCCTGGAGCTCGTGTTCGATGTCCGGGTGCAGCAGCAGCAGCTCCGGGGTGGGCTTGGCGGGCGCCAGGTCCACGAGGTTGGCGTCCACGGTCGCCTCCAGGATGCGCGCGCCGTGGTCGTTGAGCAGCACCGCGGGCGTGCCGTCGGGGGCCTCGCCGAGCTGCCCCGCGAATGCGCGGTACTCGGCCAGCACCGTGGCCAGGCCCTTCTCGATGGCAGCCGTGGGCGGCGCCGGCGGCGGGAAGGCGTAGATGATGGCCATCTGCATCTGGTACGTCACCCTGTCGAAGATGGAGAGGGGGATGTACTCATCGGCACTCGCCGCCGGCGGGGCGGCGCCAGCATTGTAAGCGGGCTTGACGAGCTTGGAGTTCAGCAGCTTAACCTCCATTGCTGTCCAAGTCGAGCTGCAAGCTGCTGGTGCGATCGTTGGATCGATGGAGCTTTTTGCAGCAAGTAAGCTGAGAGTTGGCAATAACAAAAGATCGAGCGAGCAGCAGGGACCAGCTCCGGTCTCGTGGTAAGCGAGTCCTTGTTGCTTTCGGCTTGGCGCCTTGGAATACGTTTTGCTGCGCTCGTGCCGCTCAGTTTATATAGGAACGTTAACGCGATTCCATTTCCTGGTAGCTCCAAGCGCGGGAAAAGAAAGGGGTTGGTGGGAGTGATGGTGGCTTCCTGGGAGCTCCAAGCGCGTGGCGTTCATACTACAATATTATGGAAAGTTTGAACGAACCCGCCCTGGGAGTGTGGCGTCTGAGTTGACTGTTTGAAGGATTCCGACTTGTTGAATGTAACTAGAAGTCCAGGCTACTGTAATAGCTAGCTAACTGGGTGCCTATCGAGATCAAAATACGAGCTTGGCTGCACGGATTATTTTTTATGGTCGTCCCTGCACGCGGATGTATCGTCACTGGATGTGCACCGAGAGGCAACATCTCCTTGGCCAAAGCCGGACGTATGGTCCTCCAACATCGAGCTTCGTGTGGGCCATGTGAAGTCTGAAATATATCCTCCAACATCGATCGGGTATGCAGATCCCGTTACTTGTTTATATTTACTTCTCTCCATCAAATTCTACCGAAGAGAAATTCACACTAGTACACAAACTATTTCTCTTGATATCGGGCGTTTTATTTCTACCGGGCGGTTTCTCTTTAGAACAGCCTGTAGAAATCGAATCTCTATTTCTACAAAGCGGTTCTCTTAAGAAAGTCCAGAAATACGATTTCTACTAGCAGTTTTTTAAGGAACCGTCGGTAGAAATCGACTATTTCTACCGGGCGGATTTCTTAAGGAACGCCCGGTAGGATTTCTACCGGCGGTTTGTTAAGAAATCCGCCAAGAGAAATAATTTGAAATTAATTTTTGATTTTTTCAAACTTTCTCGGATAGAGAAACTCCCAAAATAAAAGTTATAGATCTCGAAAAGTTATGAAACTTTGTAGTTGACAACTTTTTTCATTTGAAATCATCTTTTATGGAAAACTATGAACGAAATTTTTAAATTTTAAATTTAAATTTTGCAAATGACCTTTGATGGGGAAACACTCTAAATGAAAGTTGTAGATCTCGAAAAGTTATAAAACTTTATAGTTGAACATTTTTTCATTTAAAGTCGTTTAGACTCTCAAATATTAAATTTTTCATTGGGTTTATATAATATGTGTGGAACAAAAATGGGATATAGACACAAGTGAGCTGTGGGTGGAGTGGTAGAGGGGGGTACGCGCGAGGGGTACCCCTGCAATACAAGCAAACCAGCTGCAGTTTTCTTTACGAAAGGTAATGAGACAATTCTCCAAGTCCCTGATGAGGCCATGCATTACCTAATGTCTCCGTACATCCATTCTACAGGCATTGTCTCCCAAGTCCCAACGGTAATAGTTGTATTATTTTCCTCCTTTTTGTTGGAGCAGATCGAGTACGATTGAGTCAAATAATAACAATATGCTGGTAGGTTTTCTAACCAACACTTTGTTCAGACTTCCAGTTCTCTTGGTGTAACAAGTCTTAATGTTGTGGTCTAGATTCTAGACGAAATCTATAATTTGTCTCATATAGACCGTGCTATATATATGCTCCAAAATTTATGTAAAATTGTAATGCTTTTTCCTCAGGGATTTATTTACTCATCACATGGAATTGTTTATGTGATCACATTCTTTTGTTTTTTATGCTTCGGTATTTAACAGGACTAAAGATTAGTTTACTTTATACCTTATTGTTGACGGTGGATAACGTCAATTTTTATTAGAACTTTAGACATGAAAGAATACATGAATACATACTAGTCTAGGGTTTTAATTGATAATTTTCACGAGTTTTGCATATTCTATATTTTCCAAGGACCTTTGCAGAAAAGCTTAAAAGAGGGATTACATTGCATAATTATCACAAAACTTAACTGCGCGACGGAAAATATCGTCAAAAAAAGGATCGGAAGGGTCTAGAAGACACCCGGGCAGCGGGGCCCACGAGGGGATCAGTCGGGCCGGCCGGCCCCCACCCTCGCGCCGGCGGCGCCCCGTGGCATTTGGCCGCCGCCTTTCCGAGTCTTCCTCCCACGCTTCCTTGGAAGTCAAGCAAAGCATTCCTCCGTCGATCTAAGGTCGGTTTGATCCGACGGTGCACACAAGATGAAGACGCGGATCAATGACATGGCGGTTCCTTGCCCCCTACTCCACCTCGGCCTATATAATGACGCCCCAAGGCCCCTCCAAGAGGCATTCTACACCCCGGTGCTTCATATTCTCTACATAATTAGAGTTAGGGTCCCTCTAGTTGATCTAGTTCTAGTTCATCTAGATGTAGCAATTAGGAGAGGCTAGTTCTTCTAGATCTAGTCTTGTTTAGAGATTAGAGAGATTGAGTAGAGGAGTAGAGATTCTGGAGGAGTTCCGGCCTGTCGGTGCTTCTTCGTGGTCAGTATTCTTCCGGATTCAGTTCCTCCTCGCCCGAGCTGCGCTTCCGAGGTACTTTTTTGTATTCGCCATTCCGATTCAAGTAAACAGTTGTTCTTATTTGTTCTTAAGTTCACAAAATTTCATATTAAGTGCTTTGATCTTGGTCATTACTTGGTTGAAGTAGTATTTCGTAGTGTAGGTGTGGTGTCTAGGCTAGGTTTACTTATGGATGTCCCCTGATTAGCCGAATAGTGGTAGTTCGCGTATGTGACTTTATAGCTGCGTTGATTCCTCTGTAGTCCACTTCCCGTTGATAGGACTGATAGGCTTATAGGTGCTTGGTAGGAGATTACTCTGTTTCTTCTCCTATTCAGGTTACTTGCCCAGTTAGAACGGTATTATACAAAGCTTACCGGTTGTCAGAACTAGAGTGCAATAGCTATTTCCTCTTTCTTGATATTATCTAGCCTAATTGTAGGGCTAAGACTATAGACTTTGTCATCATCACAACTGTTCCCTGTGGATATGATATTTAAAACCTCCGGGTAAAATGTGACACTGGTATGATATCTGTACGCTTGCGGATAATCCTACTTAAATCTTATTTAATGGAGAGCAGTTAATTTATACCATCAAGCATTTTTAGCGCCGTTGCCGGAGAACGGTTTGCTGATTTTGACTTAGTCTAGCTTAATCTTGTATTATACTTTTATCTTTTCTTATTTTATCCCATTCTTTTCATTATTTTTGTGTTCATCCTTATGGATGCTTTTAATTCTATTCCTATCTGTCGTTATGGAATGCGCGAAAGCTTTGGGCCACCAAAATCTATAGAACCTATCATAAAACCTGGCTATGAGCTGCGTCCATATTTAATTAATATGATTCGGGATAAACCCTGCTCGGAAGTAGGTAACGATTCTAAGGTCCTTGATGAAGAGAAGGGCTTATCACCCGAACTAGAAACGGAAGTCTTGGTAGCTAAAACACAATCACTTTATTCCTAAGATTTAGATATCAATCCTAAACCCTTAAATTTTCACTTTAATGATTTAGACTTTCAGTTACCTAAAATGCTCGTAAATCAATACACATCAAATCCTCTTAGAAGAGTATTTTAGAAAAAGTGTCATCAACTTCCTTTCCCTTATAAAAGGCACTGGGGAGAGTTCAAGGATGGCATGTTGAGTAATATCATAAAAGGAGAGCCAAGCCACTTAGAAGTAAATTCTATCTTCTCCCCTTTTATGCCTACAAGAAATATCTCTCGAACCCATCTTTAAACCCATCCTTGACCCCAATAAATCTTTTTATGCTCTTTTTATTAAACTTCATGATGGTCCTAGAAATCCATTAAGATATCCCAAAAATAAGAGTCATGAAAATTATAGAAATACTCAAGAAGAGCAACGACAATGGCAGGAATGCATAGAACATACTAGAAATATATATGCTATTGTAAAAGAATGGATGGAAGAGGACGAAACTTTAGCACTAGCATCTAAATTTGGTTCAAATTCAAATGGTGAGCTTAAATCAATTTCTTTAATAAACAGAACTCATCCAAGTTTAGAGAAAGCTTTAGAGACCAACCTTAGGGATATCAATTTATGGGAAATCCTAGAAAATAAAATATCCAATAAATATCATAGGCATGAAATAATAGAGGCAAACTTGTTGCCTATAGATATACATGAAGAAACACCCTTAGAGTTTAAAAAGGGAGATCACATCGATGAGCATGGGAATTATCTTATTAACACTTTATCAAATCCATGCTCATATGAGAAATCTCCGGATCAATGAGTCTCTAACATTACCACACACGAGATCTTCAACCTCCTCTTTATATCTGCTCATAAAATCATTAAAAGGGTGGTTGTAGATGCATATGTTTATCATAAATATTATAGATCTCGTTGTAATCTTGATACAGTGCACAAAGGCTAATTGTTCTAAAGAAAACCCCTTCACCAACTCAATAATTAAAAGGTTTCCCAAGAACAACTTTGTGTTTCAAAATAACCACTCTTAAAAAAAAATTAAGCTTGCACCTTTAGCATAGAAATATAATTGTCAAAATATTTCTTTGGTATTTTTGTCACTAACCATTTCAGGTTTGAAGTAAGAAAATAATTAATGGCGGTGCCAGTATGACCAACCGATCATAATACAAATTAATCCATCTAAAATTAATTTTGCTTTGCAAAATCCAGCTTGGGGGAATGGCCTTATTTAGAAAATCTTATGTTGCTAATATTGGTTTTCTCTACCTTTATTCAATTTGTTAATCATGCTCTTTCATCTCTTTTTAAATAAATCTCTACAATGCTTTTATATTACCTTTATCTCGCGATAGTAAGATTTAGTTTGAAAGTAGTGTATATATAGTTTTAAATGCTTTTTGAATTAAGCGTGGTGCTTAGGTTAAATAGCCTTCCTTAACCAAAATTAGACATGGAGTTTAGCTTGGTTATTGAACGAAAAATTATTGTAGTAGACATTGGATATTTTTTAGGCTAACCCTTACAGGAAACTTTTAAAATTAATTTGGGTAAGTCATGAGATAAATTTAAATTAGAGATGAGATAGGGCACATGCTGAACTTTAATAACCTTGTAGAAGAAGACACAGCTCATTCATCATGAATAAAAAGAACTATGAGCATTAGTGATTCATTTACTTTATCTTCTACTACAAGTTACTTTGTCTCAAGCCATGTCTGTATAAAACATGATCTATGCTAAAACAATATAAATACTTTCTTTTCATTAGCATAGATAGAACAAAATAAAGTATCGGACAAACAACCTGTGTGTAAAAGTTGTATACTCCTTCGGGTATGTGTTGTCCACTAATCTGCTGCAGGCATAATAATGATTGGATTGAAAAAAAGTCAAAAGATCAAAGAAGCAAAAGATGGCAAAAGAATGAGTGCAAATAAGAGACAAAATGTCCATGAATAACTCAAGATGCAAGAGAAAGGACCATCAGTCATTTAACTTTCATCACTTAGTGCCGTCACGCTCAAATAATGAAGGTAATATTTTAAAGTAAGTGGTCACTGCTCTCCTCTTGATCTTGGTGTGTACATAAGTAAAAAAAACAAATATGTTAGAGTTATAATTTTAATTAATTAAACCAAATTAACTCAACATGCTTTGCTCTTTAAGATTGTTCGTGGCACCGTTCTCTTAATCTCAGTCTTAACCAAACAAGCTAAAATATTATATTCGATCTTGAGAAGATGATAGTCATACTTATTTGAAGAAATTTATAAAGATAGACAATCCTTCTATTGGTTAAGCAATTTTATTTTTTACCATGTAAATTTAAATGCAATAGTCAATGCTTAATTTTTTTGATATTACCACTCATGTCATAAATAAACAAATCATATAACACCAATTTTATCTTATTCAATATGTCTAAGGATAGAGAAAAATAAATAAAGGGATAAATTTGGTTCTGTTGGTGTTTTTCCACCAAAGCCAGACCCCATGCACTTGATCTCTACCTTGATTTTGCAAACAGACAACACATCGAGCAAAGTTTATTAACTCTACAAGTGAAAGTTCTATGAATATACACACGGAGCAAGATACTGCTAGCTACTATTAAAGCTCTACTTCAACCTGCTGGCCAAACCAAAGAACAAAAGTGACATCATCATCACTAGAGGTATACAACCATCACGACCTCCATCTCTCAAGATGGAGAGATACATAAGAGTGGAAGAAGAAGACCTGTCGGTAAACTTAAAATTTCGTATCCTTGCCATAAGGTAATATGGTAGTTATCTAATTAATTAGTATTCCTATCCAATTTCACTTTAACATATTCATCTTCATAAATATTAAAAAAATAAAAATCTTTATTGCTTCATTTATCGTGCATCATAAAATATTGAAAACCCCACGTGAATAAACTTATGGTAACCCCAGAGGGAATATTTACTGTGGTGGCATAAAGAAGAAGAATAATAATAATAGCTTTTGTATTTACATTCTTGCATTATAAAAATCCTAAACCCCATAAGAATAAATATTCTCTGTGGTGGCATAAAAATACAACTATATATCATGCACACATATTTAATTTCTGCATAATTAAACTAGAAAATCCTAAAAAAGAGAATCCTGCTAGAACTTTTCAATCTGAAATCAACTCATAAGAATAATCAATTGCTTATTGGCTGATCGCTAACCTCTTATTAAATTCGAGCCTCGAGTTTTGGTTTTCTTGTTGGAGTGTAATTATGCAGGAACAACATTATGACAAGAAGAGAGTCTATTAGCGGCACCTACCAGGAGCGCTGCTGGTTAGCTCACTCTAAAGATCATCAACACCAAGTATTGTAAACATCTAGCTTGGGGAGGAGCATCCCCTAGTTATCGTGTAACTGTACCTAGGCGATTATCGAGTCTATTTTATATAGTCATAAAATACTAAAAAATATATGGGCACATAAAGGTCCATGTCCTTAGAGTCTTGTGAGTCCAATAAAAAAGATGAATAATAAATTAAAATCAAAAACAAAATACTTATCTATGTATTAAGGTGTGATCATAGAGTGTGTCTAGTTAGTAAGAGTCAAATAAAAACTGGAGAACATTAAAATTTTATCTTGGAGATGATGAATAGTTGCTCTACAGTAATTCCTTTCAAGTGTCTAGTTTTCAACTATGAATTCTTCTGAGTTTTGGATATGACTGCTTTGATATAAGAATTTACTCTGAACCTAAAATTTATGTAGGCATATGTTTGAGCTAAGTCTAGGTAATTGATTGATATGATACATGAAGGTCTAAGCTGCTATTTATCTTATTCCTAGCATTACTAAGTTCTAGAGATTTATTTTAAAAATCTAAAATCTTATATGATGAGCTCTTGTATGATAAAGTTTGAATTCCCACCAAAGCCATATAATACATTTAGAGTTAGGAAAACATTTGCGCATTCCTGCTGCTTGCTTTACATTGAGTTCAGTCAACCTTTGTTGTATACCTTATGAGAGTCTTGTCATGCTTTTAAAATCAAAATCACTTACGCACTCCACCCACATATGCATTACTCCTACTCTAGGGTGTAAGTGCAGTCATTTCCACTTTCATCCAGATCCACCTTAAAAAATATTTTTCTCCTACACCAGGAGTAAACACTCAAAATATATCTTATAGGACAGCCCCCATTTAATTGCTCTAAGTTCTTATCAGTATCTCTCTAATTATTTATATTCAAAGGATGCATGTGGCTATGCAAAAGTATTGAAAAAAAAGAAGAAGAGAAGAAAAAGAGAAGTAAAAGATGGACAAGTGTCCCAACAATTAAAACAATGGGTACATAGATATCCACCTCCTAGATTAAAGAGAGAGAGAGAGACAGAGAGAGTAAAGAGAGCCCATATTTTCCTGCGAAGAGTTCTAAGTTCTAAGGAGGGAGTTATTTTCAAAGAGCAAAAGTAGAATTAGGATTAGCCACTAAATACCATATATACACCTATTTACCATATTCCATACACATGCACATTTTGATTTGATTGTATGTCTCGATTATCTGTGAATCCATTGCTTGACTTTACAACATATGAATTGCAAGTATGCTCATCCTTGTTATTGCCACTCCTGTAAGCTCCACTATAAATCCTTAGTTGTAGGAAGACATAATATCATTAATGTCTCAGTGAGATCTATAAATACCATATATAATAAGAGACTTGAGGGTGTCATACAATTGAGCTCTGAGTTTTATTTCAAAAACTTACAAAACTTCGGAATATTGGTACTGTGAAGAATTTGAGACATAGTGTTTGACTTGATTGTTCTATCTTTTGATTGCTCAAGACTCATGCAAAAGCTGTAAAGCTCTATAGTTAAAGGTAAAATGGGTAAGTTTGAAAGTTAGAGAAGTTTTATCTAAACCAGAGGAAAATTTATGTTTAAGAGCGAGTGTACTTAAAAGAAATAAAAGTATAGCAGCAACTCCTGGTCTAAATATTTTAATAATTAGGCTTAGGTTGTTTTTCAAGGGACTGGCAAAAGGTAAGCTTGGGGGAGTTGTTGACGGTGGATAACGTCAATTTTTATTAGAACTTTAGACATGAAAGGATACATGAATACATACTAGTCTAGGGTTTTAACTGACAATTTCTACGAGTTTTGCATATTCTATATTTTCCAGGGACCTTTCTAGAAAAGCTTAAAAGAGGGATTACATTGCATAATTATCACAAAACTTAACCGCGACGGAAAATATCGCCAAAAGGATCGGGGAAGGGTCTAGAAGACACCCGGCAGCGGGGCCCACAGGGGGATCGGGTGGGGCCGGCCGCCCCCCCTGGCGCCGGCCGGCCCTCGTGGCATTTGGCCCGCCTTCTAGAGTCTTCCTCCCACGCTTCCTTGGAAGTCAAGCAAAGCATTCCTCCGTCGATCTAAGGTCGGTTTGATCCGACGGTGCACACAAGATGAAGACGCGGATCGATGACATGGCGGTTTCTTACCCCCTACTCCACCTCGGCCTATATAATGACGTCCCAAGGCCCCTCCAAGAGGCATTCTACACCTCGGTGCTTCATATTCTCTACATAATTAGGGTTAGGGTCCCTCTAGTTGATCTAGTTCTAGTTCATCTAGATGTAGCAATTAGGAGAGACTAGTTCTTCTAGATCTAGTCTTGTTTAGAGATTAGAGAGATTGAGTAGAGGAGTAGAGATTCTGGAGGAGTTCCGGCCTGTCGGTGCTTCTTCATGGTCGTATTCTTGATTCAGGTCCCTCGCCCCTGAGTCTGCGTTACGAGGTACTTTTGTATTCGCCATTCCGATTCAAGTAAACAGTTGTTCTTATTTGTTGTTAAGTTCACAGCTCATATTGAGTGCTTTGATCTTGGTCATTACTTGGTTGAAGTAGTTTTTCGTAGTGTAGGCGTGGTGCCTAGGCTAGGTTTACTTGTGGATGTCCCCTGATTAGCCGGATAGTGGTAGTTCGCGTAGGTGACTTTATAGCTGCGTTGATTCCTCTGTAATCCACTTCCCGTTGATAGGACTGATAGGCTTATAGGTGCTTGGTAGGAGATTACTCTGTTTCTTCTCCTATTCGGGTTACTTGCCTAGTTAGAACGGTATTATACAAAGCTTACCGGTTGTCGAACTAGAGTGCAATAGCTATTTCCTCTTTCTTGATATTATCTAGCCTAATTGTAGGGTTAAGACTATAGACTTTGTCATCATCACAACTGTTCCTTGTGGATACGATATTTAAAACCTCCGGGTAAAATGTGATACTGGTATGATATCTGTGCGTTTGCGGATAATCCTACTTAAATCTTATTTAATGGAGTGCAGTTAATTTATACCATCACCTATATGCAATATATTTACTGCTATATTGTATCTTCTTTTTTCTACTCTTTATCTAAAAAATCTTCTTTTTTCTACTAAAGCGTGCCACCTATATACACTACCTAAGCTCATAGTTTATTGTAGGTGTGCCCATGCGCTGCATTTGGTCACCAACATCTAGAAACTAGAGGAATTCTCCGTGCGTTGCTGCGGAAATTAGCGAAGTAATAGCTCTCATACTATATTATGGCGCATAAAATATTTAGAACTGATTTTAGGTATAATTTGAAAAGATAAGCAGCTAGCTTGCTATTGGACAACTCAACTATTAGACAACTCATAAATTATAATATGTATTTTCTTCGCTAATTGCTATTGTGTAAAAGATCATATAAGTATTAAAATATAAGATCTAAATTTTATAAAATTGTACGTGTCTACTTGACAACGCATAGAAAAAGAGGTGGAAAAGTAGAATCAAACTAAATGAAACAACGCAATACATCATCCATGACCATGAGTCTCAATCGATAAAGACAGATAATGATAGTACGTAAAGAAGTCTCATCCGCAGCTCATCTATTACTCGGCATTAGTGAATCGTAAAAAATTATCAAAATATATCCATATGAGGTCTTGTTTTGAAGAGTTTATTGCGAGGAACACCATGGTGCAATTGGATTTTAATTACGATACTTGGTTTGGGTGCTATGACTTTTTTCTATTTTAAAAAATAGCTAGTGAGAGATAATTAAGACTAAGTGGGGGTAACTCCTTTGATGACATCATCATACATCACTTTTTAGAAATCCTATTTTTGATTGGAGGAGACATATTAGTGGGTCTTAGGATTATAGGAGTATAGGATTAAATCGTGGATTCAGATATCACGAATATCTCATTAGTATAGTTTCTTCATTAGATACTTAATATATAATTCATCCTTGAGACCGTAAGGTTTGTGCATAAGAAATTCTCATTAAAGAAGTCACATTGCTTTCAATCATCAAATGGTTGCTTAAAATACCCTTAAATTCCCACAAAGAACGCGTTGAGAAATTTATCTAGTTTTATTATCTTAAAAATCCTTTTTGGATTGATTCTACCATACACAAAGCATTATAATATTTTATTTATACATACTCATCTTGAAATTAGTTAAGCTATAATTACTGACTTCTATGTGAATCCAATAAAACTATCTATAAGTCCATCTACAAAATCCTATCAAAGAATGCGCAGCCATCATCTACTAATAATAGAGGTTAGGGATATGATGTTATGTGTTCCTATGGTCCACAAAGTGGTTATAGACTATACTTCATGTGGCACCAAAGTTGTACTCCCTCTATTTTTAAAATAACTAGCAGTTTTAAGACTTTTCATAAAAGGTATTCGTTTTAGGTGGTCCACTATTAAATTGGACGAGTTTAACCCCCTCCCACCCCCTCCCCCCACCCCCAAATAAAAAACAGCCCGGGAGCCAAAGTCTGCACAAAAACGCCCAAGGAGCAAAGTGCATGCGGTCATTATTAACGCATAAAAGTGGTCATTTACACATAAAAGGAAGATGAGGAGCCTTAACACATAAAAAAATGCCCCATGAGCAGTGCATGAGGTCATTAATGCATAGAAGCAGTCATTAACGCATAAAAAGAACGCATAAAAACAGTCACTTTACACATAAAAAGAAGACCAGGAGCCTTGACGCATAAAAAACGCCCCATAAGCAGTGCATGAGGTCATTAACACATAAAAGCTGTGGCAGAACCTTCTAAATTATATGGCCCACAAGCATCTGAAATTGTCCTAAGACCTCTGTCAGCTATATTTGTATACCACATAACCTAGAATGTTCCGTCGGGTGAATCCCCGATAAACCACAATTCCTCCAGGATCGATACTTACAGAGACATCACAGTATTACAACAGTTTTCATACAAAATACCAGAGTAGCGGAAGACTTACAATAACTTAATTTACAAACCATTTGTAAAACTTATACAAACCAGAGTATCATTATTACATAACAGCGGAAGTATCATTACTTAACTTTATTACAATCCACACAACGAAAAGTGCCCCCGCCCACGGGCCACTCAACCTATTCCTCATCAGACACTTCATCAACGACTGTCATGCAACAAGGGCCATAGCACTCTTGTTCGCACGGTCCACCTGCAACGGGGTTAAACAAACCCTGAGTACAAAAAGTACTCCGCAAGACTTATCCGACCAAAAATTAGGGAGAAGACTCAGGAATGCTGGCTAATAGAAATCAAGGTGAGGCTTTAGCAAGATCAAATGACACCTTTGCAAAAAGAGACTAAGCCAGTCCTTATTTTACTATAACAATCACTTGTCAAACATGTAACGAATTCAAAACTTTCTAGTCTCACAACTTCCATTATTACTACGATGTCGGGACTCGGATCAAGTCTCCCATATCGTGGAGCACCGACGATTCGAATCGCTTTATATACCCAGCTGGGGCTTCCTAGCCACACGATGTATGCAGGACCAAACATCTTACATACATCAACTCACGCTTGTATTTCTCGCTGCCAAAACGGGTCCTAGCCGCAAGGGTACAGTACACCATCTCCCTACGCCGCGGTCCCCTTCCACGGTGGCCTCGTAGGATGGGTACACGCTACGCTCGTTCCGGTTATCCGTTCTCGTCATGGATAGTACAAGGGAGCTTACCGCCATTAGCATGCGACTAGTACTATCCAATAACCTCATGATCCCAGGGCCAAACAACGGACGGT
This sequence comes from Chrysopogon serrulatus, assembly GCA_015844335.1. Taxonomy (NCBI): domain Eukaryota; kingdom Viridiplantae; phylum Streptophyta; class Magnoliopsida; order Poales; family Poaceae; genus Chrysopogon; species Chrysopogon serrulatus. Next base: position 225,556 of record JADLZL010008140.1, on the reverse strand, counting down.
CCTTAACCGACACAAGTGGACGACACTACACCAGGGCACTAGCCCATCCTGGTGCAAGTCACTCCACCGACGTCTCGATTTACTCATCATCATGTTTTTGTTGCGTACCCTTGATCCCGTCGGAACAAGGATACATAACAAGCAACATCAGGTTTTCATAACTGTAACACCCTAAAATTAGCATCTTTTCAAAATAGGTGAAATGGATTTATTATGCAAATATGTCTGTGCATATAAACATAGAATAATAATTAATTTTATTAAATTAAAATCAACTATAAAGTAGATACATGTTTTATGCATTCATGCTTTGGTGCACTAGTGTTTTTGTATTGAGTGGTGTTCAAATACAAAAGGGAATTCAAATTTACATTTCAAATCTGGTTTGAAATAAAAGAAAAGGCAAAGAAAGTGGAGTTCTCCCCCTCTCTCTATTTCGGCCCGCAGGCCCATCTTCTCTCTCTCCCTTCTTTTCTTCTTCACGGCCCAGCAGAACCGGCCCAAGCCGAGCCCATCTCTTCTCTCTTCTTGCGCCTTCCTTCTTGTACCTCGGCACCTTCCAAAAATGGAAGTCATCGTTTCCTTCTTCGATCCGAGCTCGGGCCTCCCCTTTCCATGCATGGCGCGGCCTCCGGGCTATAAAAGCTGAGCCCCGTGCTACACCGCCTCCACCCCGCCCGTTGCGGCCGTTCTTCGCCTCGGGCTCGCGGCGGCCGCCGCCGCAACCCTAGCACACCGTCGCCGCTCGCCGTCGAGCCTCTGTCTTTGTCGCCACCTCCTCCGTAAGCTCGCGGCCGAGCTTCGCGGTGTTGCCACGACACCGCCGAACTCTTTTCTCCCTCTTTCTTGCTCTCGGCTGAACGCTAACCGCCGCCCGATGTTTGCAGGAGGCTTCGCCGTCCGCCATCCTTAAAAATCAATGCGCCGTCTCCGATCCCTCTCGAGCCACACCAACACCGTGGGTGAGTTCGCGATCGCTTGCTCTCGCCCCCATGCTTTCGGTTTGGCCGATTACATCCGGAGTCGGCCGATTGATTTAGCGCCGACGAAGCTTCGCTCGGTTCGGCGATGGCGCCGCCGTCGGCGCATTGTTCCGGCCGGCCACTCCTTTTTCCCTCCCTCTCTTCTAATCCGGACCGTCCAGATCAGATCGGACGATCCAAGTCGCCCCGTACCCCTTCGCTGCTATTTTTGCAAAAGAACCCCCCTGCTTTCTCATTATTAAACCCGCAGTCCTCGGTTTAAATTAAAAACCAGATTTTATTTATTTTAATTTGAAAATCGATTTCAGATATTTACAAGATTGCCACTGGATTTCTTTTAAGTATAACTTCTCTAATTTAACTCCGATTTGATCCGTTCAAGTTGCGTTAGATTCGTAATTGAATAATCTACATGTTTATAGTACTGTTAATTATGTTTTCCATCTTTTAATTTTATTGTTTAATAAAAATAATAAGATCTATACATGAAATCTTGTTTAATCTATATCTTGACCGTTTTAGCTCCGATTTTAGTGATCCAAACGTCTGTGTGATCCAAGCAATGCGTAGATTCGTTTTATAAACTCTTTATCTATATTTTATGATATTAGTGTACTGTTCTAATCTATACTCTTGTTTACTATGCATAATTGCGCTTGGATGCTTGTATGTTGCTTTGTTGTGGAGTATAGACGGTGAGCAATACGTTGGTGGTCAGGAGTTCTTTGACGAGCCGTATCACCAAGAGTTCGTTGAGCAAGGCAAGTATAGCATAGGATCATCCTTATTACCTATTCACCTTTAATTATTTAATTCATATTGCATGTGTCTTCCTTAATTACCAATAAGGATTTCCTAGCAATTGTATCTTGTACCTTGACTACCATGGGTTTATGCATTTGGGTAGCTTATGCTAGTGCTTAATAAATAACCATTATGATCTATAACATGATTAATGCTATATGCAATAAAGTTTAAAACTCACTTTTTAGCAACGGAAAATTAAAGGAGAAGAGTACTCGTTTGCTCTTGTCCTCCCTAAGGACTTATTTGTAAGTGAGCATCTGGGACTTACAGTACAACCGTGGGGGCTATATGGCTCTGGCTTTAGTCAAGTATGAGGACCCTCTTCTAGCTTGTTAGAGGTTACCGAAAGGCGCAAAATGGGCTTTACACGATGGGCATAGCATGGCCTCTGTCCTCTTGTGTTGCTGCTGCGGTGTGAACCATTTGGAAGGGGGATTCTATATCTGCTTGTCGAGGAAACCTAGCGGCCCTAACTTGTTAGACGAACCTTTGAAAGACTTCATAGTGAAACCCCCGCTATGCACCTCGGCAAAGATAGTTTGGGAGTAATTAACCCAAGCATATGGGAATCACGACTCACGGTGAAAGTGTACAACCTCTGCAGAGTGTTAAAACTAATATATCAGCCGTGCTCACGGTCACGAGCGGCCTGGACTTCTTATAGAATAATGGTTTATGCGATGGAAAATTTCTTGATTACTGTTTTTGCTATACTTTAATCATTGTTTACATGATCATACGGTTATTTGGGATTTATGCTACTTGTTGCTACTCACTTATGCTAAAATTGAGATATGATAAAAGTTGCTAATCACTGTAAACTGTGTCGCTTTTGAGCCTCATTAACCCCATGTTATTCTTGTTAAGTACGATATGTACTTACGCTTGTTTATTTTTATTACTTGAAAAATCTCGGATGGGTAACAGATAATCGTGTTTATGAGGAGTTTGATGAAGACTACTAGTCTTGTGCTCAACCAGTTGACGTCCCTGTGGTTTTAGAGTCTATCGGAGTGCTAGTTATCTTATTTCGTTTCCGCTGAGACTTTGAATAAATTTATGTAATAAACTATTATTCGTGATGTAATAAAGGCACTGAGCTTGATACTCCAGTGATTTGTCTCTATATATGTGTGATTGATCTCTGGGCACATATATGGTTTAGTATTCAGTTTTGTTCTTAAAACTGGGTATGACAAATTGGTATCAGAGCCGTGTCGACTGTAGGACGCAAGCCTAGTTAGCAATGGTCGTTTTAGCATCTCTTGTTTACTTATTTCATGCTTACTATTTTGGTCTTGTTATTTGCTAAATTTTTATACTGTTTCCCATCTTATTCTATTACAAAATTATTTGGCTCTAATTCTAAATTAATCTTGGTCTAATTCTGTAGATGACACATGCCCATAAGACTGCTCGCATTAGCACTAGAGGCTACTACCCACCCCGTGTCGAGTACGCCCCAATGGAGCCTCGCGACGAGACCAACATCGAGGAAGATGAGGTCGTGACAAAGCACCAAGTGGAGCCTGAAGAAGAAGAACCAGAAGTGGTGATCATAGATATCTCTGATGATGAAGAGGAACACCAAGAGAACGTTGCTGGAGCTGATCCACCACCACCCCAGGGTGGCGCAGCAGGAGGAGATGAGCTTCCCATGGGATGGACCAAGCGGCTCTACTCCAAGCGTGGAGATCTTGCCAACTACTACCACGCTCATCTTATGGATATGTTCCATAATTACTATGATGGCCAGATCGCAGTGGAGTACTTTTGCGAGGAGAACATCCACCCCCTTGAGGGCACTTACTGGAAGGCAAAGGTGGTTGTCTACACCTGGAATGAGGAGGTGGAGGCTTTCCAAGTGGACACGATGTTAAAGCATACGGCCGGGCGTACCACTCTACGGGCCAGCATGGAAGACGCAGCTCTGGAAGCCTACCTCGAATACCATGTGAGGCGCCATGAGGACATGATGGAGGATGAGGACCGGTATCTCCCTCGTGCCGATGAGGAGCTGGGATGGGTGATGCCCAACCCCCAGAATTTGGATCCCACCACAAGATCGCTAGTCCTCTTTGCTCATGAGGTGATGCGTGACAACACGCGACTCAAGACTGAGCTGCGGGCACAGCGAAGGTCACGCAAGCGAAGCCAGAGGGAAGCGGATGACCTCAGGGAGGAACTCCACCGTCCATGACTTTATGATAAGCTGTATCGAGCCTAGGAGTTGGAGTCCATCTTTATCATAATATGATAGTATCGTGCGTTGAGTCAAGTTGAGTCTAGCTAAGTGTGTGCGTGTGAACTTTCAGTGTGTGGATGATTATCATTATGCTTATGTTTGAGTTGGATCTTTGTTATGAGTGCTGGGAGATTGTGGGCATGTCCACAAGTCCCAATATTTAAGAATTTAAGTTAGAATTAATAAATGTTTAGTTTGGGTCGGTTATATCGGTTTCTCTGAAATCTGCCTCTGGAGCAGTCTGTGTTCTTTAGTTGATACCCGCCAATCTGTTTGTGCAAAAATTATGAAATTTTTATAAGAATATCTAGCCTTCAGTATCTTTCAAATGCCGCTGGAATCACCTTTTTATCAGTTATGGTTTGAGAGATATAATTGTCGGAATTGAAGGTTTCTGCGCTGACAGGTCCTCTGGACAGAATTAATGTTTTGCTGTTTTACTCCCCGTTAACGTCAGAATCTGGAAATCTCACCTGAACGAAAGTTGTAGATAATTTCTTAAGCTTTCCAACCATATAGGCCATGACTCATTTGAATATTTGTAGCTCGAGTTATGATTGATTTTCTGCCCTGCTATTGCATAAAGACGCCCAGAAATTTTCAGATTCAGTGTTTGCTTGCATAAGTGATTTGTTTAGTCTGGAATATGCTAAATTTGAGCATTTGCTTTTGGAAAACAGATGGCAGCAAGAGGCAGAGGAGCTAGAGGACGTAGAGGTGGTAGGGGTATGGGCAACTATCCACCGCCATCACCACCTCCGCCACCGCCAGCGCCGACTATGGAGCAGATGTTTGCAACACAAACTCAGTTGCCGCAGACCTTGCTGCAACACATCTAGAACCAGCCAGCTGCACCGCCGCCACCACCACCACCTGCTAGGGACAAGCGTGGCGATTTCTTGAAAGGTCACCCTCCAGTATTCACTCATACTGCAGATCCACTGGAGGCTGATGACTGGCTTCGTGCAGTCGAGAAGCAACTCAATATAGCACAATGCAATGACTATGAGAAGGTGCTATATGGGTCTGGTCAGTTACAGGGAGCGGCTCAAACTTGGTGGGAGTCGTACCAGTATGGCCATCCTCACCCAAATCAGATCACCTGGCCGGAGTTTCAGGAAGCATTCAGAGCTCACCACATCCCCGAGGGGGAGATTGAAGTTAAGAAGGAGGAGTTCCGACGGCTGAGGCAAGGTTCCATGTCAGTGGGCGAATACCGTGACCAGTTTTCTTAGCTATCTCGTTACGCCCCTGCTGACGTTGACACTGATGCCAAGAAGTAGGAACACTTCCTGAAGGGACTATATGATGATCTCAGGTTGCAGCTCTCAACCAATACCTACCCCAATTTTCATGCACTAGTGAACCGTGCAATAGTGGTGGGCAACCTACGCCAGGAGCTGGACCACAAGAAGAGGAGGTGGCAGGGACAGGCCTCTGGAAGCAACACTCGCCCCCGCACCAATCAGGGGCAACCGCCAAGGTATCAAGGCCCTCCTCCCCAGTGGAACCACTATCAGAATCAGCAGCGCCCTCAGTACCCACAACAGACTGGTGGTCAGCGCCCACAGCAGCAGAATGGCAATCAAACGCCCCATCCTGGAAACCCCAACAATACCCCCATGAAGAGCAGTGCACCTAACACTCCCAATATGTGTTATATCTGCGGCGAGGCGGGTCACATGTCTTATCACTGCCCCAAGAAGCAGAACCCGCAGACTCCACAGAACCAGAACAGCAACTAGAAGACGCACCCTCGGCTAACCAACACTGGGAAGGTGAATCATGTGTCAACTGATACCGCCCAGGAAGCACCAAAGGTCATGCTCGGTACGTTCAGTGTCAATTCCATCCCCACTACTGTTCTTTTCGACTCTGGAGCTTCGCATTCCTTTATTTCGCATATTTTTATCCAAATGCATGGCATACCAGTATGTGCTCTGAAAAACAACTTCATAGTGAATTCACCGGGTGGAAGTATGCAACACAGTATAAATGTCCGGTAGCTAGTCTGTCTATAAGGGGGGTAGACTTCAAGGTTTGTCCTATAGTGTTGAGAACAGCTGGGATTGATCTTATTCTGGGTATGGACTGGATGAAGAAACATCGGGTAGTGATTCAGTGTCAAGAGAAAGTGGTAGTACTAACAACGCCAAGTGGAGACAGAATCAGTGTTGATGTAATAGTTCAACCGCAACAAACTGCCACTGTGACTCAGCTGAATGGAGATGGCAACCAGCAGGACCGCGTCGTGGATGAGTTCCCAGATGTGTTCCCCGATGATTTGCCAGGTATGCCACCTGACCGTGATATTGAATTTATTATTGAGCTTTTACCTGGCACTGCACCTATAGCTAAGCGTCCATATAGAATTGGGGTAGCTGAGTTAGAAGAGTTAAAGAAGCAACTAAAAGAGTTGTCTGAGAAAGGTTTTATTCGTCCTAGTTCTTCGCCTTGGAGAGCACCAGTTATATTTGTTGATAAGAAGGATGGTACTCAGAGAATGTGTGTTGATTATCGATCACTCAATGAGGTGACCATCAAGAACAAGTATCTTTTGCCCAGAATTGATGACTTATTTGACCAATTGAGAGGTGCTTGTGTATTCTCTAAAATTGATCTTCGTTCTGGTTATCATCAATTGAAGATTCGTGCTACTGACATACCGAAGACAGCATTTACTATAAGGTATGGGTTGTATGAGTATATAGTGATGTCATTTGGGCTGACCAATGCACCTGCATACTTTATGTACTTGATGAACAAGGTGTTTATGGAGTATCTGGATAAGTTCGTTGTGGTATTCATTGATGATATATTGTTATTCTCCAAGAATGAGGAAGAGCATGCTGAGCATTTGAGGTTGGTTTTGTAGAAGCTCAGGGAGCACAAGCTATATGCTAAGCGAAGTAAGTGTGAGTTCTGGTTGAAGGAAGTTTCTTTTCTTGGCCATGTTGTATCTAATGGTGGTATTGCAGTGGATCCTAGCAAAGTGAAGGATGTATTAGATTGGACACCACCTACTAATGTTAGTGAGATCCGTAGTTTCCTTGGGTTAGCTGGCTATTACCGGAGGTTCATTGAAGGTTTCTCAAAGCTTGCTAAGCCCATGACTGCACTGTTGGAGAAGAATGCTAAGTTTGTATGGTCTGCCCAATGTCAATCTAGCTTTGATGAGTTAAAGAAGAGATTAACCACAGCTCCAGTGTTGATATTGCTAGATCTGAGCAAGAACTTCTCCATCTTTTGTGACGCGTCTCGTCTTGGTCTAGGATGTGTTCTTATGCAAGAAGAAAGAGTAGTGTCCTATGCATCAAGGCAACTGAGGAAGCATGAGTTGAATTATCCTACTCATGACCTGGAGTTAGCAGCAGTGGTTCATGCTTTGAAGATATGGAGACACTATCTTATTGGGCATAGGAGTGACATTTACACTGACCATAAGAGTTTGAAGTATATTTTCACTCAGTCGGACTTGAACTTGAGACAACGTCGGTGGCTGGAATTGATCAAGGATTATGATTTGGAAGTACATTATCACCCAGGGAAGGCCAATGTTGTAGCTGATGCACTTAGCGGAAAGAGTTATGCAAATGAAATTCGGACAACTCCCATGCCTAAGGAGTTGTGTGCTGAAATTAAATATCTCAATTTGGACTCTAGAGCAAGAAATCCGCAAAGGTCAACTTGAGGATGAGAAACTAAAAGAGATTGCAGAGAACATAGTGGTCGGTAAGGCACCAGGATTTAGTCTGGATGACAATGGAACCTTATGGTTTGGAAAAAGGATTTGTGTACCAGCTGTGAAGGCTATTCGAGATGCAATTTTGCGAGAGGCCCATGAGTCAGCTTATTCTATACACCTAGGAAGTACTAAGATGTACTTGGATCTGAAGGAGAAGTATTGGTGGTATGGATTAAAGAGAGATGTGGCAGAATACGTGGCTTTGTGTGACACTTGTCAGAGGGTCAAAGCTAAGCATCAACGACCTGCAGGGTTGCTACAACCGATGAAGTTACCCGAGTGGAAATGGGAAGATGTTGGTATGGATTTTATAGTTGGACTGCCACGGACTCAAAAAGGGTATGATTCGGTATGGGTAATAGTGGATCGGTTAACTAAAGTTGCTCACTTTATACCGGTCAAGACTACCTACCATGGACCTAAGTTAGCAGAGCTATACATGGAAAGGATAGTATGCTTGCTTGGAGTTTCAAAGAAGATTGTGTCTGATAGGGGTTCTCAGTTCACATCATATTTTTGGAAGGGTGTGCATGAGTCACTTGGAACGAAGCTAAATTTCAGCTCAGCCTATCATCCTCGGTGACCAGACGGGCCGAGAGGACTAACCAGATAATGGAGGATATGTTGAGAGCATGTGCATTACAATATGGTACTAGTTGGGATAAGAGTTTGCCATATAGAGAGTTCTCATACAACAATAGTTATCAGAAGAGTCTCAAGATGGCACCGTTTGAAGCATTGTATGGTCGCAAGTGCAGGACACCACTGTTTTAGAATCAAACAGGGGAGAGTCAAGTATTTGGACCTGATGTTCTTAAAGATGCAGAAGAGCAAGTGAGAATGATCCGAAATAATTTGAGGGTGGCACAGTCTCGTCAGAAAAGTTATGCTGATACTAGGAGATGAGAGTTGACATTCAAAGCAGGAGATTATGTGTATCTCAAAGTATCACCTATGAAGGGGATAAAAAGGTTCAGTGTAAAGGGAAAGTTGGCACCAAGGTATATCGGTCCGTTTAAGGTACTTGAAAGAAGGGGTGAAGTAGCTTATCAGTTGGAACTACCCGAGAGCTTGTCGGGAGTGCATGATGTGTTCCATGTGTCACAGCTAAAGAAATGTTTGCGTGTGCCCGAAGAGCAGATACCATTGGAGGAGGTGAATGTAAAGGAAAACCTCACTTATACTGAGTATCCGATTAAGATTTTGGAGACAGCTGAGCGGGTTACTCGGAGTCGGGTAATACGGATGTGCAAGGTACAGTGGAACCGTTACTTAGAGGAAGAGGCAACTTGGGAACGAGAGGAGGATTTGAAGTCAGAGTATCCACATTTGTTTGGGTCAGCACCATCCAAATCTCGAGGACGAGATTCATCTTAAGGGGGGTAGGTTTGTAACACCCTAAAATTTGCATCTTTTCAAAATAGGTGAAATGGATTTATTATGCAAATGTGTGTGTGCATATAAACATAGAATAATAATTAATTTTATTAAATTAAAATCAACTATACGGTAGATACATGTTTTATGCATTCATGCTGGTGCACTAGTGTTTTTGTATTGAGTGGTGTTGTTCAAATACAAAAGGGAATTCAAATTTACATTTCAAATCTGGTTTGAAATAAAAGAAAAGGCAAAGAAAGTGGAGTTCTCCCCCTCTCTCTATTTCGGCCCGTAGGCCCATCTTCTCTCTCTCCCTTCTTTTCTTCTTTGCGGCCCAGCAGAACCGGCCCAAGCCGAGCCCCTCTCTTCTCTCTTGCCGGCGCCTTCCTTCTTCTACCTCCGGCACCTTCCAAAAATGGAAGTTGTCGTTTCCTTCTTCGATCCGAGCTCGGGCCTCCCCTTTCCATGCATGGCGCGGCCTCCGGGCTATAAAAGCCGAGCCCCCCGTGCTACACCGCCTCCGACCCCGCCCCGTTGCAGCCGTTTTTCGCCTCGGAGCTCACAGCAGCCACCGCCGTAACCCTAGCATGCCGCCGCCGCTCAAAGTCGAGAGCCTCTATCTTTGTCGCCCTGCCTCCGTAAGCTCGCGGCCGAGCTTCGCGGTGTTGCCACGACGCTTTGCCGAACTCTTTTTCTCCCTCTTTCTTGCTCTCGGCTGAACGCTAACCGCCGCTGATGTTTGCAGGAGCTCGCCGTCCGCCATCCTTCGTCGTACGCCGTCTCCGATCCCTCTCAGGCCACACCAACACCGTGGGTGAGTTCACGGTCGCTTGCTCTACGCCCCCATGCTTTCGGTTTGACCGATTACGTCCGGAGTTAGCCGATTGATGAGCGCCGACGAGCTTCGCTCGGTTCCGGCCATGGCGCCGCCGTCGAATCTTGTTCGGCCGGCCACTCCTTTTTCCCTCCCTCTCTTCTAATCTGACCGTCCAAATCGGATCGGACGATCCAAGTCGCCCCGCACCCCTTCGCTGCTATTTTTTTTGCAAAAGAACCCCCCCCTTTTCTCATTATTAAACCCGCAGTCCTCGGTTTAAATTAAAAACCGGATTTTATTTATTTTAATTTGAAAATCGATTTCAGATATTTACAAGATTGCCACTGGATTTCTTTTTTAAGTATAACTTCTCCAATTTAACTCCGATTTGATCCGTTCAAGTTGCGTTAGATTCGTAATTGAATAATCTACATGTTTATAGTACTGTTAATTATGTTTTCCATCTTTTAATTTTATTGTTTAATAAAAATAATAAGATCTATACATGAAATCTTGTTTAATCTATATCTTGATCGTTTTAGCTCCGATTTTGGTGATCCAAACGTCTGTGTGATTCTAGCAATGTGTAGATTTGTTTTATAAACTCTTTATCTATATTTTATGATATTGATGTACTGTTCTAATCTATACTCTTGTTTGCTATGCATGATTACGCTTGGATGCTTGTATGTTGCTTTGTTGTGGAGTATAGATGGTGAGCAATACGTTGGTGGTCAGGAGTTCTTTGACGAGCCGTATCACCAAGAGTTCGTTGAGCAAGGCAAGTATAGCATGGGATCATCCTTGTTACCTATTCACCTTTAATCATTTAATTCATATTGCATGTGTCTTCCTTGATTACCAATAAGGATTTTCTAGCAATTGTATCTTGTACTTTGACTACCGTGGGTTTATGCATTTGGGTAGCTTATGCTAGTGCTTAATAAATAACCATTATGATCTGTAACATGATTAATGCTATATGCAACAAAGTTTAAAACTCGCTTTTTAGCAATGAAAAATTAAAGGGGAAGAGTATTCGTTTACTCTTGTCCTCCCTAAGGACTTATATGTAAGTGAGCACCCGGGACTTACAGTACAACCGTGGGGGCTATATGGCTCTGGCTTTAGTCAAGTATGAGGACCCTCTTCTAGCTTGTTAGAGATTACCGAAAGGCGCAAAAGGGGCTTTACACGATGGGCATAGCGTGGCCTCTATCCTCTTGTGTTGCTGCTGCGGTGTGAACCATTTAGAAGGGGGATTCTATGTCTGCTTGTCGAGGAAACCTAGCGACCCTAACTTGTTAGACGAACCTTTGAAAGACTTCATAGTGAAACCCTGCTATGCACCTCGGCAATGTAGTTTGGGAGTAATTAACCCAAGCATATGGGAATCACGACTCACGGTGAAAGTGTACAACCTCTGTAGAGTGTTAAAACTGATATATCAGCCGTGTTCACGGTCACAAGCGGTGCGGACTTCTTATAGTATAGTGGTTTATGCGATGGAAAATTTCTTGATTACTATTTTTGCTATACTTTAATCATTGTTTACATGATCATACGGTTATTTAGGATTTATGCTACTTGTTGCTACTCACTTATGCTAAAATTGAGATATGATAAAAGTTGCTAACCGCTGTAAACCGTATCAGCTTTTTGAGCCTCATTAACCCGATATTATTCTTGTTAAGTACGACATGTACTTACGCTTGTTTATTTTTATTACTTGGAAAATCCTAGATGGGTAACAGATAATCGTGTTTATGAGGAGTTTGATGAAGACTACTAGTCTTGTGCTCAACCAGTTGACGTCCCCGTGGTTTTGGAGTCTATCGGAGTGCTAGTTATCTTATTTTGTTTCCGCTGAGACTTTAAATAAATTTATGTAATAAACTATTATTCGTGATGTAATAAAGGCACTAAGCTTGATACTCCAAAGGATTTGTCTCTATATGTGTGTGATTGATCTCTGGGCACACATATGGTTTAGTATTAGTTTTATTCTTAAGACTGGGTATGACAATAACTTTCCTTAAGAGGATATTGTGATCACATTTTTTGGAAAACAGTTTATCAAAACCCTACACCACTAATTAACTTACTAATTGGAAATTAATCAAACCCTAATTAATCAAAAGATTAATTAATTAAACCTTAATCACTATTTGGATTGCTTGATTTTAGGATTGAGTGATTATTGACGGTCCTTAATGCCTATTTTATACCATCAACTATTGCTCAATATAACATGATATCAACCATAAAACATAGTTCTGAGGTTTGATTCTAACGAGTTCCATGAGTTGTGTTGTTCTCGGCGCTTTTGTAGGTATATCTAATTTTGCATAAAATAAAAGTATCTCAAATAAGGAATTGGACTACACCATTGTGACGGGCTCGTCGAGATGATCAAAACGGATATATCATTTGCTATATTCGGTGTCCGAGTCAAAAGATATCAATTATACAAATGAAACCAACACTAGAAGATTCTAGAAGGCACGAGAAGGCTACTTACCGAAGGTGGGGCCCACCTGCTGAGGGGTGGGGCCGCCCGCCCCACCCCGAGGCCGGCCGGGCCCCCCGAGCCCGTTCGGGGCCCGCTTCGACGGACGGCTTTCTACCGCCTTAGGGTTTGCATCTCCACCGTTGCTTAAGTCGGTTTGATCCTACTACAAGACGTTCATCCCACCGGACTATAAATAAAGAGGCAGACCCCCCTCCCTTAGGGCACCACATTATTATAGAGATGTAGAGGCGTCCCTCGAATGGATGACCTCTCACCTCTAGAGAATTAGGGCTAGACTTTCTAATGTAGTAGATTATTTCTAGTTGAGAGTTAAGGAGAGCGGCGCTACGCCCGGGTTCCGGAGGCGGAGGAGTCGTCAGAGTTCTGGTATATCTTTGTATCTATTCTTGTAAGACTTATGCTTTAATATATTTCATCTTCTCTATTTACTTTTATGCATTACATTTGATTGGTTAGTATAGTTGTTATACTTTAGCATAGGGTCTCCGCCTTTATTAGGTGCTCTAGTTATTATGTGATTAGAGTAGTAATCGATAGTGTAGACATAGTGTCTAGGCTATAGGTTACCTGAGATTGCACCCAATCCAACATATAGTTGTGGTAGCCCCAGGTGGTGACAGCCCTGACGGCCGACGTATTCCACCATGTTAGGGTTGGTGTTTGTGGGACCGTAGTCGGAGCTTCCTAGTCCTTTCACACCAGTTTCTGTGACTAATGTTTCGATGTCCCGAAATGTTATTGTGTGATTGCTTTATCTATCCATGAACTAGTTATTATAGAACCCTAGTAATAGAGAAGTACTTAGGAACCTTGGACTCTCCCATTGTCCTCTCACTTTAGCTATTTACTCTTTTATCATAGAATTCTCCTGTGTGTGTCATATATGTATAATTCCTATCATTTATCATTTACCCCTACTTTAGTCTAGTTGGTGTATTATTTAGTAGATACATGATGGTGAACTATCAATGTCTTTATCCATTGTTTCCTAGTGGTAAAATATAAATAACGATACCTCGAATACTCCCGGTAAAATGCTACAATGGTTTTCTGTGCGCTTGCGGAATCCTTTATATTTTAATTGTGCATAAGAAATACCAACAAGCATTTTTGGAGCCGTTGCCGGGGAAACAATTGGCGTAATGATTTTGATAATGATCTTGATATCTGCTAATCTAGTATGCCGCTAGCTTTAGTAGGATTATCCTTGTTTTGTTGAGTTGTAGAATAAGCGGGCTATCAACCGTTTCAACTATATGGTGAAATTCCACAAGAACAAGACATGAGAGATTTTGAAGAACCCAGGGTGCCCGAACATTTATGATCCATCAACAATGAAGCCCTGCCATCTCACAGGTATGTATAAATATTTATATATATATTCATCTAACTATGTGTAGATTGGAGAAAAAGTCGTCATCACATGAATTCAAAGTTCATCACATGTGACAAACAAAAGATGCTGCACAACTCACAAATTCTATTGTGAGTCATGGTAGGTATGATCAAGAAAGGTGAGAAAGTCTTGCTCATAGACTTAAAATTTGATGAGTAGTTATCATGTTGCATTCCGCTGCATGTTTACTTTGAATAATCCATATGCATCCACTTTGTCTCCATATGTATCCATGTTACCTCATATCAAATCCATAGCATGTTTAATTTCTTGCACACATGTATGTCGCTTGCATCTTTACTTGAAAAATGAAAAAAATATTCTCACCATACATGATCATGCTTTCATCTCTTTGAGTAAATCTATATATGCTCTCACGTTACCTTTATCTATTATAGTATGCTTTTCGTTTGGAAGTACTCGCCATACTTCCATAGGCTTTTAAATTGAGCGTGGTGCTTAGGTTAAAATGCCTTCCTTAATGAAAAGAAAGAAGAACAAGTGTATAGAAAGGACTAAGATAGATAAAATGAATGAAAGAACACTTCAACACCTTCTACACTTCACCATGATAGTGGACCAATCACCCCACAAGACATAAGGTACATTCATCCAAGCCTCATGTAACATTAAACTACATTCAATATATTATACCATATTATTAGTTGTCTTGATTATCCTTACCTTATATCATACTTAATTTGCTAAATTTAAAACAAATAAAATACTCTTTTGGTTCACCTACATATTCATGGTTGTATTTGAATAAATATCTCTAGTCTTTTGAACTTCCTTACTCTTTTATAAGTATGCTTCAGAATATTACTTAAAACATTATAACATCAAAGCATATTTGTATAAAAATTTAGTTGTATATACTAACTATCCTCTCCTATATAAAAATGTTTAAATCATATTAGGAGACTTTATAGAATCAAATCAAGGTTAGAGGTATTCTTCAAAATTATATCTTCGCCTTAACCGTGTTTAGAAAATTTAAAATAATGGTGAATTATTTAAAACATGAGCTACAAATTAATCTTTAACTCCTTGGCAAACACTATCTATACTTTACATAAACAGTATATTCCTTCGGGTATATGTTGTCTACTAATTCCTTGTAGAGAAGAAAATAATAAGAGAAGCAGAAGACTAGAAGAGTGAGAAAGGAGTACAACATGTGAGACAAGATGCTCAAGATGCAAACAGACCATTGAAATTCATCTATCCTTTACCACATGGTGTCATCATGTTCCAGTAATAAAGATAACATCTTAAAGGTAACTGATCATCATTTCCTCTTGATCTTGGAGTACACATCATATCACCATTCTCTTTATCTCAATCATAACCAAATAAGCTCAAATATGATATATCTTATTTTTGGAAGATGATAGTCATCATGTTAATCTACATAATTCATAAAGATAAATAATCCTTCCATAGGTTAAGCAACTCTACTCCTTTATCTCATAAGCTAAAATGCTATATTTATGCTTTTGATCTTTTCATCCATGTTATAAATGAACAATGTGAAAAGACATCAATCTTATTATGCCTAAGGTTAGAGAATGAATAAATTTCTAGTTCTATTGGTGTTTCCCACCAATAGAGCCCATGCACTTGATCTCTACCTTGTCTTTATGAGCAGAACACACTTCAAGCAAAGTATGGGGAGATTCCCCAAATTCTACAAGTGAAAGTTCTAAACTAATAACAATGATGCACATAAGATTGGCTTTAAGATGCTAATATAAAGAAAAAAAGAAGGTGACACCACCATTGAAAGCGCCACTAGTGGAGACACCACATCAATCCCCATCCTTAGGAGCAAACTAAAGTACTTGATCAATGAACCACTGCAAGGAGGAGTCCAGTTCGAAGGACTCAAAACATCAAACCCTCACCGTGAGGTAACATCGGTATTTATTCATATTTACTTTCTTATATTGCATGGTTTATTTTCTTTTTAGTATGTTTATATTTCTACACTATCACTGCATCAAGAAAAATAAATAGATGAATATTTATTTATTTTGCATCATAAAAAACCCCACATGAAACTCTTATGGTATAAAAACTATAGGAGTGCTCGCCGTGGTGGCCTACTGAGAATAAAAATATATATCATGCGTGTGTACTTTCTGCATATAAACCTATAAAATCTAAAAATATTAACCGAGCATCCTCGCTGTAATATCTGCTATCATAAAAATATTTCAAAACCTCCACAACACCCAATTCTCTAAAAATGGCTTATCATTAACTTTTTATCCTAATACTATTTCACGAGTTTTGGTGTTTTGTGAGAGCTTTCTACAGGATGACTCCAAGAGCCAGCTCACCTAGGTATCTTCATCCTCATCACTCGAAGAATATCTTTTTCGATACACAGCTAACCCCCCTGTGTGATGGAAGTAACTTCATGGGTGATGAGATTGAAGTATTCCTAGCAATACTTGCTCTTATAAGCATGAGCTCCTCTGTGAGGACCACTCGGCTTCAACATTCAACTACGACAACATCCAGCTTGGGAGAGAGCATCCCCTAGTTATCGGGGTAAGTATACCTATGCGATTATCGAGTCTATCTTATAGTCATAAAATACCAAAAATATATGGGCACATGAAGGTCCACGTCTGTAGAGTCTTTTATGAGTCTATTAGTTAAAAGAAATAAAAAAGAAGAATAACAATCAAAACCAAATAAAAATACTCTAGCTATTTATTAAGGTGTGATCATAGAGTGTGTTTACAGTTCTATCTAGTTGTTAAGAGTCAAATAAAAACTGAGGAATAATAAAATTTTGTCTTGGAGATGATGAATAGTTGCTCTATCGTAATTCCTTTCAAGTGCCTAGTTTTCAACCTTAAATTCTCCTGAGCTTTGGATATGACTGCTTTGATATAAGAATTTACTCTGAACTTGAAACTTGTGGAGGCATATGCTTAAGCTAAGTCTAGGTGATTGACGGATATGATATGAGAAAGTCTGAGCTGCTATTTATCTTATTCCAAACAATACTAAGTTCTAGAGATTTATCTGTTAAAAACTAAAAATCTTACATGATGAGCTCTTGTATGACAAAGTTTAAATTTCTACCAAAGCCATATATGATATACATTTAGAATAGGAAAACCTTTGCTCATTTATGCTGCTTATTTTGCATTGAGTTTAGTCAACCTTTGTTGTATACCTTATGAGAGTCTTGTCATGCTTTTAAAATCAAGATCACTTACACACTCCACCTACATATGCGTGACTCCTACTCTAGGAGTAAGCGCAATTATTATTCCACTTTCATCTAGATCCACCTTAAAAATATTTTTCTCCTACACTGGAAGGAAACAACTAAAAATATACCTTATAGGACAATCCCCTGTTTAATGCTCTAAGTTCTTATTGTTATCTCTCTAATTACTTTATATCCAAAGGATGCATGTGGCTATGCAAAAAAAATATTAGGAAAAGAAGAGGGAGTTAAAAAGATGGACAAGTGTCCAAGCAATTAAAACAATGGGCACTCAGATACTCGCCTCCTTGAAAAAAAAGAGAAGAGAAAAAAAGAGAAAGAAAGAATAAAGATAGCCCATGTTTTCCTGTGGAAGTTCTAAGTCCAAGAGGGAGAGATTTATTTTCAAAGAGCATAAGTAGAATTAGGATTAGCCACCATATATTCACCTATCCACCATATTCCATACATATGCACACCTTGGTTTGATTGTATGACTTGACTCTCTTTGGATCCATTATTTGACTTTACAATATATGAATTGCAAGTATGCTCACCCTTGTTTAATGCCACTCCTATGAGCTCCACTATAATCATTAGTTGTAGGAGGGTATGACAACATAAATGCCTTAAGTGAGATCCACAAATACCACATATTAAGAGACTTAAGGGTGTCATACAATTAAGCTCTAAGTTTTATTTCAAAAACTTGTAAAAACTCTAGAATATTGGTTGAGTGAAGAATTAGAGACATTGTGCTTAACTTGATTGTTCTATCTTTCAATTGCTCAAGACCCATGTGAAGGTTAAAGAGCTCCATAGCTACAGGTAAAATGAGTAAGTTTGAAAGTTAGATCAGTTTTATCTAATCCGGAGGAGAACTTCTATTTGAAGGCATGTGTATCTTTGAGGAGTGAAAGCATTGTAGCAACTCCTGATCCAGCTTTATTAGTTAGGCTTTGCTAAGGGACTAGCAAAGGGTAAGCTTGGGGAAACTTGTTGATGGTCCTTAATGCCTATTTTATACCATCAATAACATGATATCAACCATAAAACATAGTTGTAGGGTTTGATTCTAACGAGTTCCACGAGTTGTGTTGTTCTCAATCATTTTGCAGGTATATCTAATTTTGCATAGAATAAAAGTATCTCAAATAAGGAATTGGACTACACCATTGTGACGGGCTCATTGAGACGATCAAAACGGACATATTATTTGCTATATTCGGTGTCCAGAGTCAAAAGATATCAATTATACACCAAAACCAACACTAGAAGACTCTAGAAGGCACGAGAAGGCTACTTACCGAAGGTGGGGCCCACCTGCTATAGGGTAGGGCCGCCCGGCCCCACCTCAGGGCCGACCGGCGCCCTCCGGAGCCTGTTCGGGGCCCGCTTCAACGGACGGCTTCCTACCGCCTTAGGGTTTGCATCTCCACCGTTGCTTAAGTCGGTTTGATCCTACGGCGCACGTTCATCCCACCGGACTATAAATAAAGAGGCAGACCCCCTTCCTGAGGGTATCACATTATTATAGAGATGTAGAGGCGTCCCTCGAATGGATGACCTCTCACCTCTAGAGAATTAGGGCTAGACTTTCCAATATAGTAGATTAGTTCTAGTTGAGAGTTAGGGAGAGTGGTGCTACGCCCGGGTTCCGGAGGAGTCTTCGGAGGAGTCATCAGAGTTCTGGTATATCTTTGTATTTATTCTTGTAAGACTTATGCTTTAATATATTTCATCTTCTCTATTTATTTTTATGCATTACATTTGATTGGTTAGTATAGTTGTTATACTTTAGCATAGGATCTCCGCCTTTATTAGGTGCTCTAGTTATTATATGTGATTAGAGTAGTAATCGATAGTGTAGACATGGTGTCTAGGCTATAGGTTACCCCAGGTGGTGACAGCCCTGACGGCCGACGTATTCCACCTTGTTAGGGTTGGTGTTTGTAGGACCGTAGTCGGAGCTTCCTAGTCCTTTCACACCCGTTTCTGTGACTAGTGTTCCGATGTCCCGAAATGTTATTGTGTGATTGCTTTATCTATCCATGAACTAGTTATTATAGAACCCTAGTAATAGAGAAGTACTTAGGAACCTTGGACTCTCCCATTGTCCTCTCACTTTAGCTATTTACTCTTTTATCATAGAATTCCCCTGTGTGTGTCATATATGTATAATTCCTATCATCTATTATTTACCCCTACTTTAGTCTAGTTGGTGTATTATTTAGTAGATACATGATGGTAAACTATCAATGTCTTTATCTATTGTTTCCTAGTGGTAAAATATAAATAACGATACCTCGAATACTTCCGGTAAAATGCTACAATGGTTTTTTGTGCGCTTGCGGAATCCTTTATATTTTAATTGTGCATAAGAAATACCAACAGTGATGACCCTAGGTCATTAACCCCAATGACCTTCGGCATTTTATGTTGACTACGCATCGTTAGTCCGTCGTCGTCGACGCTAGTTATACTTCAGTAGTACAACCTTACCGTGAAGGAAAGTTGTACTCAAGATAGGTTAACAATCGTTGCATCATTATCGCATGCTCCTTTTATTACTGTATTGTAATCATGCATTTCAATCGTGTAGCTATGCCGTCTGAGGAGGGAGTTGATCCAACTCCAATTCTTGAAGAAAGTGATCATCGTGAGAAGGTTGGATCTGATCTTGGTGATTGGGTAGCTGCTCCTAACTTCGTCGAGCCCCAAGGCAAGCCCCAGATGTATTCAAACCCTTCCTTGTATTTCGAAAGTCTTTTATATTTTATGTTCCTGATATGATACACTAGGTGTTAGGAATTGTGTGATATCCTACTTTGATGCATTTATCGTACCTTGATATATTACCCTGGATACCCGTTTTGATTTCGAAATGCTTAGTATACGCTCAGCCTTGCTACTAGTGTAGGGTTTTGATAAACTGTTTTCCAAAAATGTGATCACAATATCCTTTGAAGGAAAGTTATGAAAACCTAATGTTGCTTGTTATGTATCCTTGTTCAGACGGGGTCAAGGGTATGCAACAAGAACATGATGATGAGTAAATCGAGACGTCGGTGGAGTGACTTGCACCAGGATAGGCTAGTGCCCTGGTGTAGTGTCGTCCACTTGTGTCGGTTAAGGACCATCCGTTGTTTTGCCCTGGGATCATGAGGTTATTGGATAGTACTAGTCGCATGCTAATGGCGGTAAGCTCTCTTGTACTATCCATGACGAGAACGGATAACTGGAACGAGCGTAGCGTGTACCCATCCTACGGGGCCACCGTGGAAGGGGACCACGGCGTAGGGAGATGGTGTACTGTACCCTCGTGGCTAGGACCCGTTCTGGCAGGGAGAAATACAAGCGTGAGTTGATGTATGTAAGATGTTCGGTCCTGCATACATCGTGTGGCTAGGAAGCCCCAGCTGGGTATATAAAGCGATTCAAATCGTCGGTGCTCCACGATATGGGAGACTTGATCCGAGTCCCGGCATCGTAGTAATAATGGAAGTTGTGAGACTGGAAAATTTTAAATTTGTTACATGTTTGACAAGTGATTGTTATAGTAAAATAAGGACTGGCTTAGTCTCTTTTTTGTAAAGGTGTCATTTGATCTTGCTAAAGCCTCACCTTGATTCCTATTAGCCAGCATTCCTGAGTCTTCTCCCTAATTTTTGGTCGGGTAAGTCTTGCGAAGTACTTTTTATACTCAGGGTTTGTTTAACCCCGTTGCAGGTGGACCGTACGAACAAGAGTGCTATGGCCCTTG
The DNA here is from genome assembly GCA_015844335.1 of Chrysopogon serrulatus. Taxonomy (NCBI): domain Eukaryota; kingdom Viridiplantae; phylum Streptophyta; class Magnoliopsida; order Poales; family Poaceae; genus Chrysopogon; species Chrysopogon serrulatus. Next base: position 204,655 of record JADLZL010008140.1, on the reverse strand, counting down.
TTGCATGACGGTCGTTGATGAAGTGTCTGATGAGGAATAGGTTGAGTGGCCCGTGGGCAGGGCACTTTCGTTGTGTGGATTATAATAAAGTTAAGTAATGATACTTCCGCTGTTATGTAATAATGATACTCTGGTTTGTATAAGTTTTATAAATAGTTTGTAAATTAAGTTATTGTAAGTCTTCCGCTACTCTGGTATTTTGTATGAAAACTGTTGTAATACTGTGATGTCTCTGTAAGTATCGATCCTAGAGGAATTGTGGTTTGTCGGTGATTCACCCGATGGAACATTCTGTTGGTATATTTAACGCACACAGAATAATCGAAGAGATAAATCCGTAAGCGCACGGATACCGCTGTAGCTTTCACCTAAGAGTATTCCAAGGTATCGAATTTCCACGAGGAACGCGAAGTGATCTAGTAACAAATCAAGAAAGTCTAAGGATAGATAAGATAAATGTTTTTAGTGGGTAGAGATGGGCTATCTAAGGTGATCTAGATAACTAAGAATCAGACTTACAATACTTGTCTACTTTGGCGCAACAGTACCTTTCCAACTCTCGAATAAGACTGGGAAGAAGGTAGTTGGGGAAGGCTGCCAAAAGCTCTACGAAACACCAACTCCGACGTGATGGAATACGAAGGCCAACAAAGCTGTCACCTCTGAAGGCTACCACAACTAACCGTAAGAATTGGACATAAACTCATGTAAACTCTAGCCTAGACACCACGTCTACGCTAACGATTACTACTCTAGCTACGCGCAATAACTAGAGCACTCAATACGAGCTAAGATCCCGTAAACAAAGTAAAGTAAGAACAAAACTTAATCAAATAGAATACTTAGAGTTACCAACTGAAGAACTTGAAGATGAACTGTCTCCGTAGAGGTACAAAGTTGAGGAAGATCCGATAAGCCGGCTCCTCTTCTACTTCTTTCTCTCCTCTCTCCCTATTTTCTAATTACAAGAGCTCTAAATGAGCTAGGGCTTCTAGCTCTCCAAATGAATTGATACAAATGAATTAGGGTTTTCCTGGGGGGTCTGGCCCTATATTTATAGTCCGGTGGGATGCACGACAGCTGTTTGATCAAACCGACTTAAGGTACGGTGGATATTAACCCTCAAAGGTGGTGGAGGAAGCTTCCAGAAGGGCGTAGAAGATTGTTTTAGGGGGAGGCCGCCCGGCATTTTTCCCTAGGCCAGCCGGCCCCACCATGTGGGCCCTCGTGCTCCGCTTCGTTCTGGTGTCTTCTAGATCCTTCCTGAGTCCAATGTGCGGGGTTTCGTTGGCGTCAAGTTTCGTTACTCCATTTGATAATTAGGCCCTTTTCCGTGGTTTTCTGGAACAATCCCTGAAAAATAATAATTCACCAAAGCTCATGGAATTTGTCGAGATAAAACCCTATACTTCTCTATTTGCAAGTGTATGGATCAATTCTCATGTTGATTGCACTATTAAATGTTGACGCTATCCACCGTCAACAAGCTCCCCCAAGCTTACCCTTTGCTAGTCCCTTAGCAAAGCCTAACTACTAAACTTGGATCAGTAGTTGCTTCAATGCTTTCACACCTCAAAAGTACACATACCTTCAAATAGAAATTCTCGTCCGGATTAGACAAAACTGCTCTAACTTTCAAACTTACTCATTTTACCTATAGCTATGGAGCTTTTCAATTTTCGCGCGGGTCTTGAAAGATAGAATAATCAAGTCAAGCACTATGTCTCAAATTCTTCACTCAACCAATATTCTGGAGTTTTTATAAATTTTTGAAATAAAACTCAGAGCTTAATTGTATGACACCCTTAAGTCTCTTATTATATGTGGTATTTGTGGATCTCACTGAGGCATTAATGATGTCACGCCTTCCTACAACTAAAGATTATAGTGGAGCTCATAGGAGTGGCATTAAACAAAGATGGGCATACTTGCAATTCATATACTGTAAAGTCAAACAATGGATCCAAAGAGAGTCAAGTCATACAATCAAACAAAAATGTGCATGTGTATAAAATATGGTGGATAGGTGAATAATGGTAGCTAATCCTAATTCTACTTTTGCTCTTTGAAAAATAAATCTCTTTTTTTGAACTTAGAACATTCGCAGAAAACATGGGCTATTTTTATTCTTTTTCTTTTTTTTTCTTTTAGAGAGACGAGAATCGAAATACCTACTATTTTAATTGCTTGGACACTTGTCCATTTTTTTAACTCCCTCTCTTTTTTTCAATCCCTTTTCTTTTGCATAGCCACATGCATCCTTTGAAGACAATAAATGATTGGAGAGATAATAGTAAGAACTTAGAGCATTTAACAGGGGTTGTCCTATAGGTATATTTTTGTGTGTTTACTCCCAGTGTAGGAGAAAAACATTTTTAATGTGGATCTGGATGAAAGTGGAAAATAATTGTGCTTACTCCTAGCGTAGGAGTAATCATATGTAGGTGGAGTGTGAAAATGATCTTGATTTTAAAAGCATGCCAAGACTCTCATAAGGTATATAACAAAGGTTGATTGAACTCAATATAAAGCAAGTAGCATAATTGAATAAAAGTTTTCCTATTCTAAATGTATATCATATATGGCTTTGGTAGGAATTCAAACTTTGTCATACAAGAGCTCATCGTGTAAGATTTTAGAGTTTTCAAAAGATAAATCTCTAGAACTTAGTATAGCTAGGAATAAGATAAATAGCAGCTCAGACTTTCTCATATTGTATCCCTCAATCACCTAGACTTAGCTTAAGCATATGCCTCCATAAGTTTCAGGTTCAGAGTAAATCCTTATATCAAAACAGTCATATCTAAAACTCGGGAGAATTTAAGGTTGAAAACTAGGTACTTGAAAGGAATTACGATAGAGCAACTATTCATCATCTCCAAGACAAAATTTTATTGTTCTTCAGTTGACTCTTAAACTAGACACACTCTATGATCACACCATAATAAATAGCTAAAGTATCTTTATTATTATTTATCTTTTTATTTCTTTTTTAGACTAATGGACTCACAAAAGACTCAACAGACGTAGACCTTCATGTGCCCATATATTTTTGGTATTTTATGACTATAAAATAGACTCAATAATCGCATAGGTATACTTACCTGATAACTAGGAGATGCCCTCCCCCAAGCTAGTTGTTTGCTTAGGCTTTATTCATTCATCTTAAACTTTCAAATCCTACAAAACTCAAATAGACACAAAACTCGTGGAACAAATTAAGTGTTAGGCATATAAGTTTCAGTTGTCCAGGTCTTGATGATTGAATCCTTTTTTAGATAGGATCATTAAATTGCAGAAATTCAATCATGTCTATCTCTTCTAAATTTTTAGTTTTAAGGAATATTTTTAAACGTTGGCCATTTACCTTGAAGATGTTACCTGAGTAATCTTGAATTGTAATGGCACCATGCGATGAGGTTTCAACTACCTTGAATGGTCCTTCCTATTTGCTTCGAAGTTTTCCATAGCCAAAGAGCTTTACTCTTGAATTAAATAGCAGGACTTTATCTCCAGGCTTAAACTCCTTGTGTTTGATTCTCTTATCATGCCATCTTTTTGTTCTTTCTTTATAAATCTTGGAGTTGTGATAAGCCTTCTCTCTCCATTCTTCAAACTCAGATGTTTGGATTTGACGATTCTTGCCAGCAAGATGGATATCCATGTTCCATTTCTTGATTGCCCAATAAGCTTTGAATTCTAATTCCACAGGTAAGTGGCATGTTTTACCATATACCAGCTGATAAGGTGTCATGCCTATGGGTGTCTTGTATGCAGTTCGGTAGGCCCATAGTGCATCAGAAAGCTTGTACTTCCACTTCTTGTCCATTTCATCTATGGTCTTTTGTAGAACGTTCTTGATTTGCTTATTTGATGTTTCAGCTTGACCGCTTGTTTGAGGATGGTATAGAGTTGCGATATTGTGTTTGACTCCATTTTCTACTAAGAACTGTTAGAATCTCTTATCAATGAAATGTGGTCCCCCATCACTTATGACTAATCTAGGCATTCCGAATCGTGGAAATATTACTTCGTTAAACATCTTTTTAGAGTGTTTAGAGTCGGTAGCTCGACATGGTAATGCTTCTACCCATTTAGATACATAGTCAACCGCCACCAAGATGTATTCTGCATCTCCTGACTTTGGGAGTGGTCCCATGAAATCAATTCCTCAGACATCAAACAATTCTACTTGAAGGTTGTTCGTGAGTGGCATTGCATCCCGAGTATTGATGTTTCCATGTTTTTGGTATCTGAGACATCTTCTAACATCTCCTTCGTATCTTGATACATCGTTGGCCAGAAGAATCCGCTTTGCCAAATCTTAGCATATGTTCGGAATGCTCCATAATGTCCTCCATAGGGTGATGTATGACATCTCTTAATAATTTTTATGCCTTCAACTATTAGGACACACCTTCGTAGCAGCCCATCAGCACAGACCCTGTAAAGATATGGATCATCCCACAAGTGGATACGACTTTCATACTTGAGCTTTCTCTTGTCTTCCCCTGGTGGAACATAACCTACAACCATATAGTTGACAATATTTACGTACCAAGGATCAGAGTCCGTTACCGCGAGGACCGTGTCATCCCTTAGATAGTCATTAATAGGTAGCTCATATGTGTCCTTATATTGAAGTCTAGATAAGTGGTCGGCTACTAAATTTTCTACTCCTTTCTTATCTCTAATTTCTATATCAAATTCTTGGAGCAGAAGAATCCATCGGATTAATTGAGGCTTAGCATCTTTCTTAGTGATGAGGTACTTAAGTGCTGCATGGTCTGTGTATATTATTACCTTTGCTCCTACTAAGTAAGATCTAAATTTGTCTATTGCAAAGACCACTGCCAACATCTCTTTTTTAATAGTAGCATAATTAAGATGTGGCCCAGATAAGGTTTTGCTAGCATAAGATATAGCGTAATGTTTCTTATCTTTGGTTTGTCCTAAAACAGCACCAACTGTAAAGTCGCTAGCATCGCACATGATCTCAAAGGGTAGACTCCAATCGGGTGGTTGGATAATTGGAGCTGAGATGAGTGCCCTCTTAAGAATTTCAAAGGCTTCAAGACACTCAGTGTTAAAAATGAAAGGTACATCTTTAGCAAGAAGGCTAGTCGAGGGTCTAGCGATTTGAGAAAAGTTTTGATAAAACGCCTATAGAACCCTGCGTGGCCTAGAAAGCTGCGAATGCCTTTCACATTTATGGGAGGTGAAAGTTGTTCAATAACTTCAATCTTTGCTCTATCGACTTCTATCCCACGTTCGGACACCTTGTGTCCTAGCACTATTCCTTCCCAAACCATGAAATGGCATTTCTCTCAGTTTAGGACTAAGTGCTTTTCTTCATGCCGTTGTAAGACCATGTCTAAATTCTCTAAACATTCATCAAAGGTTTTGCCATAGACCGTAAAGTCATCCATGAACACCTCCATGATTTTCTCGATCATATCGAAGAAAATAGACATCATGCATCGCTGAAAAGAAGCTGGAGCATTACACAGCCCAAATGACATTCGTCGATATGCATAAGTTCCATATGGGCATGTGAAAGTGGTCTTACTTTGGTCATCTGGGTGGATTGGAATTTGATGATATCCGGAATACCCATCAAGGAAACAAAAAAAGAGTGATTTGCAAGCCGTTCCAACATTTCATCAATGAAGGGTAACGGGAAGTGATCTTTGTAGCCTGATTAAGTTTCCGGTAGTCAATGTAAATACGCCACCCAGTGACAGTACGTTGAGGGATGAGCTCATTCTTCTCATTCCTAACGACCGTCATTCCTCCTTTCTTTGGCACAACTTGGACAGGGCTAACCCACTCACTATGAGGTATGGGATAAATAATCCCAGCATGTAAAAGCTTAAGGACCTCTTTCTTAACAACTTCTCGCATTGCATTGTTAAGTCTCCTTTGTGGTTCCCTCGATGGTGAAGAATCAGGATCGATGGGAATACGATGAGCACAGAGAATAGGACTAATTCCCTTGAGATCTTGAAGTGAGTAGCCTATGGCTGGTTTATATCTTTCTAGGACAGTGACAAGTTGATGGGTTTCTTCTTCAGAAAGTTTGTCACTTATGATCACAGGAGTTTCTCGATTATTATTAAGAAAGACATATTTCAAGCCAGAAGGAAGGGGTTTTAGCTCAATAGAGGGTTGTGATGGCACCTCTATTTCATCTAACTTGACAGGCTTCTCGGACTCTTCCTCTTCTTGAATAAAGTGTTCATCATCGAGAGTTGGTTGGGCCATGTCTTCTAAGGATGCCATTAAGACTTCCTCAACAGGGTCTGGTTCAGGCTTGGGTTCTACTATTGCATTATTTGAACGTGCAAGCGAGATGGTGATAGGAGAACTTCCTAGTTTTACATCTAAGAAACCCTGTTTTAGTCTTTCTTGAAAGAATGTCCTAAAAGGTACACCAATCAAGATGGATGTGTCTGAGATGTCAAAGATATAAAAATCTAAACGATACTCAGAACATCGTATTCGCATTGGAATAGACCTTATGACCCCATAACTTTCAAGAGTAACTCCAGAAGGAATTCGTAAAAGCTTATGAGATGGGATCAAGAACTCGTTGGGGAAAAGTTGTTCGGCTAACGCCTTTGAAATGATATTCATCCTAACGGTTGGACTGTAGTAGCCCTTTATGATGGTTCCCTTAAGGATGCAAGTGATAACATCAGAGGGGGCATTGATTCGGGCTACCTCAGTGGATAACTCCGCTTTTGCTAACCACTCATGACTCATGATGGCTGATAGTCCTTTAATATGTTCCATAAGGAAAGAACCATTATTTGGGCCATCATCATCCTTATATGACACAGAGTGTGTCAGAGGCTTCACTTGAACTGGTAAATTTGAGGCATTACCAAAATCTTCGAAAAGACCATCCTCGATTTCAAAAGGGAACGTGGAAGGATGAGGTTCATCATCTTCTGAAATGTGTTGCATTTCCTCTATTGGAGATTCTTTAACAACCAAATCATCTAAAGAATTTAAAGGAATTTTAGATTTAGTTGTGTCTGTCTCCTCTTGTTGTTCCGGGCTTAGCTTGACTTCTTCTCCAGAAAATTTATCAAAGATGCCAGTGTAAGGGGTGTTTTAAGAATTTTCTCTAAAATAGCTTTTCCCTCACTCATGGTGTTATGCGAGAATGAACCTCCAGAAGATAAGTCAAGATGTAGAGCAGCTTCCTTGTTAAGACCGAAATGGAAGTGGTAAAGAAGCACGTAGTCCGGTAAGTGAAGGGTTGGACCGGTATTGATAAGATTTAAAAACCTAGCCCAAGCTGATCCTAATGTCTCCTTCTTTTGTTTAAAGGTAAGAACTTCTATTCGAAGAGTGGCGATCCAAGAAAGAGGGAAGAAAGCAAGACAGAATTTATCTCGAAGTTCATTCTAATTTCCTTTCACTCCTACAGTATGAGCATACCACTGCTTCGCTCTTCCTAGAAGGGAAAATGGAAACAATTTCCATTTAATGGTCTCTTGTGTCATGCCAGCAATATTCAAGCAAGAACACAATTGCTCAAATTCTCTAAGATGGGTGTAGGGATTTTTGTCTTCTAATCCAGAGAAGGATTGCTCTCGAACCATGGCTATGAAAGCAGGGCGAAGCTCATAGCCATCTGTGAGTATAGGATGTGATGATGGTGGAGGCTCCAACGACTCACCCTTAGGAGCCGAAAATTGAAAGATAGGCGTGGAATCCATATGATAGGGTAAAGGTGGTAAAAACGAAAAGAAAAATAAAAGATACACGGACGAACTTGGCTCGATCCCAGAACAGCTACCGTTCCCCGGCAACGGCGCCAGAAAGCTTGTTGGTATATTTAACGCATACAGAATAATCGAAGAGATAAATCCGCAAGCGCACGGATACCGCTGTAGCTTTCACCTAAGAGTATTCCAAGGTATCGAATTTCCACGAGAAACGCGAAGTGATCTAGTAACGAATTAAGAAAGTCCAAGGATAGATAAGATAAATATTTTTGGTGGGTAGAGAGGGGCTATCTAAGGTGATCTAGATAACTAAGAATCAGACTTACAATACTTGTCTACTTTGGAGCAACAGTACCTTTCCAACTCTCGAATAAGATTAGGAAGAAGGTAGTTGGGGAAGGCTGCCAAAAGCTCTACGAAACACCAACTCCGACGTGATGGAATACGAAGGCCAACAAAGCTGTCACCTCTAAAGGCTACCACAACTAACCGTAAGAATTGGGCGCAAACTCAGGTAAACTCTAGCCTAGACACCACGTCTACGCTAACGATTACTACTCTAGCTACGCGCAATAACTAGAGCACTCAATACGAGCTAAGATCCCGTAAACAAAGTAAAGTAAGAACAAAACTTAATCAAATAGAAGACTTAAAGTTACCAACTGAAAAACTTGAAGATGAACTGTCTCCATAGAGGTACAAAGTTGAGGAAGATCCGACAAGCCGGCTCCTCTTCTACTTCTTTCTCTCCTCTCTCCCTATTTTCTAATTACAAGAGCTCTAAATGAGCTAGGGCTTCTAGCTCTCTAAATGAATTGATACAAATGAATTAGGGTTTTTCTGGGGGGTCTGACCCTATATTTATAGTCCGGTGGGATGCATGACAGCCGTTTGATCAAACCGACTTAAGGTACGGTGGATATTAACCCTCAAAGGCGGTGGAGGAAGCTTCCAGAAGGGCGTAGAAGATTGTTTTAGGGGGAAGCCACCCGGCATTTTTCCCCAGGCCGGCCGGCCCCACCATGTGGGTCCTCGCGCTCCGCTTTGTTCTGGTGTCTTCTAGATCCATCCTGAGTCCAATGTGCGGGGTTTCGTTGGCGTCAAGTTTCGTTACTCCGTTTGATAGTTAGGCCCTTTTCTGTGGTTTTCTGAAACAATCCCCGGAAAATAATAATTCACCAAAGCTTATGGAATTTATCAGATAAAACCCTATACTTCTCTATTTGCAAGTGTATGGATCAATTCTCATGTTGATTGCACTATTAAATATTGACGCTATCCACCGTCAACACATTCTAGGTTATGTGGTGTACAAGTATAGCTGGCAGAGGTCTTAGGGACAATGTCAGATGCTTGTGGGCCATATAATTTAGAAGGTTCTGCCACAAAAGCAGTCATTAACACATAAAAAGAATGCATGAAAGCGATCATTTGCACATAAAAGAAGACCAAGAGCCTTAACGTATAAAGAACGCCCCATGAGCAGTGCATGAGGTGAGGCCATTAACGCATAAAAGTGGAAAAAAAGAAACGTCCTGATTAAGGGATCGAACCTATGCCCTTTCGCTTGCGAAATATCACTTTTTTCTTGTTGTGGCTTGCTTTTATCAATGAAAGTTCTTTGCTTAAGTTTGACTATTATGCTGGAGACCCATTTTAGGTTTGACTGTCTCCAACGATGTCACCTCCCAAAATAAGTCATACACAGTGCCTTTGCCTATCCAGAACTGCCTCCAACCGATGACTCATCTAGAGAACCTATTTTGCATACCGGCCGAATCGAAAGGCCAAAAAGCGTCATCTCTGGAGGACGACGCAAATGAATCCGCTTGTAGCAAAGGGGCCCGGCCGGGGCGAGGAGGGATGGGAAGCGGTGAGGGAGGCAAGCGAGGTGCTTGGCCGAGGTGGGCAAATGCAGATGGGGAGGCGGCCGGAGCTCACCGGGCGGAGCTTGGCGAGGTCTCACCACGGGACGCGGCCGGCACCCAAATGAGGAGCGCGGTGAGGCACGGAGCAGGCCCGACAGGGAGCCGCCACGGGAGCGAGGCGCGACGGGGCCGCCATGGCTAGGGGGCTTGTCGGTGGGGGGAGCGGAACGCTGCCAGATCCGGCCTCCCCGCGGAGGCAGGAGTGTCGACGCCGGCTAGATTTGGGAGAGGAGGAGTGGTGTCGGCTAGATCTGGGAGAGGGAGGAGCGGTGTCGGGGTATAGAGAGAGAGAGATGAAAACGCCGACGAGGTTAGAGAGGGAGAGAGAGGGGTGGGCATGGCTGCGAGATAGAAAGGGAGAGAGGGATGGCTTGGGAGAGAGAGTGATAGGCCGGGGTGCCCATGGCAGCATTGGGACGGGGCCAAGCTCCATGGGATTGGGGGTGAGCTCGTGATGGAGGATTGCGTTGTCTGCTGTTGGAGAAGTCCAGGTTTGGGTCACCAACCTTTTTTCCTATACACAACCCAATCCATATGTGCGTCTGGTGTTTAGGTTCTATCTGTTGGGGTTAGTCTTAATCCAATATATACTTTGTTGGAGACAGCCTTAGTATGGTTAGGGTGGAGGCGTGACGTCACCGTGAGTGGCAAGAGTTTGGAGTATGGCCAGGCCCGGGGACTCAACCTGATCAAATTTGGTCCGACCTAGCCCAATCTTGTCAAGCTTGACCTAGCCTGCGTGTGGATGGGGTCTAGACATGGGTCCGCTGCCCAGAAAATTTTTACTCGGCCTGAGCCCTACAAAAAATATTTTTATTAATTATTTTCACACTATAAAATGTGTGTTGCTTTGGCAAAAAAAAATGGCAAACTTGTCCCGCGAGAGAGTTTTGATACTGGCCAGGAAAAATCTGATAGACTCGTCCTGCAAGACAATTATAGGTAGAATTTTTGGCCCAAAACACTCAGCCTTTCTTTGGGCCCCACCAGGCCCGCAACGGCATCTAAGATTTGGGCGTCAATAAGCAGAGATTCCTTACTGTAGTACGCGACAATGTTGATGGAGTACGTGAGGATTCCTTAAGCTCTTCAACAAAGCTGGTGTTGGGATATACTTATACTTGTGCAATCATGATTGGTGATACATGGCGGCAACGGTGGCTAGCTGGAGGAGATGGACCATTTTATGGTGCTGATTCAAGGAGGTTTCGATTCACAGATGGCATGTGGCATCAGCTTGTGGTTGGCCCTTGGCACATGTGTGTGGAAGGCGGCTACTTCCCTCTAGTGGGCCACGGCGGTTAGTCCTTCATAGAGGCGGATAATACATAGTCGCTAGACGACGCTTGCTGCAACGACACACCATGTTGGCAACTTCTCTTGCAACGTGCTTTGGTGTGGACATCTTCGCAAGATAGCGTGAGTGATAAGGAAGGCATGCTGGTGCGTTGTTTGTGACTTTTGTGTGCCTGAGATGGGTAATGACAAAGCTCGAAAATATGGACATATTTGCTTGTCTTATCAGCCAGACTTATCAGCCATTCAAACAGTATTTTTCTCTCACACTAAACCAGTCAGCTTGTCTTATCAGCCGGCTTATTCCACCAGCCGAACACCCCAGTACTATCCGAAGAATTTTAGATGGTCGATTCAATGGCAGCTGATATACAGGAGATAAGGTTGTGTGTGGGGCAGCTTCCCTTTCCCACCACATGTTCATGACCTGAGCCAGCTCAGTGGCTCTCCTCGTCAATGAACTGTTAGGTTGATCTCCTCACCGTTTGGCCCAACGGCCAATGGGCCTTGAACCCGCGCCCTGATCGAGGGCGCCTAGCCCAATACATGGCTGGTGGGCCCCCGTCGCACTGCACATATAAATAGAGGTGGGGGCCAGCTGCACACAGTAGGAGGTTCACCGCGAGCCGCCACTCCCCACCGACAAACCCTACCCGATCAGTGAGGGTGCGCAGCCAGCGATGGGAAGTTCCGCCGCCGCCGTTCCCCATCGCTGCTGATCTGGACCACATCCGCCTCCAACTCCGACGACGTCCCCTCTTCCCCAGGCCGTCGCTGATGTCCTCGAGCCACTGGAGTCCATGAAGAACGACGTATCCTCCATTGCTGTGGCTGCTACTTCCGCTACTACTCCATCCGATCATGGTCGGTAACGAACCCTACTCGTCCTCTTCCTTCCCAATCTAGTACTAACATGTTCTAGGAACCCTTAATTTCATACTACAAACATGTTATACCCGAGCTGATCTACTGCTAGATGTGATTTTGGTTCTAACACGAACCTAACGACCATATGTGCACACATCGACGGCGAGCACAGGCCCCAACACACACATGGGCGAGCAGACGCCAGTGCAGTGTGTTGACACCTCTTAATGTTATCTCCAGCAACGGCACTAAAAATGCTTGTGCAGAGCATCGCTACTAGAATACCAAGTTGTCATCCCTAGCATAACACCAAGGGATATGGTATTAAATTATGCCACCATTTAGAATATAGAGATAGTATCCGCAAGCGCACAGATCAAATACCATTGTAGCATTTTACCCGGAGTATTACCAGGTTGTTATTTATATTTTTCCAAAGGAAGGTCTACATGGCACTCGTGTAAAGGTAGCGTGATAACCTAGAGTGTAATGGATAGGCATAACCATGTCTTCACTACTCAATGCAGGGGTAAGTCATAAGATAAATGATAAAGATAAGTACATAATCATCAGCGTAAACAGATAGAGACTCCTAGCCATATCATTAGGGTTACTAGCAGAACATCAAGAGATATTCCTGTGTCATTCCTAGCTACATGTCAATACATATTATGGTTAATGCAGTACACTTAGTAGTCATAGCTAAGGTTAGCATTATATCTATTCATAGTAGACATACTAGGGAAGTTTAAGAACATAGCACGCCCTTCCTTCGTACAAAAGCCCTACTGTGCCTATAAACGGGGTTTGGACTACATATGACTCTATAGGATTATCACACCCGCGATCTACCAAGCCCGGCCTATAGGGTGCATTCGCAGATAAACAACGTATAAGCACCATGCTTACACAATGTTTACCACTCACCCAATGATCAATTAGATGAGCGCTATACGAACCTATGAATAAGTATAATGTCAATCTAGCTATACTAAGCATATAACCATAATAGACAAAGATCAATATAACTATGAATATAAGTAGATAAGTATTTATCAATTCAATTGGAGCAATCATATAACTATACAATGAAAGAGAACAAATATGAGAGGAGGTAAGAACTATACTAAATCCAAGCTCTTGATGGCTCCGGAATCCAAGCCTTCGCTTTCCTCCCTCTAGTTCTAACTAGCTATCTAGGCCCTAGCTAAGGATCTCTGATTAGGGTTTCTGGCTGATGATTGGACTTCGAATGAGGAATGAATGAATGTGCCTTCCTCAGGGAGGAGTCCTGCCCTCCTTTTATAGTCCTGGGCGATGATCGTGAGCCATCGGATGAAACCGACTTTGACATACGGCTGAGATTGACCCTTAAAGGCGGTGGAGCGAACCGGGGCGAACCAAGACCACGACCGAAGCCCCCGTGCCGCACCGGGCCGGTGCGGGGTAGGACCGGTCGGTCCCACCTGGTGGCCGCTGGCTCTCCGGCTCGGCGTGGTGCCTTCTCGACTCTTCTAGATTCTTCCTGTGTTGTCGCGGTGTCCGTTTTCCCGTTCTTTGTTCTGATAAGCTCTCGTGGTTGCGTCTTTTCCAGTTTACGCCTGCAGAAATAGTGAAACACCAAAACTCGTAGAATTCTATCAGTGTAAACCCTATATCTACTTTGGTGATCACAATTGCATCCTTTTTATGGCTAGTTGATGGTTGATTTCATACAATAACGACCGTCAACAACTCCCCCAAGCTTAACCTTTGCTAGTCCCTTAGCAAAGAAAACTTAAAAAAGTTATCGTAAGAAATCTATGTGTTTAAGCATTGTAGCCATCTTGGAGCAACTCCCTAAAAGTATACCTGCAGCTAGACAGAAATTCTCCTCCAAGTTATGCAATAACTAAGCTAACTTTCAAACTTACCCATATTACCTTTGACTGTGGGGCTTATAGCTCTTCCTTGGGTCTTGAGTACTTGACAGACAGAAAGATCCCATCTAAACACTATGTCTCAAGCTCGTCGATCAACTATCATTCTAGAGTTTTTAGAGGTTTTCAAATAAAACTCGAGCTTTCCATGTATGACACTCTCGGATCTCTCAATTTATGTGATATTTGTGGATTCTTACCAAAGCAGTGATGATGGTTGCCTTTCTTTTTATCCTATAACTAAAGCTTAAGTGGAGCACATAGGTAAGAAGAAACTGAAAGAGCAAACTTGCAATGTATGTGTTATAAAGTCAAATAATGGATCCATAGAGAAACAAGTCATACAGTCAAATCAAGATGTATAGGTGGATGGATATGATGGATATATGGTGAAACCTAATTCTACTCAGCTCTTTGGATGCCTACCTCTCCTTTTGAACTTTGATAACTGGCCAGAGGTTATGAGCTATCTTTTTCTTTTCTCTTTTCTCAGGGAGTTGGGCATCTAAGTACCCATTGTTTTAGCACTGGGACACTTGTCCATTTTTCTTCTCCCTTCTCTCTCTCTTTTTTTAAATATCTTTTTGCATAGCTCATAGCACTCCTTTTGGCCTTGAGAGGATTTGGAGAGATAACAACAGGAACATGGAGCATTTATTGGGTGGCTAACCTAATAGAATATTTTTTGGTGTTTCCTCCCAGTGTACGAGAAAAACATTTTTGAAATGGATGTAGGTGGAATGGCATGTTGTTGCGCCTACTCCAATGTAGAATAGTGCATATGGAGGTGGATCTTGATTCAAGAGCATGGTAAATTTCTCACCAGGGTCACAACAGTTGACAAAACTCAATGCAAGACAAGCAGCATGTATGTGAAAGTTTAACTAGCCTATCTTATTATGTTTGGCTCTGGTGGGAATGTAAGCTTTGTCATATAGAAACTCATCATATTTTTGTATTTTTCAAAAGATAAATCTCTAGAACTCTAGTATCACTTAGAACAAGATAGATAGCAAAATCGGACTTTCTCAATCTTATCAATCGGTACCTAGACTTAGTTCAAGCGTATGCAACCCACAAGTTTCAGGCTCGAGCAAATTCTCATGTCAAAACAGTTAGAGCTAAAACTTAGAAAAACTTTTGTCTAAACTCTAGGCATTTCAGAGGTGTTGTAACGGAGCAGTTTATTATCAATTCAAATCATCTCAAGAGCTTCCTTTTTATTGATTCTAGACAGACAAACATTTTTATTTTGTTTTTTATTTTTCAAAGACTCATACTATATAACATTATAAAGACTCTAACGACTCTAAAAATTATGGACCTTCATGTGTCCATATATTTTTTGGTATTTTTAAGTTTTCTTAGATACTATGGTGAACCTTCATGTGCTCACATATTTTTAGTATTTTTTAATTTTTATGACTGACTCGATAATCACGTAGGTACACTTACCTGGGTACCTAGGGGATGGCTTCCCCCAAGCTAGTTGTTATCGTGGTTGAGCATTAAAGCTGAGCAGTCCTCTCAGTGGAGCTCACGCTTGCAAGAGCTAGTGTAGCCGAGAACCTTCATCTCATCCAACAAGAAGTTGCTTCCTTCACACAAATGGTTAGTCGTGTATAGGGAAGGTGTACTTCGAGTGATGTAGATGATGATTCCTAGGTGGACTAGCTCTTAGAGTCATCATACAGCAAACATCTCACAAAACACCAAAACTCATGGAACGGATTAGGATAAATAGTTAGTGGTTAACCGTTTGGCGAACTTGGTTGTTGTGAAAGGTTTTCAAAGGTTGTTATAGTGCATACAAAGGCAGCAAGATGCTCAATGATTATTTTTGGATTTTTCTTTTTATTAAACAGAAAGGAAATATGCATGCTAATTATTTATTTATTTTTAGGCCACACTAGTGAACACTCCTTTAGTTTGCACCGCAGGTATGTCACATGGGGCTTTAAGGTTTTCCAAATATTTTTATGATTTTCTATAAAGATGATAAAAACTAACTATGAATCAAGAGTGCAAGAAAATGGATAACTATCATTGTTACCTTATGGCAAGGGTTTAGAGTTTAAAGTCCCCCGGACAAGACTTCTCATCGTCGTCACTCCTGGGATGCTTCATCGGATCCCGAGGATGGGGACCTTGACGTTGGACTTCCTGGTGATAATGACTCAGTTGAGGAGGTCAACTTTTCTTTCCATACCTTGGGTTGGGGATGTTCCTTAGGTGCTGTAGATTCTTCGTTGATTGCCTCCTCCTCAACATTGCTCTTTTAAAAGCGATTCCTCCGGCGCTGACTTCTCCTCTTGGACAGGGTGAAAGCTGCTAATCCAGGAGAGTTATAATCTTTAAAATGACAGCGTACCTTCTCTCCTGGGAATTGGAAGTGGACTTGGCCCGATCCATTGTAGATGATGGCGTTGGTGGTGCTGAGGAACGGCCTTCCAAGGATGATGGGTGTCTCATCTTCTTCTCACATGTCCAATATCATGAAGTCAGTCGGGACGTAGTGAGCATGGATTTTAACCATGATGTCTCTTGCTACTCCCTCCGAAAATCTTATCATGTTGTCTGCCAGCTGCAGCTGCATATAGGTAGGGTATAGAGATGTATCGAATAATAAGTCATATACCTTTTTAGACATGATATTGACAGCTGATCCGGTGTCGCAGAAAGCGTTGTAGAATGAGCATGTCCAATAGTGCAATCAATGGCTGGCATGCCTGGATCCTTTCTTTTAGTTAGGAACGGTGAGGCTAAGAGGTGGTCATGCTTGTACTCAACAACCTTGACTACTTGGACTTGCTTTCTCACTTGCCTCCTGTTCTCATTCTTTCTCTTCCCATTTGAATTCTTCTTCTTGGCTTCTTCGGTTGTTGGCTTGACTGGGAAGTAAGCTCCTCTTGGGTCTATAGGAGCTTCAAGGGTCTTGTTCTTGAAACTAAACTTTTCTTTATTACCCTTGATGGTGAAACAAATCTTAGCACCGTCCGTGTAGATGATAGCCTTTACAGTACTCAGGAATGGTCGGTCAAGAATGATTGGACTCTTAGGATCTCCGCCGGTATCCAGGACTATAAAGTCTATAGGGATATATGATCTCCCGATTCATATACACACGTCATCTAAGATTCCCTCAGGCTGCTTAACCGTCTGGTCTGCAAGCTGCAAACACATATTCATGTACAACAAGGATGCCCATGGAAAGACTTGGTCAAAGATTACCTTAGGCATGATGTTGACACTGGCGCCTAGATCGTAGACAACTTCAGAGAAATCATGCTGCCCAATAGAGATGGGGATCACAGGTCTCCCTGGATCTCCTCTCTTGAGTGGCATGGACTCATCTTTCCATCCTCCTGATGATGCTTCAATATAGTAACCTGCATACACATCAATAAGATTCGCGGTTTCGGGCTCTTGAGGTTGCCCTAGAATCTTACCTTCGTTGTTCGATGGAACAGCGGCCGCCAGCTGAGCTAGTTATTGTTCTATCATTTTATTAAAGCTAAGCTGGTTCTTAACAGCAGAGGTAAAGCTATCCATTTTAGTGTTTATGTTTTCTAGCATTTTATCATTGGATGCTACCTTCCTAGATAAAGTCTCCACAATTTTGTTTTGGTTGGAGATCACTTCTCTCAAAGGCAATTGGACATAGTTATTGTAATTAGTGCCTTGAAAGTTACCTAGGAAATTACCTTGGTAGTTGGGCCTTTGCTGATTCCATCCTTGATTTTAAGGACGATAGTTATTGTTATTATTGTTGATGAAGTTCACATCCTCACGGGTCTTAGGGCAGCTGTTGCCTGAGTGCCCCATATTGCCACACACTTAACAAGTCATGCATGAATCATTAATACGCATGACGTCTTGTCTTTGGCTGATCTTCTCTTCCAGCTTCTTCATAAGCAGATCTATCTTGGCAGACAGCATGTCTACCTCCTTGAGCTGGTGCATTCCTCCACTCCTCTTGCGGGTTGTTTGGCACTCTTCACTCCAATCTTGATTGGAGGTTATCTTCTCCATAAGAACAGTAGCTTGTGGTATGGTTAGGGACATAAATGCACCTCCAGCAGGAGCATCGATATTGTTGCGGGTGCTGTTGGTGAGCCCATGATAGAATGTTTGCATAAGGAGCCAATTCTCCATCCCATGATGAGGATATTCTGATATATAGTCTTGAAAGCGTTCCCATGCCTTAGGGACTGACTCATCATGTTGTTGCTGGAAACTTAAGATCTTCCCCCTTAGGGCACTTGTCTTGCCTATAGGAAAGAACCTTGACAGAAAAGCTGTGGAGCACTTGTCCCAAGTTGTATGATTGTTTTTGTTAGCGTAGAACCACTGCTTTGCCTTTCCCAACAGTGAGAATGGGAACAGACGCAGCAGGATGACGTCTCTTGGTACATCCTTTATCTTGAAAGTGCTGCAAATCTCTAGGAAGTGTTGGAGATTAGCACTTGCATCTTCATGTGCTTTTTCACAAAACAAGTTGGCTTGCACCATGGTGATAAGAGCTGGCTTGAGCTCGAGTCCATTCTCCCCAACTTTGATGTTAGGTCCAGTGTGGATGTTGTTGGTGGTTGGAGCGGAGAACTCACGCAGTGACTTATCAGCCATTTCCTCAAAAACTGGTGCTAAGTTGCCTTCTTGTTGCTCTTCTTCTTCACTTATAGGAGCTTGCTCCTCCAAAGAACGAACCTCAGCAGTGGGTGTCTTTGATGGAGATTCAAAGATTTCCCTCACTTGCTGGAATTTCCTTCTTTGAAAGAGTTTCTTTGGATTTTCAACGTAGTTATCTGGCAGATCAAAACCACTCATTCATTACCCTGCATAAGATATCACAAAGATAGAAAGCACAAGGGTAAGCCTGCATTGAGTAGGGGTCTATGGTTTTCTATCTCATTAGTTTGTTAGGTCTATCGCTATCCCTTTAATCGCCAATTGCCTTCCCGAAAGAACGCGCCAAAAATGCTTGTTGACACCTCTTAATGTTATTTCTAGCAACAGCGCTAAACATGCTTGTAAGCAGAGCATCGCTACTAGAGTGCCAAGTTGTCATCCCTAGCATAACACCAAGGGGTGCGGTATTAAATCATGCCACCATTTAGAATATAGAAATAGTATCCGCAAGCGCACAGACTAAATACCATTGTAGCATTTTACCCGGAGTATTACGGGTTACCATTTATATTTTCCTAAAGGAAGGTCTACATGGCTCTCGTGTAAAGGTAGCGTGTTAACCTAGAGTATAATGGATAGGCATAACCATGTCCTCACTACTCAATGCAGGGGTAAGTCACAAGATAAATGATAAGATAAGTATATAATTATCAGCATAAACAGATAGAGACTCCTAGCTATATCATTAGGGTTACTAGTAGAATATCAAGAGATATTCCTATGTTATTCCTAACCACATGTCAATGCATATCATGGTTAGTGCAGTACACTTAGTAGTCATAGCTAAGGTTATCATTATATCTATTTATGGTGGACATACTAGGGAAGTTTGAGATCATAGCACGCCCTTCTTTTGTACAAAAGCTCCACTGTGCCTATAAACGGGGTTTGGACTACATAGGACTCAACAGGATTGTCACACCCGCGATCTACCAAGTCCGGCCTATAGGGTGCATTCGCAGATAAACAACGTATAAACACCATGCTTACACAATATTTACCACTCACCCAACGATCAATTAGATGAGCGCTATATGAACCTATGGATAAGTATAATGTCAATCTAGCTATACTAAGCATATAACCATAATAGACAAAGAACAATATAAATATGAATATAATAAGATAACTATTCATCAATTCAATTGTAGCAATCATATAACTATACAATGATAGAGAACAAAGGCGAGAGGAGGTGAGAACTATACCAAATCCAAGCTCTTGATGGCTCCAGAATCCAAGCCTTCGCTTGCCTCTCTCTAGTTCTAACTAGCTATCTAGGCCCTAGCTAAGGAGCTCTGATTAGCATTTCTGGCTGATGATCGGACTTCGAATGAGGAATGAATGAATGTGCCTTCCTCAGGGAGGGGTCATGCCCTCCTTTTATAGCCCTAGGCGATGATCGTGAGCCATCGGATGAAACCGACTTTGACATACGGCTGAGATTGACCCTCAAAGGCGGTGGAGCGAACCGGACGAACCGGGCCGCGACCGGCCCCCGAGCCGATCGGCCGGTGCAGGGTGAGATCGGCCGGTCCCACCTGGTGGCCGCTGGCCCCCCTCGGCTCGGCGTGGTGCCTTCTCGACTCTTCTAGATTCTTCTTGTGTTGTCGTGTGTCCGTTTTCCCGTTCTTTGTTCCGATAAGCTCTCGTGGTTACGTCTTTTTCGGTTTATGCTGCGAGAAAATAGTGAAACACTAAAACTCATGGAATTCTCTCGATTGTAAACCCTATATCTACTTTGGTGATCACAATTGCATCCTTTTTATGGCTAGTTTACGATTGATTTCATACAATAACGACCGTCAACATGCCTCCTCCCTGGGGGGTCCTGCCCTCCTTTTATAGCCCCAGGGCGATGATCGTGAGCCATCGGATCAAACCGACTTTGACATACGGCTGAGATTGACCCTCAAAGGCGGTGGAGCGACCCGGGCGAAGCGGGCCGCGAGCGGGGCTAGGTCCAGACCGGCCGGTCTGGCACGGGGCCTCCGGCTCGGTGTGGTGCCTTCTCATCTCTTCTAGAATGTTCCTGCGTTGCCTCGGTGTCCGATTTCCCGTTCTTTGTTCCGATAAGCTCCTGGGTTTGCGTCTTTTCCAGTTTACACCTGCAGAAACAGTGAAACACCAAAACTCGTAGAATTCTGTTAGTGTAACCCTATATTTACTTTGGTGATCGCATTTGCATCCTTTTCCATGGTTAGTTGACGGTTGAATTCATATGATAACGACCGTCAACATAGTGCGTGGCAGCGCATCCGGGCGCTGCCTAGTAGTAGCCGTCGAGCTACGAACCGCGCCAAGCCGGTAGGCTGTGGACAGCGAGGACGTAGATGCCGCACGGTCGCTGAAGATTTGGGGCGAGCGAATCTTGGGCAGCACCAGGAAAGCTTGAGTGGTGCATCTATAACTCCTATATGTTTAACCTCTCTCTAGCTTATTCTATTGATCCTGATTGGTTGAGAACTCAAGAATGATGTCAGCTGACATCATCAGAGGAGTTATCTCCACTAAGGCTCTCATTTTTTCCACTAGCTATTTCTTTTGAAATAGAAAAAAAGTCATAACGCCTAAACCAAGTATCGAAATTAAAAATCCAATTACACCATGGTGTTCCTTGCAATAAACTCTTCAAAACAAGACCCCACATGAATATATTTCGATAACTTTTTTGCAAAAATTTAAACCATTTCTAAGTAAAAACCCGTTTATAAGCAAAAACCTAGCAAAGTTGCATATTACATGGATTACATGTGGTCTTCCAAAACATGCGTATAGATAAGATTTGGGTGATGCCCAGTTCAAATAATATATACTATGTTAATAGATACAATGTAACCTCCGATTGACCTCTTGCATCTATATATATGTATCTATTAATTCATAGTTTCGATCATTATAAACTCTTTACATTTTTGCTTCATACCCGCAGCAACACGCGGGGCGCCCTACTAGTTGGCATGAAAGGAAAGAGGCAAAAAGTTCACTTCATTGTAAATTGAAGGGGCAGATGGTCTTTTCCATACCTACATAAGAGTAAATCTTTTCCATACCTACATAACAGCAATTTAATAACTTGATGACAGGAGTGACCAAGGGAATGGAAATTTCAATTAGTTGCACTCAAGTATTTGGATATCATTTAGGGAACTGATATAATTTCTAGTAGTAACGAGGAACCCAAATTTTGATTGTGGAAGCCTTTTATTATCTCAAGAAAATTGCATCTAGTTGATACAACCGAGGATCATTTCCAACCTCTATATTAAAGCACACACACACATACAAACACATTCAAAAAAGTAAGTGTGAAACAACATATCTTAAAATCTTATCGATTGCGCTTAGCTAAATTAATCTTTTTATTATTACACCTTGATTTAAGTACCACAGAAGATTTTATTTTTTAAAGGTGCTTGTCAATTTCTAGAGTCACTTGTTAATATTTAGAATATCACATTGAATCATAGCAAGATAATGAGATTTATTAACCGAGAACTGTTACTTTTTGGCTATAAATTCCAAAGAAACACTAAGCCGATTTGCATATTAGTGGCGCTTCAAAATCCCCTTCACCGGCGGATTTTGAACCGCCACAACCAAAGCGCCAATGATGGAGGGTAGCTATCACTGGCGGTTCTTACCAACCACCACTATTCCTAAACTTTCACCGTCGGTTCTAGACTTCACTTTACTGGCGGTTCTAGACTTCAACCGCTAGTGTTCACTTCACCAACAGTGGCGGTTGGATATAGGAACCGCCACTGTTGACCTTCAACAACACTGGCGATTTCTATTTTTTTTCTTTTGTTTTTTATTTGCACGATGTTGTGATACTGTAAACTAAACACATCGAGATTACGATTACATCAAAATTGTACTAATTATAGAGTTACACAAAAATTGTACTACTTAGAGTATTACAATTCATCGAGAATCCTATTACAACAAATATCACAAATGTTGCATTCAAACTGTAGAACTTAAAGACAAGAATATCACAAATGATGCAGGGCGTCGAGGTGGTGATCGGCGTCGGCGAGGTGGTGGTTGGCGTCGAGGTGATGCGGGCGTCGGCCGCGGGCTCGGGGCGTGCGCAATGGGGCTGTCCGTGTCGCACGCCGCTGGGCCGGGTCAAGGCGGGATGGTGGCATCTTCTCGTGGATGCCCATGGTGGCGAGGAAAGGCCGGGCGGTGGAGGTGGTGCTCGGCGCGGGTGGGGAAGAGGGAGTCCGCCGCCATGGCGGTTGAAACATCCTCGATTTTCCACGAAGGGAAAATCCACAGAATGAGATATAATGTGACAAAACCAAAGAATGATTCCATCACATTATCATATATCAGCGGATATCACAGTCATACATCGTAAGATTACAAGTTTTACATGATACAACAACATCTAAGTACACACCTATTACAGAGTAATTCTAGCGGAAGTATATCTAGTCGTCATCAGAGTTGGCGGAAACGGTCGTCGAGTGAAGGCTCCTCCTTCACAGGCATCATCAGAGTAGTGTCAGCGGCGTAGATTCCATCTTCCGAACCAAACTTGAGCGCAGGCACGAGACCTCTTAATCCATCACTAATCGACATCTCTCGAAAGCGATGTCGCACACCGCCGATGTGTGCGGGCCATGGTCGAAACACCGATGAGCTTTAGTGGAAAGATAAAACAAAGGATCTGGCGACCCTAGTATTTGGCTGTGGTTTGCATCCTTAGCGCATGCGAAATAGTCACTACAAGAAATCTGTCTTTTTATGACAAAATTTCTCATGACGGAGCCTGATTTTGTCATATAATATACCATAATATGACGCAAAAATATGTGTCGTCATAAATTGATGGGAGCTAGAACTATTTATGACGACAACGTTTCTTGTGTCACATAAAGGTACCAAGCTTCGTCACAAATTGTCATGTGCCAAGAGCCGATTGACGGTTTTGTTTTTGTGACGATTCATACGGTTTTTTGTGTGACGATCGTGGCTATCATCACTTTGGATATTTTATCAAATATGACGACCCCCAATGTTGTAAAATACCCTAGTAGGAGCTGGACCCTTGACCATGTCTCTTGGGCGCAGCTCTAGGCCTCGGCCCAAGTGAAAATGAAGAGGGGGCACGAGTGGAGATGACGAGCCAGGCCTAAAAGAGTAGGGCTGAGAGGTGTTTTTTTCTTTTTCCTTTGTTTTTTCATTCAGTTCTAAGCCTCAGCCCAAGTAAAAATGAAAAGGGGGCACGGGTGGAGGAGACGGGCCAGGCCTAAAAGAGTAGGGAGAGGTGTTTTTTTTTCTTTTTTCCTTTCCTTTTTATTTTTTAGTTTAAATTCAAGATTTACACTTTTTATTTCAACCAAAAAAAGTTATAAACATAAAAATTGTACAACTCATCAAGATTTATACTTTTTATTTTGGTCATTTAT
The DNA here is from genome assembly GCA_015844335.1 of Chrysopogon serrulatus. Classification (NCBI taxonomy): domain Eukaryota; kingdom Viridiplantae; phylum Streptophyta; class Magnoliopsida; order Poales; family Poaceae; genus Chrysopogon; species Chrysopogon serrulatus. Next base: position 180,794 of record JADLZL010008140.1, on the reverse strand, counting down.
TCATCCGACAAAGTTATAGTAACGTTGTTCATAAATTTTACACATCTCTCTCTCATAGTTTATGGAATTATAAGAGAGATGTGTAAAATTTGTGAACAACGTTACTATCACTTTGTCGGATAAACAAATGACTAAAACAATATTTGTAGATCTCAATGAGCTTTACAATCTTGTTGTTTATGGCTTTTTCATTCCAAATTACTTAGTGCCATAAAATTATGTTCGAAGTTCTAATATTCTTAGGTCCATGTGCTTCACAGTGTCGTATTGGTTTCAAACTTTTTCTCAGGCTTGCAAATGTCCTATGTAAAGCAACCACCAAGTTTGAGAATTTTCTGAATTGGTTTAGTACTTTTTTCAGTTTAATTGAATTTCCACGCGACTTCACCGAGTAATTATACGTTGAACTGAGTCTACCCCCGAAAAGATCCGGAATGGTGCCAAACTTTGCCAAATGGTCTCTTGTGCCTTAGGAGACAAATCTTTTTGGAGGTCGATGCAGAATCCTAGTGTTTTCTATCTATAATTCACCATAATTTGTCTCACGTAGCACGAAGAAAAATATAATAATACAAATAATTATCAGAAAAACCTAAGATCTTGTGTGCGATCATATTTTGGGTGTAGATGACTACCAAAAAAATTTCAAGCCATTATCGACACAGATGGAGCCTACATGTTTCACAAAGGTTTATGGAACCTTTAATCGAACCATGACTATACACTTAGGTTATTCGGAATTCTGAGGTCCATGTGCTTTCTAGTGTCGTATTGGTCTCAAACTTTTTCTCAGACTTGCAAATGCCATGTGTGAAGCAACCACCAAGTTTCAGATTTTTCTAGATTGGTTTGGTACTTATTTTAGTTTAATTGAATTTCCGCGCGACTTCACCGAGTAATTATATGTTGAACTGAGCCTACCCCCAAAAAGATCCGGAATGGTGCCAAACTTTGCCAAATGGTCTCTTGTGCCTTAAGAGACAAATCTTTTTGGAGGTCGATGCAGAATCCTAGTGTTTTCTATCTATAATTCACCATATTTTGTCTCATGCAGTACGAAGAAAAATACAATAATACAAATAATTATCAAAAAACCTAAGATCTTGTGTGTGCGACCATATTTTGGGTGTAGATGACTGCCAAAAAAAATTTCAAGCCATTTCGACATAGACGGTGCCTACATGTTTCACAAAGATTTATGGAACCTTTAATCGAACTATGACTATACACTTAGGTTATTCGAATTCTGAGGTCCATGTGCTTTCCAGTGTCGTATTGGTCCCAAACTTTTTCTCGGGCTTGCAAATGCCATGTGTGAAGCAACCACCAAGTTTCAGATTTTTCTGGATTGGTTTGGTACTTTTTTTAGTTTAATTGAATTTCTGTGCAAATTCACCAAGTAATTATACGATGAACTGAGTCTACCCCTGAAAAGATCCGGAATGGTGTCAAACTTTGCCCAATGGTCTCTTGTTCAATTAACTAAAATTATATTTGCACGCATAGAAATTTTTTTAAGAGAGAAAAAAATATACTTTGCCGCTTATAAGAAAAGGAAAAAGAGAAAAAAATCAGCCCAACAATTTACCGCCAGCAATTTTCCAAGCATAGAGTGTTTGGGCGGGAATTTCGTAGAGTGTAGGCGTGCACCCTGAAATTTTTGCTGCCAGCGCCTTGCCCACTCCACAATTTGGCAGAGAAGTTACCATTCTGCCCTGCCCACCTGGACTGCGCTGCATCTCGCAAAGGAACCGATGAGGATGTTTTGGTAATATGCATTGTCATATATAATCGGGCTCCACCAGCCCACAAGCAACGCCGCCCCAAGTCCCTCCCAAATCCTCAAACTCCCAGCCAGCCCGCCGGAACCCTACGCCGCCCCCACCGCCGTCCACGCAGCCTACTCCACCCGCTCCGTCGTCCCGTAGCCTGCGCCGTCCGCCCCGTGCTGCAGCCTGCGCTGTCCGCCCGTCCCCGCTCCACCGCGCAGATTGTCGCCAAATAAGAGGGTCGAAAAACCAGCGAAGAAGAATCCACGGTGGGCAAAACAGTTTCAAGGTGAAGTGTCTCTCCTGCAGGTTCTATTTTGGGTGATCTCTATTTCTGAAATCTGGGGACAATGGCGTGATTTTGGGGGGGCAGGTATGGAACGGGGATGGGGATAGGAATGAGGAGAGGAGGACGGTCAAATGGTGGTAGTGGTGGTGGTGGCTGGACGAGAAGGAGGGAGAGGAGGACGGTCAGACGGTGGTAGTGGTGGTGGTGGCTGGAGAAGGAGGGTTTGGATGGAAAAGTGAATTGGGACGAGAGAGGTGGATATAAATAGCAGACCGCCATTGCAGGAGGTTGCTCTGCTTTCTTTGGGCTTGGGAGATTCTTCAGCCTCCATTGCTCTTCGGTAGATTGCTCTGCTGCTACGTTGGCACATTACATATATATTTAGCACATTATCAATATTGGAATGGATTCTAGACATTCTGAAAGAAGCATATTACAACTTGTTAAGGATCGTCATAGTGATTTTTAGTACATTTTAATTTGATAGCAGCTAAGCCACATTTGCTTCTTGGTTCTAACAGAGCAGCTAGTGCTTCTCTACAGCATTATCAGTTCAGCTGTATGGTTTCTAAAGAGCTGGCTTCAATGTTGCTCTTGCATCAAGTGTTCAACGACAGGTGCAGTACTGCAATAGCAGAGCAGTTCAGTTAAGTGTGCAGTTTTTTTTATTTACTAGCAGCTGCACATGATGACTATTTAAGTGTGCAGTTTTTTTGTGCCGACAGCAGTAGCTATCTTGTGTATCTGATTTGCAAGTCAGGCATTAGCATCTAACCTCGTAGCAGCAGTTCGCCCTACAACATGAGTTCAGCGTTGTTTGTTCAGCAAGAGGAGCTGTGCTTTTGCTGCAGGCTGGAGTTTACAACATTAACCACATCTCTGTTGTGCCTGGTTCTTTTGTTTCTTGCAAGAAATGCATTTCATTTACTTGGTCCAGCAGCAGCAGCAGCTTGAGCCTAGCTTTTCTAAGTTTTAGGTGAGCAGGATGTGCAGACCCTAACTTATGATTAGTAGATAAGATTAGACAAATTAGTACATAAGATTACCATAACTCCAATATACTGCAGATATGATATAGAACTGAGGGTAATTTCACATGCTCATTTGCAAAATTCAATTAATATTCTATTGAAATTGAGAGCAAAGTTTAGTTTTAGTTGAGAACTATTACTTGTTATTAACTGCCTGAGGCTGGAACAGATTTCAATTTTAGCTCACCGAAATTCCCTTGTACATCTTTATGTACTATTTATCTACACCAAATGTATGTACTATTTTTTTACCTACAATAACTGTAGCTACTATTTGGATAGCTAAATTGTTTCCTTAATAATCAGGACAAGGTTATGGAAGGATCACACATGGATCAAATAATGAGCTGGAACTAATAAATGCAAATATATTCACACTTGTTTGGTGTAGCAACTTGGTGTTGGATGCATACCAAGTTTGAAAAGACTAATGCACTGTTGCGAACTGGCCTTAAACTTTAGAAAGATTGAGTTAGGTATGTATGCAGTTTTTGAGGATGAGGCCTTTGCGTAAGCTTTGCTACCTTGCTAGAACTTACTCTATGGTTGGAACTTTGTTAGAATTATGTGCAATCTGTTTGTATTTTTGAGCCTCTGTGGTAGAACCTGAAGCTATGTGGTGGAACAAGTATGATAGAACATGTGGTTTTGAACTTGAATTTATGTATGTGCATGATGGCTTGAGTGAATTGTGTATGATTTATGACTTCTGATGTCAATCCTGTGGATGATGGCTTGGCTAATATATGTGTATTATGCTTTTATGAGCTGTGATGAAAGAAGATCGGTGTGTCGTCACTAAATATGCATCGATAATATGTGACGCCATATAGCTGTCTCAAAATGTGTCTAACCACCAAGCAAAAAAGACAAAATATAAGTGTCACAGAATCTAAAGAACTATACATGACGACTCTGCGGCGTCACAAAAACTCTTCCAAACCTGTCCTCTGAAGCACCATTTGTGATGACTTGTTCATAATGTGACGCGTTGACTAACTAATATGTGACAGCTACGGTCGTCATAAAAGATAACAATATGTGACGCTGGAACATTGTCGTCACAAAATGTCTTGACATTATGTGACGGTTGACTGGAAAGCCGTCACGCGGTACATTATGTGACGGTCGTTATATGACGACCGGCGTGACGCGGGGTTTTCGTCATAGCATGCTTTATATGACAAAATTTATACTTATCGTGACAGTTCGCTCTTGTCATACAAAGCCATATTTTTTGTAGTGAGTATCAAGTAGTAAATAGTATAATAATTCATCAAGTTTTAACACATTCCCCAACCACACACATCCACACATCCATCCATCATCCATCCATCCCAATCCATCACCACATCATCACCACCACACCTCATCTCACACTCAGGTCGGCAGGCCAACTCCCTCTCAGCCTGTCTCAACGGCCCGCAGCCCACCAAGGCTCACGACCGGCATACCACATACCCAGGGGGAGAAAAGAAGACTCATCTCCTATCTAGTGAGCACAGGTACCAGGAAAGGTCCATAGCCGACGAAGTAGCATATGTATCGATCGATCAACCAAAACACTCTGCAGAGGTTTACATACCCATAAGATTAGCCATCCTTGGAGCCGCGAATCTCCTAGGCAGAATTCTGGCTGCTTGCTAGCCTAGAACGATGCCACCCTACCTCTCAGCCCTAGAACACCCCAAGTATAATCTGGAATGGCTGATACTGTGAGACACAGCGTGACATCTCGAATGTCATAGCAACCGTGTTGTCTCGGAAGGGTGTGAGTCCCTCATGCCCGTACCTCCCTACACACTTTCACCCAATAGTAGTGGCACCGTTCTACCAAGTAGTCCAGCCGTCTCCCTTCCCATTAGGGAGCAGGTGGGAATGTAAGGGAATCTCGATGAGTCGTGTACTAGTAAGTCTTTAGGGTTTGACCAAGCTAGAATATCTTCATCAGGTTTACCATTTTACGTGCCACCACAGCACCTCCATCCTGGGCTCCACCTCTCGAAGGCTCACACCCAGGATCCCACCTCATCACATCACATCACATCATATTTACCCGCCACAGGTATTCACATCACACCATAAGATGCCCAGGTAGCATCACACAGCAAGACTCGCCCAAGGCTCGTTGTATACTCCAGCTCGATCGACACAACCCTCACTCTCCACGTCCCCAAGACACACGCAGCACGCTCCAAATCCACCAAGTCCAACATCCCAAGCCAAACCCTACCCAGGGGTTCACCACCAGCATCACATCACAGATACAATGCGAGTGGAGTTAAAGTAAGTATGGTGATATAAATGCAAGCAAGCAGACAGGTAGATATAAGTAAGTGAGCGTGAGCGCAAAGCTGGGTGACATGGTAGAGGGGTTGCAATCAAGTAGTAAAGGCTCAGGCAATAGCATGCATTCAGATACTAGCAAAGGAATATATATAAAATGCTAGCAGCTCTAAATATTATGTAATGCCTAATAGGATTCTCTAAAAGAGGGTGCTGCCATGACACCTGCGATGTCATGGAAGTAGTGGTACGATTCTCCTTCTGTTGTGGTAGTCAGTCAACGGGGTTTCCTCAGGTCCTTTCGTCGTCCACGTTCTCTTCCTCTAGTGGGTCCTGGTTCGAGCGCCGTTGGTCACGTAGCAGCTACTCCGCGAAACGACACGCGAGGCAAGAGAACACACAATACTCGAAAGGACGATAAGACGTGGGAAGATCCATAAACACAAGAGACATTAAGAGGTACACGACTTAGCCCTCTCGGCGGATGTCCGAATCCTCGGGCCAAAGAGACAAGAGTGGTGGTATGCTATGCATAAGCTGAGCGGCCAAGTCAATATGGCTTTAACTATAAGTGGTTTAAGCCGAAGCTTATCCTTAGCATACACCATGGCTCACATTCTTTCGATCCGGGCGTCACAGAGTTGACGGGGGTCGGAAGACGGGCCCATCATAGAGAAAAGTAAGAACGACGGGGCTCGGCTCTTGTAGCCTTTACCCAACAAGTCACAATTAAGATTAAGAAGCAAATGGAAACTATCGATACTATTGTGACTCGGCTCTTATGTGCTTTAACTGACCCGCTATGGTATCCAGCGGTAGTAGAAGAGGTTGATGCAAATAAATAGCACAACAGCTATGAGTCCACTCGATCCACACGACACAGTAACGTCGGGAGCCGAGAGATGAGGGGCTAGCAAGGCACATCCATGTCATATTCTCGGTCACATCTCCAGCGAAGATGATTTCACTCGGTCGATCGGGTCGACTCTCACGGTCCGGGGCATGACATCGACCATAGCCTTGCTAACTAAAGAGAGATAGTCTGATCTTTGATCCATTCACCATGAACAAGTCGGGATCGAATAGAGCGGGGGTCTACTTCCAATGCTTTCGCCACGGTATTAGACGGGGCATCAGAAGGAAGCAACATAATAAAGATCACAAGTGCGCAAACCACCCATAGGGTACCCAACCAAGGTGCACTGACACTAGGACATCTCTCGGATTCGTAGCGGTGCGATTGTCACCGCGAGAATCAAAGAGACACGACGGTCATATAGGGTACAAGCATACAAGGGTTTGTGCACGAAGAGCGAATGAAAGGCAAGCAAAGTAGTATAGCTCCATGGTCATGGCAGGACGAGCTTGCGACCACAAGCTATACTAGGAAGGGTTCAAGTTACACTCGGTATTACGGCCATAGTGAGACGAATCCCGCGATCGCAATGTCCAAATGAATTACGATTCCTCTGCCGGCTCGAAGGCACAGTCCACAGATAAACGCACACAACAACCAACAATAAGATCCAACAACACAACGAGAGATAAGACAACAACTCGAAAAGACTGGAGTAGCACAATTCCATAGCATTATGATGGATGGGTCCTGTATTACAAGATACATATACAACGGGGTCATCATGAGTGGGTACAATAGTATCGTGTATAAAGAACGTAAAACAAAGACTGAGGGGGTCCAGAGGGTCACAGCTTGCAACGGACAAGGTCACAGGACTCTCGACGGTCCATCCTCGTGTCTCGAGGTGACCGGAGTGGTGGCAACTCATGGTAACATGGCTAGGGTTTATCGGCATCCGCTATGGCAACCAAAGAGAGATCCTACAGTCCAAGATGAGTATCACATCGCCATGGTGTATGGAGTACGACTAAGGTTGTCCAGAGATTAGGGCTCACGTCAGGGTCACGGGTATCATGTCCTCCCCGGCGTCACAGACACCGTGGATCCATTTGGCTATGGCCGGTCACGTGTGTGGGTGTGTTTGTGTTCCATGTGGGTAGTGGCACGAAGGCCGGTCACGGCGTTTCGGGAGCTCACCGACGGTGTAGTCGTTCGGTGGCAGCTCGAGGTCACGGCCGGGGAACGTCGAGGGTCCGGCAGGCTTCACGGAGGTGCGTCGAGGTGTCGAGGAGGTCCTAGCCAGCGGTAGCCACTTGTGGCCAAATCTGGCCAGCCCTGGCTTCCTGCAGCCAGCTCTGGCCGGCCATGGCCAGCCGCTGGTGGCCAGCAGCCTGCTGTGGCTGGCCGGGGCAGGCTGCAGCCAGCTGTTGGTGGTCGTGGGTGGCTGCAGCTTGGCCGACGGAGGCTGGACGTGGCCGGGAGTGGCCGGGAGTTGGCTGCGACCTTCCTGCAGGGTGTGGAACGCGACACGATGGCCGGAGTCAGACATGGACATGGGCAACTCAACGGGGAAGGGAATAGGTGAGGTCTTGGTGCGGTGGCTCACCGGTGATGGTGCACTACGTGATTTTCACCCTTTAGCAACGAACAAAATATGTTGTAATATGCTCATTTTGGGTGCAATAGCCGCAATTGCACCCAAAAAATTCGTAAACAAATGTTACAAAAAGTCCGGTGGTATTAGCCTTCAACCACGAATGTCTTTTTGTCGTTGCACTATTTTTGGTATTGCAACACGGTGAGGCGTTGAAATAATCTTCTAAGGGCACGCCGAGTTGGTTGCAATGTATCCTATTACAACGTATCAAATGATGCTAGAGGTTTCAATTGCATCCTACACAAAGCGTTGCAATGTGTAAATTGAGGCGTTGCAAAGCATTGTATTGCTACACTCTAGTTATGGTTGCTACAGGGGAAGCACCTCTATTGCCACCTTGTGCTTGTGGGTGCTATAAGCGGTGTCCTCTTTTGCCACCAAAGTGCTTTGGGTGCTATATGTGGTTCCCTCTTTTACCATGAAGTGGGTTTCGGTGCAATAGGTGGTGTCCTCTATTGCCACCAGGTTTGTTTAGGTGCTAGAGGTGGATAACTCTATTGCCACCCAATAGGGTTGGTTGTTATAGGTTAGACATTCTTTTCCAACCACAAGCGTTTGGAGGCTAGAGGTGGAACACCCTATTGCCACCACAGTTTAGTTGGTTGTTAGATGTGATCTCCTCTATTACTTCGAAAATGTTTTGGTAGGCAAAAGTTCATGTCTCTATTACCACTATAATAATCGGTTGCAACTTGTGACATCGAAAAATTTGGGTTGCGATAGGATGAATTAACTTTTGCCATGAATGGTGTTGCTTCCATATATTTTTGTAGCTATTGCCACGTGTTTATTCTGCCACGCTCATTTAGTTGGACCACCAACAATTTAAAACAATATAATACAAGATCAATAATAATTATGCAGTTATATCATCCATCAAACATGATTGAACCATTCAAGTATAAAATAACATGACACACGTAGTAATTGAAATACTACAAAGTTTTCGACACTACATTGTTTGAATGAAATCTAAAGGGTGACAATACGAAATGAATCATCCTAGGCTAATTTGATACGAAATGAATCACTTGATCTGCAATCCCATCACTTGATTCAAAGAAAGGTGACTTCAAGATGATCCCATCACTTGTTCGCTCCATTGAAATGCCTTACTTTTCTGGAAAGAATGAATGAAATTTGTATTAGCATCAAGTAAACTAAAATTATCAAAAGGGGGCAACAACAGCAGACACTAAACCAAAGTTTCATTGCTCATGACAGCATATAATGAACTCAACTATAAACACTTTGACAGCTGAAAGGTAGTGGAGTTACAAAATTTCACCTCCTGCCTTTTTGCTGGCACCTCGTTTCTTAGCTGCTTTTTCCTTCATTTGTTCTGTAGTAACGAATTTCATGGCCGGTGCTGCCTTATTTGCTTCATTGCTTGCAGCTCTAGTACTTCTTGTATTGCAAACGCCAGGTTGCCCTTGGTTTATCGGCGAGTTGAGATTCCTCCAGGTTGCCTTCATCAGGCATGTATTGGGAACAAATAAGGTGGAAGGATAAAATTAGGCGCCATTTTGTGCACTATCGGATGATAGCACTAAAAATTTGTCAATTCACGACAACCTAATTTGAGGAGACCAAAAGCGTGGGGGTTGGCTCAACATCTTTAGTACTGTGTTTGTTGCAGCCGCCGCCACCTCTGCAATTGCAAAGGTGACATTATTGTTTGACCGACAGATACTGCACACGCTTAGACATAGAACCTAAGGAAAGAAAGTTATATAACTAGCTTTCACAAATTAACATTTTGCATTACTAGTACCTGCTGTAACGCTGCCTGTGCTTGTGCTTTGCTTGGAACATTGATTGGAGCTCTTGCCTAAATGCTTCTTTATCGGCCTCCCTTGCCCGCGTAAATGCTTCTTTATCGGCCTCCCTTGCCTTCATAATTTCATCAATCTGTCGTGCATATTGTATCCTTTCAGCTTGCCCGTCGCCTTCCCATTCACTCATCTTTGTTGTTGTAGCTGCCCAAATTCATTCATGAGCCGGAGGTGTTCCCCGATGTTGTTCCTCCTCCCTATGAATTTGTTCTGGCGATCTGCATTCAGCCACTGCCTTCTAGTTGGGTTTTTGCAAGGTACCCATTACCATGCAACTTGGTTGATTTGCACTTTGTGACTTCCTTGTATGCCTTCTCGAAAAATCTCGTTCCTCTCCTTTTGGGAAAGGAAGTTTTCCTCTGCCTTTGATACCTTATCGAAATAAGGCTGCTTGCTTTGTCCTAATATTTACAAGGCACGATGAAGGAGTTAGTTCAAGATTAAATTGCAGGCATTCTCTACTTGCATGGACTAGTAAGTTATGTACAAATTCATTAAGAACTCACATAGACATCTTGAGATGCTTGGTCTTTCCAGCTCCCATTCTTAGTGTGAGTAATATACCAAAGTTCCAAGTCATTGGGCTCCTCACCGATCAATGGGTCTCTCTGATATGTCAAGAACATAACAAATTAGTAATTCATCCAAAGAAGAAAACTTGTAGATGTGCTTCTTCAGTTATTACCTTCTCATAGCTACACAGAGAAAAAGGCTTAGAGCCCCGACAAATGTGTGGTCTTTTTAAGGGATCGATTCCCGAGTTCTTTCTCGCTCTTTTCCTACGTAATGCATAGATTTGAACAATAATCTTAATGATTGAGAAATAGCCATTTTTAGAAATTGCTATTGTTAAGAATAGTAACAATGTGGAACAAACCTGGAATTTTGCACTCCTAAAATACTTCAACAGATAGTGCCATTCAACAATGTCTAATTCTTCAGGCTTATGGCTCATTCTCTCATGGTAGGTGTTGTATGCCTTGGTCTGTAGCACTTAAAGTTGAACGCCATCCTTTGTAACGCTCTTTAGCAATGCCCCATATCTTTATCTTTGAATCATCATTATCCTCAAGGTCCCACCTAGCCTATTATATAATTACAAGAACATGCAAATACTAGGTCAGTTGTTACATTATTTTATAATTAATATGTATACACAAGCAAAGATTCTTACCAATATATCAGATGCTATTGACTTTTTTACATCAACATGGATATCTTTCCATGTTCTCACTCCAATGAGTGGCGCCCTTTTCCTTGTAAACAGTACTATTTCATCAGTGAATGTGCGGGAGTTCTCACCTACCGCTCCTCCAAGTCTGGAGAACTCAACCTTCAGCTTTTGATTGCCCATCTTGTGTCTCTTGGAGACTGCCTTCAAGCACTTGAGGGTACCACATCCTCTTTTCTTCCCATTTTCTGAGCCTATTCCATGGAAACAAGATGTTATAATAGATATTAAATGATGTAATGGCTTCAAGCATTTGAGGGCAGCACATCCTCTTTTCTTCCCATTTTCTGAGCCTATTCCGATGAGCCTCTCCCTCTTTCTCCCCATCTCATCTGTTATTTAGAGTTCGTTGCTTCATTTCTTGTTTTAGTAGGGTTTTGATTTCACCTTTCTTTTCTCAGATTTGGTTGATTCAGATCCGGTGAATCTTGGTGGCCACTTCTCTGTTGCAGCTAGGCACCAGACCATTGGTAAATTCTTGGACCTCTTCTTATTTCTTGGGGGCAAATGTCCTTCGAAATTGATACAAGTATCCTGTATAGTTCTGTGATTCAAGAGTTTGGTTGTATGTATATCTCCGTGAGTCCATGGTTGTGTGTTTAATGTGGTGAATGCACTAAAATTATTTTGTTAGTACTATGCTCCATCCTCCATTTATCATGGCTGGATAAAAAATGAAAGAATAATTATTAGATTGATACTGCCCATAGTAACGATTGATTCACCACTGGTAGCTCTCCTGTCCATGTACATTTGAGCAGTTTGATAATTACTAGGTTTTGCTATTTTATTAATATGTAAGAGCTTAGTGGCAGCAGGTTTTTAATTCATTGCGATGGTTGTCTTTGACTCCCAGTTCTGTGCTGCTATCTGTTATCTGCACTAGTATCTCGCTATCTGCTATCACGGCCTGTATGGTATAAAAGTTTGTCTTTCATGCTCTAAATTGAGAGCTCACAAGTTTGTCTTTGGAGCTTGCAAACTGAAAGATTGTTCTCTACTTCTGATCGCATTTAACAACCTAGAATGTATTTATGCTCTTTTGTTTCTGAATATTAGTAGGTTGTGAGTTGCGATTCACTGTCAGTAAAGTAGCATTATTTGTGAACCTCCATTGGATATAGTAAGGCCTAATTTTTTAGCCATGCCAATCTGCCCACGAGTTGCTTGGCACACTGAAAACTGCTAGTCTCTTCAATAGCATCAGGGTATATGAATAGACTAAAGCAAGGTTTGGTAGAATAGAAAAGGAAATGACTCGTTATCATCCTGCAGTTCAGTGGCAAGAGAGTTGTAATTCTGGGGCTTGGCAGGAGAGGCTTAGCGATAGCGAAAAAGAGCCAAGGCATTCTGAAACTGAACTTGCACTTAGCTTGAATGATGTGTTGAATGTTTGGACAAATCACTAGAAGTCAAGCTTTGTTAAAATATGCAGACTGAACTTGCACTTAGCTTATTTGCATATAGCACATATATATGTCCACACATTAGCAAGTTGTTTACTGAAACTGTGTTTTTTTTTTTTTTTTGCTAGTTGCAGTCGTCTTAATAAATTCATATTCCTTCTAGTTAGAAGATAATGAATTCGCTAACTAGGAAGAGGAAGGAAGAGGAGGATGAGGAGATTATGATGTTCTGGTTGCCTGCCCTATATCTTTTAACTAGTAATGGAGGGATGGAGAAAAGATGGTTGCTAAACAGCAAGGAAATCCTTGGTTTCTTCTCTTTCTTGTTTCCCACAATAATCTTTTTTGGATAATAAGCTGTGCAGAAGAATGATAGTGCATCAGTAGTACCTGAAGCTTACCTTAATGATGCTCTTAATTTTTCTGCTGGCCCAAGCAATTGACCATTATTTTATATGTCCCCATGCATCTTCATCGAGTAGCTCAAGCTATTGATCATCTTGTTTCTGTCGTGCATCTTGAGCTGTTTCACTGTCATGCTGATGGTCGTGTTCTTCCAGTAACTACTTTTATATGCAAGCCTGCTCGTCTTGTTGCTTATTGGTGAATGGTGTGAACTAATATCTCTGTTGCTCATTTGTAGCAGGATCAAGTTGGAGGTGAATAGAGATGAATCAGAGTTGACATGTCTAAGTTTTGACATCAAGAATCAAAGAGATTAATGTTGATTTTTCATGGGAACTAGTTGAGACCTTGTAGAACTCTAGTTTCAGTTACTTGAAATATTTTAATTTATTCATGCATTGTTTTGTTGGGACGACCCAATGCGTCATTTAAGACCATGTATAATATTTCATGTACTGCCATGAGTATGTACACTTTGCTTTAATTTCAAGATTTTTACATGATTTATGGTACCTTGGTAAAGAACAGAGCTTGATGAGCTAATTCACCTATATCAGATTTTCTATAATTTCTTGTTTGATCTTTTTCCGATTTGATGATATTATGTGGTTGTTGAATTCTTCTATTTTTTTTAAAAAAATGAGCTAATCTGAATAGTCTAATATTATTTTAGAGTGGTAGGTGCAATAAAATACACGTTCAATTCAGCGTGGAAGGAGATTACACGGGAGGGAAGGGATTGGTGGAAGGTATAGGGTGGACGGGCAGGGGTCACCCAGTCCACTTCGTGGATTTATTCACTCGTGGGACAGAACCACGAGCAGCCAAACGAAGCCTTATTGGGCTAAAATTACATGGGGTATTTAGTGTTGATGGGCCAACGACTAGGGCCTAGGCCCTAGAGGCCCAGGCTGCAGATCCGCAACATATAATTAATATATACACAATAGGGCATACGAGAGATCAAGACAACGTACCAGTGGTGGCGGCGCAGATGTTGATCGATGTCGAGGTAGGATTTAGGGAAGACTAGGGCCAAATTCTAGCGACCAAAAACTGAGAGATGAAGATCGAGTCGCGAGCAGCGCGTGAAAGGAGCGTGAGCGAGAGCGTTTGCCTCTGTCAGCCCAGCCCTAGTCTCCTCACTGTTCGTTGTTGGGCCAAAGCTGGACCAAAATTGAAGAGTTGCTCCTAAAAAAGTTGGATCGCGACTAGGGCCATGGAAATAGAAAGCGTGGCGATAGACAAATTTAAATGCAACCAAGTAAGATTTCATTGCAATAGACGTGTTCCAGTTGCAATGACTATGCTAGTATTACAACCACGCAAAATTGTGGCAATACGCACTGCTATTGCATCTCGCAAAGAAGAATGGATGTAATAGCCATCTAGCTATTGCCACAACGCACCAAGAAAGTTGCAACCTAAATCAACGGTTGTGATATTGCCCTTCATAAGCAACCAACGCTAACATGGTTGCCATAGCACCTTCCTAATGCAACAAACAAAATGCTAATGCAACTCAAAATTGTTGTAGCAAAGACGTTGAACCAATTGCAACACAAATGTTAAAAATGGGTGCATTAAGCGTCACCTTGTTGCAACAACAAAAATAAATATCGCAACACAATTAAAGTGTAGCAATATGCACACATATTACTACCAATTCAGTGTTTGGGTGCCATAGTACCCCCCTATTGCACCCAAATGAGTGGTGTTGCCTAAGTGTTTCGTGGTTAAAGGGTGAAAACCACGTAGTGACGGCTTTTTATCTAGTGCTGCAGCAGGTCCGGGCGCTCCCAAGGTGAGCAGCAGTGGAGCAGGGGCGTCGCGGTCGACGTGCATGCGGTGTCCTAGGGCGCGTCATGGTGCAGGACGGTGGAGCTCGGTGGCTGGCCGTAGTGGCGCTGCAGGGTGGCCGGAACGGCGAGGCAGGGCTGTGGGCGGAGGAGGCGGTGCCGGGGCTCGGTGACGACGCGTCGGGGCCGAGTTGTAGAGGCACGGGCGTCGCCGGAGTTCAGCGCGGCTGTCCGGTGCTGGCGAAGTCGACGCTTGGCCGCCGCGAGGACGCCAGCGCCGGGGCTGGACGCGGCTGGCGGAGCTCGGTGGTGCGTAGGCGCGCCACGGTGTCGATGGCGGCGCGGCGCGGGGCGTGCGCGGTGCGGTTGCCGCAGGCGTGGCGAGCGCCAGCCGGCATGGCGAGCGTCTGGCGGATGGTGGCGCCGCCTTGTCCCGGGGCTTGGCCGTGTTTCGCGAAGAGCATGGCGTGGCGGGCCGGGCGACAAAGAAGGCGGCGGCCGTGAAGGAGAGCAGGACGAGCGAAGGGAGAAGAAGATGGCGGCGGCGGTCTCGGAAGTACAGAGAGGAGGTGAGCGACGGCGGCTGCTTTTATACGTGCACCGGCACCTAGGGTTCGGGGATGAACGGCCGGTGATGCTCGGCTTGCGTGCCACGGGTACGTGGCGTTCATCGGGTCGCGTGTTCGGGGTGAGGAGCGCGGGGCGCTGCTCCTCGCTGGCTTGGGGCGGCGGGCGCCTTGGGAGCGAGTGCTCCCTAGGGTTCCAGGGGGCAGGACGCTAGGCGGGCTAGGTGGGCCGTGCTGTGTGGAATACTGGAATGGGCCAACTGGGCCGTAGCGGGCTGTACGGGAGTGGCCAGCAGGTGCCAGAGAGGGAGGCGCTAGGGCAAGCTGGGCCGTGGGCCGCGTGGTGCTTGTGTGTGTGCAGGCCTTTGGGCTTTCGCTGGGCAGGCAGGGAAGGGGACTGGGGAAGGCGCCGGTGGGCTTAGTGCTGGGCCGGTTGGAGTGGAGGGAAGGGAGGTAGAGTTCCTTCTCTTTTTCCTATTTCAGTGCTCTTCTCCCATTTAAGATTTAGAGATTTAGGGTATTTCGTGAGAAAGGATTTTAAAAGGGAAATCACAAAGGGATTTGAAATAGAATTGTTGAGTTGTTTGACAGCGATTTTCGCTATGGTCTTGTGCACTCCAACACGAAACGCAAATCCCAATTGAAAGCTCCAAAGAATTCCTACAAGCAAATGCTATATGCGTGCAACAATTTATATATAAATTGTTCCCGGTTGATTTAGGTTTGACCTATAGTCTACATGCTCACACATTCGCAAGAAAATTTTTGAAAGTTCGTATTTTTGGTTTACGAAAAATTTCGGGTTGTTACAGCGGTGGAGGTGGTGCTCGGCGCGGGTGTGTCAGGTGGGGAAGAGGGAGTCCGCCACTCCTCTCCTAGCGTCGATGGCGCCAAGGGCGGGTGGAGGTGGTGCTCAACCGAGCAGGAAAATAAATTGGAACTTTTGGGAGCTATCCCACCCAGCCAGCATATATAGAGATATAGAACAATCAGTGGCGGTTTGAGTTTAAAACCGCCACTGAAGCTTCCTACATTTACTGGCGGTTCATGGCCTCCCGGGCCACCCCCGCCAATCATTGAAACTTTGAACCACCACCGAAGATCATCGATGGCGGTTAGTTGATGACCGCCAGTGATAGGCCACCACTGAAAGCTAAATCTGGCATAGAGAAAACTAAGCAATACACTCTATGCTACTAACTTTACGTGTATTAGATCACTGAGCTGAGACAAATTAGGTGAGGATGAACTAAGAACTCACAACTAGAAATGGAAGATTTGCCGAGTGTCCATGGCACTCGGCAAATGTTCCAAAACACTTGGCAAACGGTTTGCCGAGTGTAACACTCAACAAAGAACTCACGGTGAAAAAATAACCGGCAAAGAGAGATTTGCCGAGCGTTTTTATCGGGCACTCGGCAAACACTCGGCAAAGAAGCAAACGGACTTCAAACGGCGACGGCGGATTTGCCGAGTATTTTTTCAAAAGACACTCGGCAAACTTCCCCAGTTTGCTGAGTGTTTTTCAAAAAATACTCAGAAAACTATGATCATTTTGTCGAGTGTCAGTGAAAACACTCGGCAAACCAGGTTCCCAGGTGCACATGCAAATGGTCAATTTGCCGAGTGTGATGAAAAAACATTCAGCAAATTGATCATGTAGTTCATTTTTTTTCCATTCCATCCACATATACATATATTACAGCATATCTAATAATTCACATATCACACATATATCACATATCACACATATATCACATATCACACACATATAGTACCATCATCACATATCTCACAAAACGAACAAACAAACAAGTCCACAAGTAGTCCGTCACACTCACAAGTCCATGAAAGTTCTCGGAAACCAACCCAAGTGCTCACAAATCATAGGTCTCCATCACAATCATAAGTCCGAAAGAGAATAAGCATAAGTATTATAGCGACGGCCCGAGGTGAGAAGGCCCTACGTGAGATCCTCCCGGCGACTCTCTGAATACACGAGGACCATCATTTGATGCCACCGATGCAGGCTGCATAGAAGAGAAGATGTTGCATGTGTGAGTAAAAGTAAATCCTACAAGACTAAAGTTTCTATTGTTCACTAGATTGCAAGTACTGTAGTTGTTTGACCCTAAGCATAAACATACATAGTAAAATGGTCATATACTCACTGGAGTAAAGTGTAGCTGAGGTGGGACTGGGACCACAAGTGGAGGTGGAGCGAGGAGTGTCTGAGGAAGCGGTGGTGCACCCTGGATGCCCCCCAAGGCTTTGCATATACCGAACCATCTCCGCCGTCCTCGCCTCCATCTGCCTCGTCTGTTCTTCATGGGCTGCCCTCTCGGCGGCTCGCTCCGCGTCCACCCTCTGCTAGTACTCCTCCAGTTGCCTCCTCTCTTCTTCCAGCGCCACCTATAAAATTCAACCCACATGTTAATACTATAGAGGTAAGGTATAATTAAATTAATGAACGACGAATACAAGACAAATTACCTCTAGTGTGTCCACCCGGTGCTGTGTAGGGCTAGGCCTAGGCCGTATGCCCGGGGTGCTGCTCGTGCTCCTTGCTTGAATCTGGGAGAGATTAGGCATGGAAGCTGTGTCGATCACGCTGTCGCCCAACCAGTACCGCCCATGCTTCTTGCCTCCTCCCACCCTCATGACAATTTCTGCATCAAGGTCATGGGTGCTCGGATCGTAATCTGGGCCATGTACTTCCCTTGCCATCGACGTGTACTCGGTGAGGCGGCTGTGGATGCTCGGATTGGTATACGCCTCCGACGGGTCATCTGGGTTGTAGCTGACATCGAACTTAGCCTTGCCCTTATGTGCCATGGAATATGCCATGAACTCAGTGCAAGACTGGCCACCGTGTGTGACCGACTGCAACCAAATTAACAAGATTATTAGAATACATGGCATGCAACCAAATTAACAAGATAATTATAGTAAATAAACGAATTCGTGTACCCATGTTTGCGTGTATCCTCTGAGGCTACGGCTTCCTTGGTGGTGTGCTGGACCTTACATCTGAAGACGTCGCTCCCGACAAGTGTTGTGCTGCTCCACCCACCCCTCGCTGCACCACTTGTCCACTATGACTTCCCAGTAATCACGGTGCGTGGAGCACCACTCAGAACGGCCTACATGTCAACATGTAAGAAATATAAGAAGATGAAATTAATCATACTTAATCTTAAAAGAATGATACCTTTAGGTACTGGTCCCGGGTCAAGAAAATATTTCTTCCTTCTGCTTTGGTGATCTTCCTGCCTTCAAACCACGCACAGTAGTTTATGATAGCCTGGAGGCGCGACTCATAATGCATGTCATGCATGAGCTTCTTACAGGCCTGGATAGCCACCCGATCCGCCAATTCCTCCATTCCTGGCTTGCATCTGTAGAAATCTTGCATATTGAGTAAAGTGTTATAAATGCATTCAGTATTGGAAGAAAGGGTAACAGATGTGTTGTATTGACCTTTGTAGTGCAAGAAATACTTACCCACAGCTCGACCCTGATCCGCTCTGCCTTGTTGGTAAACACCTGGCCAACAAGATATGCTTCATCGGTGGCTGACTCGTAGTGCTTCCACGTGTAGACCGGTTCCATCACTCCACCGTGCAAGACCAAGCCAGGGAAGTGCTCCCTCACAAGAAGTCCCAAGATGCCATTCACCGGGCGTTGGTGACCACCTGCAACCTCTAGGATCGTCCAAGACCTGCCCATATGATTAAGAATATTATTAGTTTCTATTGATATTTTGAACATATCAAATGCAAAAGTATTCGTGACATCTTAAGTTACTTACTTTGGGGGTTCAAGATGAACCAACGGACGTCTGGCAACAGGAATCAGTCTCTAAGGGAGGCTCGCCGGTTCTTGTAGGTACACAAATAGCACACACCTGAGCCAGCAGAACCCTCTCCTCCCTCCTCTTCCTCTTCCTCCTCCTCCTCGTCCCCCACCTGCTGCTCCTCCTCCTGCACCCGCTGCTCCTCCTCCTCGTCCTGCTCCTGCTCGTCATGCGGCGGCACGGGGACAGGCGAGGGGTCTCTCCTCGTCCTCCTCCTCCTGCTCCTGTTCCTCGACCCTTCAGGCTCATTTGGGTAGAGTGACCGCACGTTCCTCAAACTGCCCACCATCTTCGCTGAATCACCAGCAAATAATTAGAGTAGACCAATTAGCACGGAAGTACGTTGAAATAGATGCATAATAAATAAAACATAATATTAGAAATATTACATGTATATTAAAAATATTCTTCTTGATCGGGGTTAGCTAGATCATAAGTCTCATCATCACTATCCACCAAGTTGAATTGTCGGTTAAGAAAGTCTAAGTCTGGAGGAGGAATGTTGTCTTCATTTTCTAAATGCAATCGTTCTAGCATTTGTAAGTCCTTCACATTAACCACCTCCTCTCCTCTGTTCTCGTCAGCAACCCACTCGTTGTCTATCTCCATCTTGATCGCTCCGGTTAAGTCTATCTCGAACCTTTCTTCTAGCCCCTCTTCTTGATAGAACTCTCCGTCGTATGTGGTTGGGTTAATTAAGTATATGCAAGAAGGTTTCTACCATCTAATAGGTAAGGATAGGTCCTAATCCCACCCGAGGATGCGCAGATGAGGTTAGTTCCATGTTCTGCTCCGATCGGAGATAGAATTTCAGCAGCACCTACCCGTTGTTCTCCAAATACACCTCCCCACGGTGACAGAGAGTGTGCGTATTTGGAGAACAACAGGGAGGTGCTACCGAAACTCAATCTCTGATCAAAAGCAGAATATGGAAACTAACCCCATCTACGTATTCTCGGGCTGTCCAGAAAACATGGACAATCTGAAACAGATAGGGTTAGAAATATGTGTTGACCTGCATAGCATATCTCTAACCGTATCTCTTTCGAACGGGAGACGCCTAACTGGTTTACACGATGCATGACCATGGTACAGAAAGAGAGGTTATACCTTGGTGGCGGTGGAGTCAGGCTAGCGGGGCCGTGGCGGGTCGGTGCAGTGGTGAGGCGACGCGGTGCAAGGCAGCATCTCCGGCTAGGCAATGTTGTACTCTTATCTGCAAATAAAAAATAAAAAATTCCCTCAATTGAAAATTTTGACATAACCTCCCCTACATGGTGAGGTTTTCAAAACCTGCAAGGAACCAACGACATGATGGCCAGCAACATATATATCACATTCTTGTAGCAACCATCCAGAGAACAACTACTACCACCAATATTGCGACCACCACAACCCCACCACCACCACCTCCAACACCACCACCACACTACACCACACCACACCACACACCAGCACACTACACCACCACCACACTACACCACACCACACCACATCACCACCACCACCACACTCACCACACCACACCACACCACACCACCACCACCACCTACACCACCAACAACAAAACCCCACAAACAACACACCATCAAATTACTCACGGGAAATGAAGTAGTAGTGGGTGAACCTCTGTGTCCTCAACGGCAGGGAAAGGGACAAGGTGCCGGAGCAGAGTGCCAGCGGGTGAGGCACCGGTGCGGGATGCCGGCAAACGGGGCAGAGCACCTGCAGGGACTCTTCCTCCAACCTCCTACCTCCTCCTTCTCCCTTCTCTCTTCCCCCTTCTCCCTCCTCCCTTCTCCCACCTCCTCTACCTCGTAGCTGCTGTAGGGGCGCCACCAGCTATAGCAGGGGGTGGCAGCCTTGGTGGGGGGCGCCTCGGCTTGTGCGCGGCCGTCGCCGCCGCCGCGCCTCTCCGGGTCCGGGCCAGCGGCGGCCTCCTGGGTGGCCAGCGCGGGGCCGCCTCGATGGGAGCAGCGGCGGCGCGGCAACGGCAGTGGCGAGCAGCGGCGGCGGGGTAGGGAGGGCGGCGGGCGGGCGGCGGCCGTGCGAAAGCGGCCGGCCGGCGGCGGCGCGGCAGCCGCCGCGGTGGCCTTGCGGGCGTGGTTGGCGAGGGGCCGGCCCCAGCCGGGCTGGGGGCGGTGAGGGGGCGGCCCGGGGCGGGGCGGCAGCAAGCGGGCGGCGGCCGGCCGTGTGGCGGCAGTAAGCGGGCGGCCGTCAGAGTGGATGAGTGAGTGCGGGTAGTGTGCTTGGTGGCCGATCGGCCGGCTACATAAACAGTTTGCCGAGTGTCCTAGATCGACACTCGGCAAATCTATTTTTTTGGAAATCATTTTGTAGAAATCGAGAAAAAGATTCAAAAATAAAAAAATAATATTTGCCGAGTGTTTTTGTGGTGGCACTCGGCAAACTAGACTATTTGTTAGAGTGTTTTACGCCGACACTCGGCATATATATTTTTTGGATTTTCACTTCCAATTTTTTTTGCATACTACCTATTACACTTTGAGCAACATGTTCAATTTTGGCACAATTCCCACACTTTTTGCTATATTCTATTCTTTAATATCATTTCATTGATTTTTTCCGAAAATAAGAATTTGAATTGCAAGTACGGAGAAAAATGAAATTTGATGGATCAAAAATTACATTCATGTTATTTAGTATTACTTAAGGCCTTCTCCAGAGGTAGACACAAAATTTTATAGATCTTCGTCACCAAAATTGACAAAAACTACGGGGACGAATAGGTTTTTAATTCTAAAAAAGTACAAACGGACTCGAAATTTCTTGAAACTTGTTGATTAAGAATGATACCACAATGGATGTGGTGATAAAAATTTGACGCGATTTGGAGCATGTCATCATGTAGGGTGCTTGAAATCTATCAGATTTCCACATGCGATATGAAAGATCACATGTGCAATCGGGGCTTTCAAGCCTCGTACATGACGACGTGCTCCAAATTCCGTCAAATTTTTATCACGGCATCCACATGTGATATAATTCCTAATCAACAAGTTTCAAGAATTTTGGAGTAAGTTAGCACCTTTTAGAATTAAAAACCTATTTGTCCCTAGGGGTTTTTATCAATTTTGGTGACGAAGATCTACAAAATTTGGGGTCTACCTCGAGAAGGCCTTAAGTAAAACTAAATAACATGAATGTAATTTTTTGATCCATCAAATCTCTTTTTTCTCCGCACCTGCAATTCAAATTCTCGTTTTCGGAAAAAAAATCAACGAAATGATAATAAATAATAGAATATAGAAAAAAAAGTGTAGGAATTGTGCCAAAATTGAACATGTTGCTCAAAGTATTATAGGTAGGTTGCAAAAAAAAAATTGGAAGTGAAAATCCAAAAAAAAATGTTTGCCGAGTGTTCGCTGAATACACTCGGCAAATCCTCAATTTTGCCGAGTGCTAACGGAAGACACTCGGCAAAACACTGACGGCGGCTGCCCCCGTCAACCATTACCGTGTGTATAATTGTACCGAGTGTATACACTCGATAAAATTGCCTGTTTGCCGAGTGTTGACACATGGCAAACTAATTTTGTACCGAGTGCCTGATGTTTGCCGAGTGTTTTGTGGTTGACACTTGGCAAAACACCTCTGTGTCGAGTGTCCGTGCTTTTACACTCGGCAAAAAAGGAAACACTCGGTAAATCTCTTGTTTCCGGTAGTGACTTCTATTGATCTTATGGGTTTGCCATGCCTCGGCCTTGGTGGGCGATTTGATCGAGCTCGCAAGAGAATGGACGCGTTTATGCCACCATACAATACAGATATAAACTTCAGGAACCAGACGATGATTGTTGGAGAGCCCTGCTGGAGAAAAGGCAGCGCATGCACAGCTACGACTTTTCTTGGATCGTAGCGTTGGAGGTCGCCACATGGACTCACTCAGCGAGTCACAGCGTGGCAGGTGAGTAGTTGCTGTCTTGGTCCACCTATGCTACGGTTTATATTAGAAGAATCTTAATAACCAGACTAGATAATCACATGTTAAGGCATGATTCGCGCTTGGCAGCCTATGTGACTAGTATTATATTATACAGTATACACCATGACGACAGGCACAAACATTGCGTGTATAGAAACAAATGGGGTTTGAGAGTAGCGTATTACAGCATAGTGATCTACATATAATCAGCCATATATTAAGCTCAAAGAGAACTATTTAATATATGGTGGAGTTGCGACGACGGCGACCAAGATGAAATCACTACTATAAAAATCATTTTTGCTGGCACCTCTATTTTTTTTCACAGTCGGTTCACTAAATCATGACGCCAGTACAAAAAATATGGCGGGCCCAACTAGAGAACCGCCTGTGTAAAACAGTTTACACAGGCGGCTCTCTTAAATCTGCCGCCTCTGTAAATAGGTGTATTTACACAGGCGGTTTAAAATGTGAGCCGCCTGTGTAAATGGTATTTACACAGGCGCTTGTAATTGTAAACCGCCTGTGTAAATACACCTATTTACACATGCGGCAGATTTAAGAGAGCCGCCTGTAAATGTATTTTACACAGGCGGCCCTCCTTACTAACCGCCTTGTGTTAATACTGCTATAAATTCCCTTCTTCTACCTCCCGACAAAAACAATTACTCCCGTCTTTGTGTGCACAGTGGCGGACAGAGAAGTGGCGATTCCAAGGGGGGGAGGTTTTTAACTTCATTTCTTTGGTGAAAACTTCCAAAAGGTTAGTTAGTGTCGTTGCCGCTATTTTTTTAGTGATTCTTTGGTTTAATTCTTGTATTGGAGGTGCTCTAAATCTAGGGTTAGGGTTAGGGTTCATAGCTAGGGCAAGAGAGAGAGTTTTAGCTTCTTTTTTTTTTGTAAATTGATAGTAAATTGTATCTTGCTCGGATTATAGAAAATAAATACTTTTTAGAATTCTAGGTTTATTAATTAGGGTTAGTTAGTATTTTATGTACTTAGGGTTAGTGAATTAATTTAGTTAGTAATTAATGGTTTATTAATTAGAGTTAGTTAGTATCTTATGTACTTAAGGTTTGTTAATTAGGGTTTGTTATTATTGCTTATTCTTAGGGTTTGTTAATCAAGATGTCATCTCCATTTATTAATTAGGGTTAGTTAGTATTTCATGTACTTAGGGTTAGTGAATTAATTTAGTTAGTAATTAATGGTTTATTAATTAGAGTTAGTTAGTATCTTATGTACTTAAGGTTTGTTAATTAGGGTTTGTTATTATTGCTTATACTTAGCGTTTGTTAATCAAGATGCCATCTCCATTTATTAATTAGGGTTAGTTAGTATTTCATGTACTTAGGGTTAGTGAATTAATTTAGTTAGTAATTAATGGTTTATTAATTAGAGTTAGTTAGTATTTTATGTACTTAGGGATTATTAATTAGGGTTTGTTATTATTGCTTACACTTAGGGTTTGTTAATCAAGATGCCATCTCCATTTATTAATTAGGGTTAGTTAGTATTTCATGTACTTAGGGTTAGTTAATTAGGGTTTGTTATTATTGCTTATACTTAGGGTTTGCTAATCATGGTGCCATCTCCATTTATTAGTTAGGGTTAGTTAGTATTTCATATACTTAGGGTTAGTGAATTAATTTAGTTAGTAATTAATGGTTTATTAATTAGGGTTAGTTAGTATTTTATGTACTTAGGGTTTGTTAATTTGGGTTTGTTATTATTGCTTATACTTAGGGTTTGTTAATCAAGATGTCATCTCTGTTTAATTAATTCTTATAATTATAAAAATGAGTGACATACAATATTTTCTTAACTAATTACAGATAAATATGGAGAGGTCATTATGGATGTATAACTTATCAAGATTAGACCAATCATATGTAGTGGAGGTCCAAAAATTTATTGATGCCGTGAAGATACATGCACAGAGAACAAAGGCGAAGCACATATGTTGTCCATGCGCGGACTATAAAAATATTGTGGTATTTGACAATGTGGAAGCAATCCATTCTCATCCGGTTTTGCGGAGGATTTATGGAGGACTACTTGATTTGGACAAAACATGGTGAGGGTAGTTCTATACCTTATATGCGGACAACCGACAACACCGCAAGTAACAATAATGTGGAGGGTCCAAAGCCATATCTCAATGAATGTGATGCTATGCCGATTTCAATAAAACCCATCATACTATACCAGATGTCAATCAAACTCATAATGCTATGTCCGATGTCAATGAAACTTCGGCATGCTAACACCGATGCCATTGAAGATGCAGATTTCTTAGAGGCAATAATGAACCGTTGTGCGGATCCATCAATATTCTTCATGAAGCGAATGGAAGCCTTGAAGAAGGCAGCGAGAGGAGTCTTTGTACGGCGAGTCGAAAGGTTGTTTCAAAGAGTGGTCGACACTACGGGCTGTTCTTCAGTTTTTGACGATTAAGGCTAGATATGGTTGGTCCGATGCTAGTTTCAATGATTTATTGCGTGTACTTGGAGACCTTCTTCCTAAGGAGAACAAAGTGCCTGCTAACACGTACTATGCAAAGAAGCTAGTCGGTCCACTTGCGATGGGTGTTGAGAAGATCCACGCATGTAGAAATCATTGTATTCTATATCGGGGTGATCGGTACAAAGACTTAGACAATTTGTCCAAACTGTGGTGCTAGTAGGTACAAGGCGAATAAAGATTATCGAGAGGAAGAGAATGCAACCTCTGTTTCTTCGAGGGAGGAAGCGAAAGAAGACCCAAACAAAGACTCAACAAGACAAGCGTTCAAAGCCCACTAGCAATATCGAAGTGGACTATTATGCGTTGAGAAGAATTCCCGCATTGGTGATATGGTATCTCCCCGTGGTTGATCGTTTGAGGTGTTTATTTGCAAACCCCGATGATGCAGAATTTATGACCGGCATGCTTCGATGAAAGGAAAGATGATGGAAAGTTACGACATCCAAATAGATGCAAAGCAATGGCAAGAATTCGATAAGAAATATCCGGACTTTGCCGAGGATCCACGAAATGTAAGGTTTGCTCGAAAGTACTTGATGGAATGAATCCATTTGCCGAGAGGAGCAAAGACGCATGCGCACATGGCCGATGATCATGACAATATACAACCTTCCTTCTTCGGTGTGTCAAAAAAAAGAAAATATCTTTTGCTAACCATTCTTATTTACGGACCTACACAACCCGGAGTTGATATGGATGTATTTCTAGAGCCCTTAATGCAAGAGATGCAAATACTATGGGAAGTGGGTGTGAAAATGATCGATGCATTCCGCAAAAGAGACATTCACACCGAGAGCAATTATTATTGTCACAATTAATGATTATCCCGCTCTCTTCTCATTATCGGGCCAGTTTAAGGGAAAGGTTGGTTGTGTAGAGTGCATAGATGGAACATGGCACGTGTCTCTTCCTTCATCTAACAAGATAGTGTACATGAGGCATAGGAGGTGGCTACCGGCAGCCATAAGTACCGCTTACAAAATATGAATAAGTACTTTGATAATATGGATGAATCAAAATCTACTTGCTCCATCGGGTTATAGTAAAGGGCACGAGTGTATAAGATAGTTGAGAATGTCAAGTTTGTGTTTGGAAAAAAAGACCAAAGATGGGAAACCAAGAAAGGTTGTGAAGGCAAATGAGGGGGACACATTCAAGAAGAAGTCTATTTTCTTTAAGTACTTATCATCTTGGAAAGACTTAGGCGTACGACATGCGATCGATGGTATGCATGTTCGGAAGAATGTGTTTGACAACAGTAGTTGAAACTTTGCTAGACATAAAGAGCAAGACAAAGGAAGGTCTCAATTCACGTTTGGACATGCAACATTTAAAGATCGAGAAAAGAACTTCACCCCCTGTACTCCTAGAGAATGAGAAGTACCATCTACCGGCAGACAAGCTATAACCTGAACAGAGAGGAGAAACATGCAATGTGTGTGTGGTTGAAGAATTTAAAAGTTCCATATGGTTTTACGCTCTAACATAAGGAGTCTTGTTTCGATGAAAGACCTTACACTCACCAACTACAACTCACATGATTGTCATGTAATGCTGACCACTTTTCTTCCTATTGCCATCGGGGCTATAAATCCAAAGTGTTCTTAAAGATTGCAATCACACGGTTGTGCTACTTCTTCAATAAGATATCCGAGAAGGTAATTATCCGTGATGAGTTAGAGTCCCTACAGAATTTGCTGCGAGACATTGAGCCGATTAGAGATGTGCTTTCCCCATCGTTCTTTGATATCATGGTACACCTTATTATTCATTTGGTGCCTCAAATTGAGGCATTGGGTCCCATGTATTTCCATGAAATGTGGACGTATGAGCGTTTCATGTCAATATTGAATGGCTATATGTCAAATCGTGCTCATCCGTAAGGTTCCATGATAGAGGCATACACTACGAAGAGGCCATTGAGTCTGGAGGACCATTATGTAATAATCTCCTAAAAGACCAGGTATCAATTGGTTTGCCTCCGTTGCGACATTAGGGAAGGCGTGGTGGACGAGGGAGGATGGGACGGAAATCATTCATCCCGCCCATTACAACATAGTCCTAGAGGTACATTACAAAGATACTACAACAACTCATAATAATGGACCCATTCACCAAGCAAAGACATGAAAGAGCTTCGTGAGGAGAATCCAGGGATGCACAAATGACCGGGTACACAAGGAACACAAGCGTCGGTTCACCGCATGGCTAAAGAATTTGGACATGACAGATGAATCGAAACCATCAAGATTTTAGCATCCGGACCATCAAGCCAGGTCATATCATGGCGAGCTATGACATTAGTGGCTTCACATTTTCCACCAGTTTTAGGGACACCAAGCGCATGGCAATGAATAGTGGCATTCGATGTGAGGTCAGTAGATGATACAACTAGTGAAGAAACTACATACTTTGGATTCATTGATGACATATGGGAGGTTGAATATGGTCCACGCCTGTAGATTCCTGTGTTCGATGTCGATGGGTTCAAGATAAACATGTCACTTTGTGGATAACTATGGCCGTAGAGAGTTCTTGACCTAAGTAAAGTAGATTACAAAGATGATCCGTGGATCCTTGCTAACCGTCTTTGCCGCATGGTCTTCTATGTGGAATAAATTCTATCAATGAATGAAAAGAAAAGTACCCAAAAGCCAAAGCACGTAGCAATCCCCGGAAAGCAACAAATTATAGGAGTTGATGGTGTAATGGATTTAGAGGATGTTAACCAGTTCAGCGAGATGTCTCTTTTTACAAACTTTGAAGAAAAGATCAAAAATGTGGAGAAAAGTATCCCGCAAACCTCTTTGCCCTGGGTGCGCCATGATGGACAAGGAAGGACTGTAGCACGCTAGATTGTTTATCATGTAACTCATGTATCACTTATCATTTGTACCTAATGCTACTCTTTCTTATTAAGCAACAAGATGCTTACATTTCTCCTTTGTTGTAATCCTTTGTACGATGATATTTAACTAACCCTAATTAATAAACCTTGAATTACTAACTAAAGTAATGAACTAACCCTAAGTACATGAAATAATAACTAACCCTAATTAATAAACCTTGAATTACTAACTAGAGTAATTAACTAACCCTAATTAATAAAATAATAACTAACACTAATTAATAAACCTTGAATTACTAACTAAAGTAATTATCTAACCCTAAGTACATGAAATAATAACTAACCCTAATTAATAAACCTTGAATTACTAACTAAAGTAATTAACTAACCCTAAGTACATGAAATAATAACTAACCCTAATTAATAAACCTTGAATTACTAACTAAAGTAATTAACTAACCCTAATTAATAAAATAATAACTAACACTAAATAATACACCATTAATTACCAACTAAATTAATTCATAAACCCTAAGTACATGAAATATAAACTAACCCTAATTAACACAGCATTAATTACTAAATTAATTCACAAACCCCGAAATCTGGTGGAAATTGAAAAAAAAAATTAATGCAGGCCCCCTCGTTAACGACCGAGCTAATACATTAGTATGGGGTGTCTTTGCGAGCCGCTGTACTAATACATTAGTACAAGGCGGCGGTCAATGTAGCCCGCTGTACTAATGATTAGTACAAAGCGGGGTGGCTGTCGACCGCCTGTACTAATGTTCCCAAATATAAAACCACTGCGGGCCGCGAAAAATTTCTAAGTCCCCTGAGGCGCGAATTCCGCGAATCACGCCGTCGAGGCTGCGAAATCCGTCGCCCCCGCCGCTCGGACTCGCCTCCACGCCGCCGCCCGGCGTAGCGGGACGGCGGCACGCCTCACGCCGCCGCCCGCCTCGCCGAGCAGCGCCCCGAAACCATCTCCACTCCCGCCCCCTAGCGCCGCCGCCCGCCCGCCGCCGCCGCGCCCAATCACCAGCCAGCGCCGCCCGCCGTGGGCTGAGCGCCGAGGTAAACCCCGCAAACCCCGCGCAGTTAAAGCTCAAGTGGATGCGGCTCCCCGAGGTGCCAGCGCTGCCGCCGTGCGTGCCGTTGGGCTGGTAGGCAAATTTGGGCCTGTTGGGCTGCTGGGCCGCCGTGCCTTTTTTTTTCTTTTTTTAATTAATTCTATATGTTGTCATTAGGGTTTATTAATAGTAAGTAATTAGTAATTAGTAATTAGTAATTAGGGATTGTTAATAATAGGTTACTAATTAGTAATTACTAATTAGTAATTAGTAATTAGTAAGTAGTTAGGGATTGTTAATAATAGTTTTGTTAGTTAATTTAGTAAGTAATTAGTAATTAGTAATTAGTTAATTTATTTAGTTAGGGTATATTAATAATAGTTAGTAATTTTTTTTGTTAGGGTTTATTAATAATAGTTAGTAATTTTTTTTGTTAGGGTTTATTGATAATAGTTAGTAATGTTTTTGTTAGGGTTTATTAATAATAGTTAGTAATTTTTTTTGTTAGGGTTTATTAATAATAGTTAGTAATGTTTTTTGTTAGGGTTTATTAATAATAGTTAGTAATATTTTTATTAGGGTTTATTAATAATAGTTAGTAATGTTTTTGTTAGGGTTTATTAATTATAGTTAGTAATATTTTTGTTAGGGTTTATTGATAATAGTTAGTAATTTTTTTTCTTAGGGTTTATTGATAATAGTTAGTAATTTTTTTTTTGTTAGGGTTTGTAAAAAGTAGTTAGTAATTTTTTTGTTAGGATTTGTTAATGATAGATTTACTAATTAGGCTATGTAATTAGAGTATATACTTATATTCCATGTTTATACTTGTATTTCATGCGGATGAGTACTCCATCAAATCTTTGAGCGGGCCGATGCCCGATAGGTACACCGGATCTGAGTCCTCCTGGATCCGAACCTTATAGGAGCCCGAGCGTATCACCACGTGAATCTCCTAGAGCTAAGAAGGCCCGTCTTGAGTTGGAACGTGACCCTAATTACGAGCCCGAAGATGAGCCAAATGATGATGAGGTATATATGGAAGTAGAGTGTCTATATGAGATAATATTTCATGTGTATTTCATGTACCTAACAATTGAATTGACAGGGAGGTGTTCTCTCAAGTTGTTGCGGAAATGGCGGCGAAGAACAAGATGTTCGAGGAAGGACACGGCGCCTCAAACGCCCGACATCCTCCGAGCGAAGAAGTACAAAGAAAAAGAGTGATCGGGCACGAGGAGATAGTGGAAGGAATAGATTTCCGGAAGAAGTTTATAGGATTACAGAGGTTAGCCCGAGGCGGAGAGCCCTTAGCACCTCTAGAGGCGCTACCCAAATTTAGGGCCGCCATTGGATAGTTAGTAAAGGAAGAATTTGATATCTCCCGGAGTGATTGGAGTATGGTGCCCGAAGGAAAGAGGAAGAATTGTTGGACTCGATTGTGCACTAAGTTCATTTTCCGGAGGGAAACGGAAGGTTTGGTCAAGGGTCATGTCATGAAGCGATTAGCAATATCATTTCGGGGCTATAGGCACGATATGAATAAAAAGTGGTCTGCGAAGGGGCGGGACCCGACGAAGCTGCACCCTATCACAAATGAACAAGGGGCACGTTTTAGTAAAATTAAAAACTCCGATGACTCCAAGGCTAAGAGCCAAGCCGCCTCGGAACTTGCGAAGAAGAACATTTACCACCACCACCTCGGCACCGGTGGTTACAAGACCAAGATTCCTAAATGGAGGGCGAAGACGAAGCAAAGAGGAGAGGGGCAAGTTGGCATTGACCGATATAGTGCCCGCGACGGTGCGAATTGGCTTCGCTCGGAAGGCAAACACCGAGAAATGATGAGATCTCTGTCCCCGATGAGATCGGGCCGATTGCCGAGAAGGTTTTGGAAGCAACAAACCTGGAAAAGACAGGGTGCCTTTAAGTCACAGAGGGGAGAGGGGACAGCCTTTCCCATGCTCTAGGTAACGAGATTATATTTTCCATTTTGTTCGAGTAAAATAGAAATCAACACCGACATGAAAAATCATGTTGTAGGTAACCCCGAGCATCCGGGCCGTGTGCGGGCGTCTCATCCGAACCACACGGAAAGAAGGGTTTGGCGAAGAGTGGAAAGGCATGTATAAGAAAAGAGAACGACATAAGGAGCGGTTGGCGGACTTTTTTGAGCAGCGAGGCCGCCAAAAGGTTTAGGGATTTGATGGAAGATTTCGTTAAAAACCCCGATCCTGAAGTGATGAAGCGGTTGGCGGGAGCAATGTCGCTCAACAGATGTCATCACAAGCTCCTTCATATATGCAAAGATGTCCCAGCTCAACCCTTGGGTAGCCGGGAGATGGCCACACAATCTATGCCCTTTCCAAGCGGATAGCGTCAACATCAAATTAGGACCATTATCCGGTTGACGATATTGATAAACCTTGGCCTTGCTCATTGTTAATTGGATATGGCCTTAGGAATCGAAGATACAAAGCAAGTGGCCACGTGCAATGCCATCCCCGGACGTAGGTTCCATGGTGTCGAGATGCAAGATGCATACCGCGGGGTGGAAGTGTTGACGGTCCGTAGTGGATATGAAGACGACTTCATCGACATCCCGACCTCTCGAGGGGGGTATAGAGAAGCTTGGACAAGCAATCAAGAACTTCATACAATGGCCGAGGCGGTGCGTAAGGTTGATTGATCCACCAACGGCACCCTCTCCACCGGTGCATCAAGCATCCCAAGAGGCCGAAACAAGTCAACGGCCAAGATCGCCAATGCATGCCCCAAAGATCCCGTATATTTATGAGCCACCGTCGTCATCCCCAATACATGATTTGTCATTCTCGCCGGATGAGCTCGAGGGGCCGCCCAAGAACATGCCCGAGTAGCGGACTCCGCCCCCAAGAAGGACACAACACCGAGAGAAGGAGGTAGAGCAAACTCCCCGCCACCACCAAAAAGAGAATGAAGATGAGCAAACTCCCCCACAAGCACCGGCCTCCAAGAAGGCAAAAGAAATTTCCAATTCCAAAATTGGTTTCTCCCTATGAGCCAAAAAAAAAAAGGGGAAAGCAAAGAGTACGATTCTATTTCCGAAAGGGCTTGGAAGCGGCCGGACGGCACGAGTCATTGAGCTCGAACCGTCACGAGAATAAGGAAGCCGCCGGCCAAGCAACCGAAGCCGTGCCACCAACAAAGGAAGCCCCAAGTGGCGATGTACATGTCGAACCGCCATCAAATGCACCATTGACCCTTAAGGATATAAGAAAGCCAACGGTTGATGATTATGTCAATGTCCCCGATGACTATGTGCCCTAAGGCCTATGCTTTTGCAATGGACGGTGCTTGAAAAGGGTCCATGGACGATAAAAAGGTTTCATGATCGGGTACATGAGAGCAAAGTGAATGCTGGCTGCATGCGAGTTAGTGTTGATATACCAGCCAGACGTGTTTGCTATCGGCACGGAAAAAAGCGGGGCATTTGTTACCTTCGAGGACATGCACCTGCCGTTGAACTATAGAAAACTTGACGTCCAACTCATTACAATCCGTGCCCGTAAGTATCACTCATGCACACACATTGTTATTATTAAATTTGGAATGTGATAAACTCTAATATGTGGATTTGTATGTAGTTTGCAAGACCACGAGCGAGATCGTTAACTACAGGATCGATGGTCGGTTACACCGAGTCCAATCGGGTTACAAGAAAATATGCACAAATTTTTACTTACAAATGAAGATAGAGCAAAGATAGAGAAGGACAAAACACCGAACAATTTGCGGGAGTCAGAAAGGAATTGCAACGAAAATACGAGGACGAATATGCCCTCTATATCGGTAGAGCAATGCTTTGAGATATAGGTACAGGGATTTTATATTGGCACCCTACAACTTTGGGTAAGCGTGACCTCGTCTACGTATTTCAAATTATCGTGTTAACCCTAAGTACATGTGTCGCTCACTCGTTTATTCATGCAAAGACCATTGGATTGTTTTTTATATTTATCCATTCGAAGGAAAGGTGCTTGTCCTAGACTCCTTACATTATCCTCCTCGGTCATATCAAACATTCCCGATTCATTTAGAAAGGTTAGCCAACATATAACCACATCCGTACTTATATGAATTAGAGTTTCTAAATAACTATAGTGTTTTATATTCGATATCTACAGGGCATGGCAGTTTTATAAGAAGCAAAAATGACCGGTCGATGCCGCCCAAGAAAAGATCCTAGTGTGCCATTGACGATACAACACAATTATCCGGTAAGTTGTCCGAACACATATCATCATATAAATAATACACAAGGCATGAAAATTTTAGAATAATCTTTTGCTTATTAATTACATAGTGTCACAAGCAACCACCGGATCGGTCTCATCGTGGATACTATGTGTGTGAGTTCATAAGGCAGCGGGGGGACGATACGTCGGGGACAAAAATATGGTAAAAAATATCTATGTATATGAAGTTTTCTCATTAAAGTTGCAAATATTAATATT
The DNA here is from genome assembly GCA_015844335.1 of Chrysopogon serrulatus. Taxonomy (NCBI): domain Eukaryota; kingdom Viridiplantae; phylum Streptophyta; class Magnoliopsida; order Poales; family Poaceae; genus Chrysopogon; species Chrysopogon serrulatus. Next base: position 146,916 of record JADLZL010008140.1, on the reverse strand, counting down.
GGACATGTGTCAATGATGCTTCTAAACTTTGTTTCCAGCCGAGAAGCAAAGGAAAGGACGTGTCATTCACTCCAAAAACTATGGAAGATATAGTAGCGAGACTTGTGCGGTTTTATTATGAGAGAAATAATTCCAAGTGACGAAGCATATTTTGATGAAGCCCGGCGATTTGGCAAGTGAAAGATTTAGAAGCTGACCGAGACCTAGCAGGTCTAAACTTGAAACGAAATGATATGTAAACACTAATTGGTTGGAGGGATAACATGAAATGACGTGTATTATATGTAATTTTATGCTTGATGTTTGATTTCATGTGTACATATCTATAATATTTATGTGTGTTGTTTGTATGATGCAATTTTATGGTTCATGTTTACATATCTTAAATATATATATATATGTGACAAATATAGCACAGTGTGGAGGCAAATATTAAAATTTGAAATAAAAAAAATTAATTACACAGGCGGCCCACAGTGAGCCGCCTTTGTGAAAATTGGTTTACACAGCGGCTCATTTAGTAAACCGCTTTGTGTAAATAGCTATTTACACAAAGGCGGTGACAAAGTGAGCCGCTGTGGAAAACAATTTTTCACAGGCGGCTCACAACCCGGCCTTGCTTGTCAGCCGATTTGTCTTGACCCACGGTACAAAGTGGGCTTGGCCGCTGTACAAATGCCTCTAGCACCGCCTGTAGAAAGGTTTTTACGTAGTAGTAAATACCGATCGATGTATGTATGCCCATTTATCTTACTAGTACTATTAAATATTTTAATTGGGCCTTTGCATTAATTTTTACTAGTCACATTAGAAAAAAAAATAATACTAGAAATTTGGTAGATTTTAATTATTATTGCTGATAATAGCTATTAAATCTATTCTGTTTTATAAGGGAATATCTATATCGGCTATTATGAAAAATACACATAAAATAACTACAACATTCTTTTTTATGAAACCACCTGCGCAGGATAAAATATTTAGAATTTGAAGATGTGACCACTTAGTGTGAGTTTCTCCTACCACAACATCATAGAATCACTTGCCATCAAGTATAGAATTCTATACTTTTGTATTTATTTTTATGAATTTTAATTTTTACATAATAATTTATTCACTAAATGATTTTAGATAATTTTTTAATTTAACCATAAAGTTTTAATCTGGTCGAGCACTATAACTTTGGTATATAAGGTAAGCCTCTATCTAAGGTTGTTTAAAAAAGTTAACTTGAAACGTATAATTAAACCACTAAACGATCTCAAATTGAAGATAAAGTCATCAATTATGAAGTTTCACATTCTTTTCTAGCCCTTTAGCTGGGGCTTTCTGCATTCTCTTTGTTGCTGTTTTTTTAGCTTCTGTTTGGTGTTTGGGGTGTGAGTTGGGTGGGGCTACTTTGTCTCGCATTTGTATTGTTTGTTAGTATTTCTCCTATTTTAATGGAATGTAGTTTGAGGAAAAAAGTTTGTCTTTATATTAGACTTCATTTTAAGTTAAGTCTGTTATGCAAAATCCTTAATTTAGGGGTGGTGGCTGGGTTACGTCACCAATTTACAATCAATTTTTCTAGCACTGGTTGGTTTTTGTGACCATGTTTTTAAATAACTCTATTTGCAAATAAGTCTGTAATGCTTCAGAGAGAGCGACCATTTGTAAAGATGGTGGTAGGCAACAATGATTGCCTATGAAAATAAGGGATATTTTAGCAACCCCTGCCTCTAGAAATTGATTACGTACATCTATCTCTAAAATCATTTCTAGAGGCAGGTTTTGATATAACCTTATTCTAAGAAAAATGATAATGTGCCTCTATAAAATGTTTGAGTCCCATCCTACTAGTCCATGGCGTACCAACACTCCTTGAAGGCCTCGAGGTTGTGCTTGAAGACGGGCACGAAGGCGTCCACGCTGTCGTCGCCGGTGTAGGACGGCACCAGGTACAGCGTCCCCTCACTAGGGTAGTAGGACGGCATGAAGTAGGTCGGGCTGCCCGTGCCGAAGTCCAGCTCGCAGAACGGGAACGTCAGCCAGCTGTCCACCGAAATGTTGGGGCATAGCACGTCCTTGCAGACGGCGGTGCGCTCCAGCCCCTCCCTCTCCACGGCGCCCGACGTGGCGAAGTCGATGAACGACCGGAAGTAGTTGCCGTCCACGCGGGCCACCTCGTCGTGGATCACCTGCGCCGCGTGCTTCAGCGGCCGCTCCAGAAGGTCCGCCACCGTCGCGGTCGGGAACGCCCAGAGCACCAGGTTGCAACAGTACTCGGCGGGCAGGCCGAGTCGGTGGCGCCCGTCGACGGACAGCCGGATCTGCGAGGTCTCGTCGGGGTTCAGGCCGCGGGCGCGCGTCAGGGTGCGCCACAGGTGCGCCAGGATGGTCTCGAACCGGCTGAACGGCCGGCCGCGGCCTTCGGACGCCTTGGCGCGGAGCCCCGCGATGAACTCCTTGGTGAAGTGCGCCTTGTGGATGACGATGTTCTCCACCACGCTCTTGTCGTGGTCGAGCTTGCCGGCGGGCGACGGCAGCTTGTACTCCCTGCTGCGGTGGTCGTTGTTGACGCGGGGCGAGGAGCGCGGCGTGAAGAGCCCCGCCTGGTGGGGCACGGGGGGCAGGCCCGTGGGGAGGCCCCTGGTGGCGCGTCCCCACGCGACGAGGAAGTTGCTGGTGGCGTGGCCGTCGGCCGAGGCGTGGTTGGACGTGTACCCGACGACGAGGGAGCCGCACCGGAACCGGGTCAGCTGCAGGACCACGATCTCTTCGTGCTCCTGCTCTGTGTCCGGGTGCAGCAGCAGCAGCTCCGGGGTGGGCTTGGCGGGCGCCAAGTCCAGGAAGTCGGCGTCCACGGTGGCCTCCACGATGCGCGCGCCGTGGTCGTTGAGCAGCACCGCGGGCGTGCCGTCGGGGGCCTCGCCGAGCTGCCCCGCGAAGGTGCGGTACTCGGCAAGCACCGTGGCCAGGCCCTTCTCGATGGCGGCCGTGGACGGCGCCGGCGGCGGGAAAGCGTAGATGATGGCCATCTGCATCTGGTACGTCACCCAGTCGAACGCGGAGAGGGGGACGTACTCATCCGCACCCGCCGGCGGGGCCGTGCCGGCAGTAAAAGCGGGCTTCACGAGCTTGGAGCTCAGCAACTTGACTTCCATTGCTGTCGAGCTTGCTGCTGGTGCCTGGTGCGGTCGTTCTTTCGCGGTTCGATTATGGTGTGGTTTTGCACCAAGCAAGCTCACAGTTTTTTTTTTTATGAAAAAGCAAAGCTATCAGTTGGCAACAACAAGAGAGCAATAATATGCTGTACGACGCTGCCTTATAGCTCGTCGTCTTGTACTGCGTGAGCGTTGTCCACTCGCGCCGTGCTGTTTATATAGGAGCGGGCCCTAGGACATGGGAGCCTCCATGCATGCATCACCACTAATGTCAGTGGCCAAAACTTCCAGACCTTGGTAGACTAGTAGCGAAGACTTTGGCAAAGTTATCGAATAATCTTTGTTCTAATAAATAGTCAATTGATGAGAAAATTGAATGTTTTGTGTTGGAATGTTATAGAGGTGTGAATGCCAATAGAAAACGGGATTCAATTATTATAGATGAAGTTGCTTGCGACATTGTTTGTTTCTAGGAGACAAAAAAAAAAAAGAGTGATTTGACATTGTCTTCATCAGAAAAATCATGCCATCCACGGTTGATACCTGTGAATTTTTTCCCTTAGTGGGAGCCTCAAGAGGGTGCTTAGTGGCTTGAGAAAAGTTGTTTCCTGAAGGTTAATAATTTAATATTCTCAAATGGTTTTTCTCTCTTCGTGAAATTCACATCCAAGCAAAATTATAGTAGTTGGACCTTGCTCAATGTCTATGGACTTGCACCCCGAATGATAAAAAGGAAATTCATCACTTGGTCAAAAAAAAAGTCATTGAGATCTCACAGGATGAGAACTGGATCACTACGAGTGATTTTAACCTTATCAGAAAACCTAAACACAGAAATAAGCCACGAGCGGAAGTTAATCAAATATTTGTCTTCAATTGTGCTACAAACTCCTTAGACTTAATTAAAACCCCTCTTCAAGGAAGAAATTCGCTTGGTCCAACATGCAGTATCCTCCACTTCTAGAAAAAGGTTGATTGGGTGTTCATAACAAGTGCATGGACATTCTCATTTCTAAGCAGAAACCTCTAACCACTACCCTCTTGTGATTTTCATCTCAACATCCATTCTCATTCAAAGTTACTGACTACTAGCTAGAATATGAAGGATTTCAAGAAATTCTAGTTCAAGCATGTCCAAACAATCTCAACCAAAGGGGATTGTGCAACGGGACTTTGCAACCAAGTTTAAAACCTTCAGAAGTGGTCTAACCATGTGGCAATCAAAGTTATCCAATTTGATGACAAAATTGCTAGCAGACAAATTGCAATTGTTCATCACTAGTATGTAACCTAGTCAGTTAAGTACTTACGCTTTTGTTTATCGCTCAAAAACATTGATCTTAAAACTATACTTGTAAAAGATCTACTCCCTCGAGGTTTTAAAAACTCATCTTTGGGACGAAAAGAGTAAAAGGTTTTAAAAACGTGTTATACATCTCATTCCACTATATATAAATATTTGCCAATATACGTTGACAATGTATTGTGTGTGAAAACACTGACCCGTTGACATACCAACAACCGAATCTCAAGATAAATTCACGTTGACGAGACAATCGTGTTCGGATGAATTGTGAACCAGTCAATTATCCTATCTTACTACACTAACGTTGATTGTCATAATATATATCTTACTATACTAATGTTGATTGTCATGAGGTATATCTTATCTTACTGTAGTAACGTTGATTGTAATAAAGTACAGTAGGAGAGAAAAAATAAAATTTAGAAATTTCTTGTAATAATTAGAATCATTTATCTGTCATTGTACTACTTAAAGAATGAGGACTGTGTCATCGTACTACTTGAATGAAGACTGTGATCTGAATGTCAATTGACAAGATTAGAATTTAAAAATAAAAAAACTAGATTTATGCCCTACTATTATTTCTCCTTAGTTTTTAGGTGATTTCTCCTTAAATTTTAATTCATGCGATCATGGACTAGACTAGGTTCACTTGGACGTATAATGTAACAGAACCGACTAATTTATAAAAGCATAAGTGAAAAATTACTCGCTAAGCAAGCGATTGTCACACATAAGCCGTTATAAACCCGGTAGTCCGAAATCTCGAAGGATTTCAAACCAAACATCATCAACCAAGATCGTACAAGTTTAGCGTCACCATTCGCACGTTACAACATTTCACAAATAGTTTGATAACATCAGAGTGCGGAAATAAAGTTATTACAAACCAAGTTCTTCAAATCCAAGTAGCGGAAATAAAGTAGTTTTAAAAGCTCAACCCACACACATAAACTTGAGTTTAATACAGTGCCAGCTCGATAGTCAATCCGCAAAAGCAAGTGGGGAGAATATTAAGAACGACCATGCCCTTGGTACTTTAATCCACTGGATATAAGCAGATCTCACAATACCCGTGGTAGGTATGGCCATCTGCACAAACAACAAGCGGAAAAAACCCTGAGTACAAGAAGATACTCAGCTAGACTTACCCATCTGACTCAAAAATAAAAGACTCCAAGGAGTATGACAGGCTTTATCAGGGGATAGCTTGACTCTTTTTGCGGAAAAGCGGTAGTAACATTTAAAGTGATAGCTCAGCTTAATCATTCCTATTTATGCTAGGTGAGCACCTATACTATGCATCATTATAGTATATTAGTCATGATTAAGCAAGCAAGTAGTGACCATGATCATTTAGCTTAACTCATCATCATCATCATCCCCATTCCATAATCATTACTACGATGTTGCAGCTCAAGTCAAAGTGTTCACTTTGTCGGGAACGATGGCGATTCGAATCGATTACTACTGAGCTCAGGGGGGTATTCCTCATACAAACCACACTCACGCGCGAAGTGAGCTACGGATCACCGTGGCACGTATCCAGGGAAAAACAAGTACGCGGACTCGCATAGAACCACCGTACCCGGGGACCGCCCGACGCCTTAGCCGACCATCTTTGGACCTCGGACTTACTCTTCGGCGCCCTGTGGTCCCCCATCCATCTCCAATACGGTGCGAACGGATCGAGAACCGGCCCGGATAGTGTTAGGCCGGGGTCGAAAGTGCTTATCCGGCCCGGCTAAGTATGAGGCATGCGTTCAACATGACTTGGGGTACAACAACGGTGATGCGGTCCTTAATCGACACGCACGGAATCACTATGGTCCAACAACCCCACAAGACTCCGTCCGGGTCTCCAATTATCTCGACCATAACCATCAACCAGATGATATCAACACAAGCTTTCCATCAATCATAAGTAACCACCTATACTCGCGGATGACAGGAAATCACCCGACTTCTACCGTCTAAGCAAGCTAAGCATAATACTCGCCCTAGACTAGCAGGGTATATTAAGGTGGGATAATCAATGGTAAAGCAAGGATATAATGCATCAACGGTTTCACACAACTCCTATATTTAATGCAACAATCATAAAGCATAATTAGACTGTTAGAAAGCATAGGTAAGGAAATGCTCCGGGGCTTGCCTTTCTCCAAAGCTCATGGCTTAAGGTCTGGCACTCTTGGATCTCCTCCTTGGCTCCGGGCACCAATACGGGAATTCCTCCTGTGAGCCTATATGATGCGATGCACATGTATAAGGATAATGAATGCACAACATATGATGCTCATGAATGAATGTGATTAACATTTTATTTGACAGAGTAGGTGCATATCTCCTTTCTACTAACAACCTATTTCACTTTACTGAGTACGTGCATATCTCTTCTCTATCTACTTAGAGACGAGCATAAAGAAGAGGTGGGTGTGTATGCACACACAACAACAACATGCAAAAAGGGGAAACATCACTACTTATAAATCACCCATCACATTTCTATCATGGTACTGCATAATATGACCAGCAAGTAATATATAAGTAAAAGTACTCAAAAAGCAATATTAAACTCTTTAAAACAATTAATTCAAAGCCTTATCATTTCATGTGAAAATTAGCATTTAAACTGTGACTTATACCTAAACTGTCCAGAAAATTCTACAAAAATTACAGTAGCTACATCATGCCAACAGAGACTCATGATAAAAATTTCATCACATTTCACTGAATAAACTAGCCTACACAAAAATAACAATCAACAGGACAGAAATGCACATTTAATTACTTTGTACAATGAAAAGTGTTAAACAACAGATTCCATAATTTTTTATGGTTGCTTCTTAGTACAAGAACAATCACCAAAAATTATCAAGCCATAAATCCTCATAATTTATTTACTATAAATTAAACAAGAAACAGCCTAAAAATACAATTAAATCACATATCAATAATTTTACACAGGAATTGCATGACATTCATTTTTCTCAGAGAGTACATCACATAACAAAGCTAACAAAACAAGAACCACATTTTTTCTGAGCTATATTTAATTTATTATGCATTTACTCAGTTTTCAGCCTTTTCTATAATTAAATAAAACTACACAGGGAAAAATCACTAAAATGGCATTTCACATTTTTACATGATAGATCTACTCACAAGGAACCTAGCAAAACAAGTTTCACCAGATTTGGACTCATATTTTGCAAGGTATGAATTTTGGAATCATTTATACAATTTCTGGAAAAACATTTTCGAAATAAAAAGGAATCCCACTGCTGGGTGCACCCGGTCCATTGGACCAAGAGCCGCTGACGGCTGGGCCCCGTGGTCAACACGGACCCACGCGTCGGCCGGCCGGGAGCAGCGGCGCGGTTTGACCGCCAAGGCTCGCCGGCGACGGCTTCTCCGGCGCGAATGGGCCGGCACCGGTGGAGTCCTCGCGACGAGGCGCATCCACCGTGGGCGAAGTGCCGGCGGAGACGAACCCTAGCTGCGGCGGCGGCGCGGCGGCGGACGGCGGCACTGCACGTCGGCGTCGCCACCGTTCCCGGGTAACGGCGAGGCTCGGCGAAGCCGTCGCGCGAAGCTCGATCTGCGAAGCTAGGCGGGCCCGCCTGAGGCATGGCCGCCGGGATTAGCGGCGCCATGAGCTTAGCGGCTTGCAATGGCGGCGCCGGGCGGTGTTAAAGGCGACGGCGACGCCGGGCGGTGAGGTGGCTAGGGCGCCGGCCGCTCGATTGAGCTTGCCGGGCGGCTAACACACGCCAGCGGACTCACTGCCATGGCGTGGCGGAAGGAAGAGCGGGGCGGAGCGGGGCTGGGAAGCCGCGAAGCTCGTGAGTCTCGGCAATGGCGGCACGGTGAAGACCGGCCGAATTGGCCCCTTGCCAGCGGTCGGGCGGGGGACGGATGAGTGAGGAGCGGGTAGCGCCAAGAGGCGGGACCGGTGCGCGTGGCCGGCGAGGTGGGGGCGTGACCGTGAGCGGTGAACGGCGGGTGAAGCCCGGGCGGTGCTGGCAAGCCACGGCGGCGCTGCGTTGCGCTGTGTCGCTGTTGCTGCGAGGCGAGGGAGGAGCTGGGAGTGGAGTGGGAGAGTGTGGGGAGGCAGCGCGGGGTAGTGTGCCGGCGGCCGTGTGGGGCCCGCTGCCGGGCGCCGGCCGCCACGCCGGGCGTGCGCCAGAGCGCGGCGCGAAGCGTGTCGCGGCCGCTTCTGCCGGGCGCAGGCGGCGCGGGCGCGGGCGGCGGCGTGGGGCTGGCGGGCCGGCTTGGGCCGAATCCGCCTGCCCGTCCCGCTGGCTTTTTTTTTTTTTTTTGAAATTTCGAATTCAAATCCAACCGAGCCAAAAGCATTTATTTGACAAGTTTAAAAGCAGATTCCAGCCAAGTGCCCAAAATAAAAGTTGTAGAACTTTTTGAAATGAACAACTTTTGTTTTGGAGTCAGGTCAAAATTCCAAATAAAATTTGAATTATAAATTCATTTTGGATAACGGCATTTAAAAAGGGATTTTTCAACTATTTTCTTTTTTGCTTCAAAATTGCACCAAATCTTTTACAATAAAATTTATTAAAACTTTTCAAACTGCTGGGCACATGGATCCAAACTTGATCAAGCAATTATCATGATAATTAATTCACTAATTAAACAAGCATGATCAAGCAATTAACATTCAAATGCCAACACATAGAATAAAGGACTTGGAAATTAGAGTTTGCATGGAATGATGCTCATGCTTATGCTAAAGATGATCATGTCGTGCTTAGTGATGCTTAATGTGAATTAATTATGCCTCGAATGCATGCTTAACACTTGAGGTGTTACATATAAGCCGATCGATAAGACAAGCAAGCTAATTTTTTACGAGAGAAAAAATACTGTTCAAATAGGCGATAAGCTTGGCTAATAAGACAAGCGAAACAAGACCAAAGCCCCGACTAATAAGACAAGCGAACATGACCAATGAAACAAGAAGAAAGTTTATTAAAAAGTAGTTATACATGACGCGTGAGGCCTATATAGGGCCGGTGGCCACGGAGCGAGCATCGTCGCCAAAGGAAGCAAAGAACTGTGCCGGTCGCACCTTTTTCGTTGAGCTACTCCCTCCTCCCTAAAAGGAGTCTCTATAGAAATCGTGCAAGCATGCTTTGTCAAACTTTCTCAACTTTAATTAAATTTATAGAAAAAATACATGTAATATTTATATTTTTAAATTAATTTATTATGAAAGTATATTCAACTATCTACCTAATGATAATACTTAAGTACCATAAATATCAATATTTTGTTAAATAATTTGGTTAAAGTTAAAAACTATTGACTTTTTGAAAATGAGACTAACTCTTTTTCGCAAAAAAAGAAACCCTGCTCTACCCATTACATAGAAAACACGAACGCTTCACGGCCTGCAGCCTCAAGCATCTCACATTTCTCTCCAACCAATCCACCTATATGACACTTGTGTCTATTAGAGATATTTATCCTTCTCATTTTATTTTCATCCAAATTTAAATTTAGTATTTGAGACCCTGAATAATTAAAATGAAAAGATTGTGAACTTTGGAAATTTAAATTTTAAATGTGACAAATTTAAACATAATTTTGTTTGCATAGATGATCTCAAATGAAAAGCTTATCAAATACTCTTTCAGCCCATAAAAGAATGCAATTATGGAATCAGTGCCCATCAACCTAACTCAAGTCACCAAATTTATGGCAAATAGTATTAGTGTTTAAGTGTCCAAGTAAATTTTGTATAGTATATATTCTATAACTATTGTAATGATACTTATTGTATACTATAAATGTTAATATTTTTTATATAAATTTGTTCAAAGTTTAAACTATTTATCTCATTAAATATTAGAATTGTATTCTTTTATAGATATAATTTTTCGTTCGGTTGTTTCTTCATCCAATATCATTTGAAAAAAAATCCAAATTTTATTGTGCAGCTCGTGTTTTCAAAAGACGGCTCTATTTTCAAGTGTAAATTGATTTCAAGATCTCTATAAATATGTTTCTAAAGCCGGCTTGATTTAGAGGCTACAGAGAGCTGCAATTAAATTGCCTCCAAAAAAGACTCTCATTGTTACCTTCCAAAGGGAGCGAGTCCTCACCGATTTCAGCTTCCTCTCCACGAGTCTGCTTGCCATTGTTCGGACCGCCTCCACGGTCAAGTGAAGACCGTGCCGTTCAAAAAAAAAAAAAGTACACTACGGCCCTTGTTCCCTGGAGATGATGATCCCTGCCGGCGCTGGTCATCCGCAACCAAACCCCAGCTGACTCTGCTGCGGGGTGCTCATGGGTTGCTGTCGAAGGGTCCAGGAGCTCGATGCTTACCCTTTGGTTTGGAAGCTTCTCACGCGTGTCCTCTCAAGGGAGCTACGTGTCTTTGGACTCTGGTTGTCTGTATCCAGATCTTCGCTATGATGTATACGTATACAAATGTATATAACCTGCCTAGGTGTACATACTTTGCTCTCTTCTAGTAATATTTATAACTAGCAGGTTTTCCGCGCAAATAACAAGGATATTTTTCATTGTGATATTCAAATTTTTACTTGAAAAACTGTGTTTTTAATTTTTTAGGCTCCACGTGTTCTCACTACATCAATCGGCACTATTTTCTTGTAGCTACCATTAACCAATTTTATGGCTTAAGTCTTCCTCCAGTTTATTTTCCCACTCTTATCCTGTGGATGTCCAATTTTTGCGTTACCAAATCAACCTAACAATTATTATTTTTCTAGTGTGTGTTTTCCTTGATAAAACCATTATTCAAGCATTTCACATACTATTGTGTTCCACGACTCTTTTGTAAATTCAGGTATCTAGCTAGACTATCTTTCACCTTTCCTTGAGGAATCAGGATTCATAGTTTTCTTTTGAGTAAATTTCACGGGCGGTCCTTAAACTTGTCCAGAGTTCTCATCTAGGTCCCGGAACTCTCAAATTGCATATCTGGATCTTTAAACTTGTCCCGAGTTCTCATCTAGGTCCCGGAACTCTCAAATTGCATATCTGAATCCCTAAACTTGTTTTACCGTGTCATCAGGGTCCAAATCCCATTTCCCCATGCCTACTGTGCTGACGTGGAGTGCCAACTTGGATGTTTATGCCCACGTGTGATTCAAGTTAGGTGGCGACAAGGTAAAAGTTGTAGAAAATCCCTTGACGAGCATGCATCCAGGAGGGGCGTCTTTTCTGCTGGTGAGCATCTCACAAATGGTGCTGACCGTGGTTCTGCCGACCTTTCGCTGTTGCATTGCACCCAGCGGCGGATCCAGGACCCAGGCCCCTAGGGCCCAGGCCCTAGTCGCTGGCCCACAAACCCTTTGAACCCATGAAATTTTTGGCCCATAACGAGGCCCAGTATCCCTTCTGTCCTGCGCCGCTCCAACACCGCCCATCACCGCCGGCCACACAAGAAAATTAGCAGGCCTCAACCCGCCGCTCAGTCTTGCTCGGCCTTCGCCGCACAAGCGACCGCCGGCGGCCGCACGGGAGAAGCCGAGGAGCCGAGCTGCGGGAGGAGGCGAGGGCCGCCGCCGCTGGCCTGCTCGCTGCGCCGCACCGCCGCCGCCACCGCTGCGCCCGACGCCGCTAACTGCCGCTGCTCTGCTTGTGCGCCTGCGCGCCGCACGGGTCAGGCCGCCGGCCACCGCTGCTTCCTGCTGCGCCGCGACGCCGCCAGTCGCCGCTGCTGCGCCACACCAAGCTGCCACGGCCACCGGCGGAGTGGTTCTTAGGGGCCCCAGTCGTGGGCAAAAGCTGGCTCCGCCGCTGATTGCACCCAAACGAAGTGAAGCTTCCTGAGCCTGTTCGCCGCCTTCTCAGCACACCCATACGCGAACAGTGTGAAGCCGTGAGAGTGAACCGCTACCGCTGCCTGCACGCACAACAGCTCCAAGGACGCGAACGCGACGCTGATCCGGCACCTCCGGTGCTGAGCCCACCGTCAGCACATCTGGATACATGCTCGGCTGCACGTCAGCACCGACGCCCTCCCCTCAGTCAAGACGAAAGGGTGTGAGATGCTGGATGAGGATAATTAGGAAGTCAAAGGGGGTTTCCACAAATTTTATACTGCCTCCACGTGACTTGAATCACATGCGAGCATAAATAGCCACGTTGGCACTCCACATCAGCACAGTAGGCATGGGGAAATGGGATTTGGACCCTGATGACATGGTAAAACAAGTTTAGGGATCCAGATATGCAATTTGAGAGTTTCGGGACCTAGATGAGAACTCGGGACAAGTTTAAGGATCCAGATATGCAATTTGAGAGTTCCGGGACCTAGATGAGAACTCCGGACAAGTTTAAGGACCGCCCGTGAAATTTACTCTTTTCTTTTTGTCCAAAACATTTCTGGATTTATCACAATGCTATAGATATGGCTGCTAAAGTCATTATTGCTAAAGTCATTATTGGTTAGTCCTGTCGTCGAGCCAACATACATCAGCACCTCAAGCTTTTCTTCCGATACAAAATTTAGAATTGTCACTAACATAGTGATGAATTGATGATGATATAACACTACATATACACACCACAATCGTCAATGTTGTGACCTATTTGTATGAACTTGAGAATCATCTTCTAGCGACAAAAGAGCCAAAAGTTGTCTATCGCACCGTGTGAACTTCTCATGTGTACGCATATGAGAACGGATGGACCAAATACACGTGAGATATCAAAAGGCAATATGTTTTTTTTATGATTTTGTTGTAATTTTTGCAATCGTAATTTCTTTCTCCCATAGGTCACCTTCTTAAAAGTCATTGGATTTGATCCACCGTCGTTAAAAATTTACACACTCCATTTGTTTGTTGACCTTTTGTCGATAATGATAGTGATACCAAAATTTTTTAGCTATGAGCAGGAGAAAAAGAGCGACACTAGAGTGTTAGAGATATTTTGAAAGGATGGAATGAGATAGCAAAGCATAGAATACAGGGTAAGTTGTGGATTGAGGATCAAAGAGTTTTAGTAATTTTTTTATAGGTGTGTTAAGATATTGATGTCTGTCTTGGACTCTTGGGTAGCTATTTTACATGCACGTAGTCCCTTCATTTGAACTTTGTTTTGCTTGGGTACCTATCCTAAACACTAATGGTAAATAGCAGGTCACCTTCTATTTTGCGTTTAGACGTTTTTAGATGGTGTTTAAAAAGAATTTAAACGGTATAAATGCTTAAAGTAGTAACACTAAACTATACATATTTATGTATATAAAAGTCAAATACGAAAAGAAACTACTATACATATTATCAATATAAAAATAAAAGACTAACAAATACTTTTTTTTTTGGAACAAAACCGAATCTCACTACAACTACTTTTTTTTGAAACAAAAATAAATCTCACTCCACCTCATATAACTATGGAGTTAGTCAGCTAGGTGCTAAATGTAGTAGTTTGTAATCTTTCTATTGACTATGATGAATTAAATGACAATTTAGCTTATTAATCATGTTTAACTCAGTTATGTTTAAATCATGTAGATAGTTTTTCATGGTTTAAACGGTCCAACTGTTTAATTCACCTTTTAGGGTATAAACGACACGGTGAGCTTTGTTTACTGTTTAAACACTATTTGTACAAACTAAACAATTGTTTGAGCGAGCAGTGTAATAACTTTTTATTATTTAGGCGTTTTCCAACATATGTGAAAAGTAAAACAATTATTTTTATTTAGGTGTCTATAACTGAAGTAAGTATTTTTTTTGAAAAAATAGATTCTGAATTTAACTATATACTAATAACTGGATATGGACTTTTTGGTTAAAGCCATACGGTTAGATCATCATAAAGTTCAATGATGCATACTCTTTGTCTTTTTTGCGATTAATCTCATAATTTCTAGATATTCCCAACGGAAATGATGGCCCTTTTTATAGTAATACATTTCAAAATTAATTTAATGATATTTCTTTGACAACATAAATATCAGTAATTTTTTATCTATAATTGGTAAAACTTATTATAATACTAAAACATGACACCATGTGCTAGAATTGCATTTCTTGTGGGATGGAGGGATAATAGGAAGAAATATATATTAACCTGATTAACGAAGGATATATTTTGTACACTTCTTGTCCCAGCCTCCCAGGCAGCCAACGCGTGTTGTCCCAGAAAAAAAAAATTAATGTCAAAAGAATAGGACACAAAACTTGCATTGTTTGAATAATTGTTAGAAATCGTATACTGTCCTACACAAGACACTAATGATATAATTTTCCTCCCTGTCAGAAACACCTAGCACTCAATCGTGTTGACTGTTGACTTGAAAAAAAAACATAAATACAACATCAATGACATTATTTAATTTAATGATCAAATATAATGCTAAACATCTACGGAGTATTTCTCCAGAACCGCCGCGCGTCGTCACAATTGATCCTTGGAGTTACTGAAGATTCAAGCCTGACCCAGATCGACCTGCCAGCCGGTCCTGGTTATGAACTGACTTGTTCAAGCCAAATATATTAGCATATCTTCAGATCATGTGAACATCATAGATTCACAGCATATTAGTAAAAAAAGATACTGTACTAGGACTCCATTTATATAGAATGCAACATGACTCTGAGGCGAGCCTCGTTTGGTGCAGGTGGCTGAACCTTGAAGCCGTACGTTCATACTTGTCTATCAGTCATAGTTGTGAATCTTTATCTAAAAAAAGTCATAGTTGTGAATGAAAAGAAGAAGAAGAAAAAAAACAAGTTTGTGATGCACCAAGAGCTGGCAGCGTTAATTGGCTGGATGTTAACGTGGAGCATCCAGCCGTACCTGTTCATGATCGAACTCGATCTCACGTCTCTCTTCTAATTTTAATAGCCGGCTCCTGACGTAGTGGTAGTAGGTATACTCTAATATCTGTTCGTTATCTCAATACCTAACTCCTAACGTAGTGGTCTCATCTCTGAAAGAGAAATAAATGTCCTCGTGTTGTTTTTTTAAGAAGTATATTCCTAAGGATTTGTCTGGTTAAGTTCCAGTTCTTAAAATCAGATCTACTCACTCCGTCCCTAAAAGAATATCACCGTGGGGACGCGTGCCACAAATTTGACTTGATTTGTAGAAAATACGTATAATATTTATATCTCTAAATAATATTATTAAAAAACTAGAGCAAAAAATCTTTCTGATGATACTAATTATGATATTAGTCGATGATATTTATTATTTATTAAAATTGTCGGCAATTATTTCTCGGGAAACGCAATGACATTTTTTAGGGACGGAGGGAGTAGAGCACCAAATTTATTGAGATTCCCTATAGCGCCATATAGCTACCATGGATCTTGGCTCCCACCAATGTATTTAGTAGAGCTCTACAATGAATCTAGACAAATATGTAATTCTAAACAAAGATTTACTCTGTTCACTTTCACAGAATTGAACCCCCCGATGATTCTTAGCCGGATTCGTTACTTTTAATTTATATAACAACTAGAATCATTTCGGCCGTAAACAGACACTGATCCAATGAAAATAAACGAGGCCTTAGGAGACACCATGAAAAAATACACAAAAAAATGGGCTATTCTTCCTCCTCCCAGCGAGACGGAGTGTGTTGGCGGTGAAGCAGGGAGTGCGCATGCGGTGGCCTTACACGTGGAGTCGGCAGGACTAGTGGGCGAGCATGGTGCACGGTGGCCCAAGCGGCTGGCGCGCGTGGCGGTGTGCAGAATAGCGGGCCGCGCACCCACAACGAAGAATGGGTGGAGATGAGAAAGGAAGAATGGACTATTTTCTCTGGATAATTTGTGGTAGGGTGGGTAATTTTTTCTATCTCGATGAATCTTATAGTTTTCGGAGGATGTACTCCTTCCATGAAATCCATGGATCTAGAGATAGATCTATGGATTTCGTAGAATTGCTTTATGGTAAATCTAGATGATATAGGAGTGTTTGGTTTGAAAAAGGTGATAGATATGGAGCTGTTTGGACTGATTCATATTAACTTTGTATTTAAAGTACAGTACTGAACATGCCCTTAAGACTGCTTTTAGATGACCGTATCAGTTGCTGGGTATAAACTTTTTAGGGCTTGTTTATATGTCCATTTATCCACCTCACCTCAATGTAGAGGTTGACATGACATTTAAATATTTAATTTTGCCCGTCAGGTCTATATATGGTAGGGACGGAGTGGAAGGTCCTTTTATTTTTTAAAAAAAATAATGTATTAATATTACATAGTACATAGATTACATCAATACATAAAACAATATTATATTATTTTTTTTGTATCAATTCATATAATTTTACAAAACATTTTTAAATACGGTTTTACCCGGCCTGCACCCTAACGCCAGCATATACGAATTCAAGATATTTTTGTTACCGTGCAAACATGTTCAGCTGAATTTTAAATATTTTTGTTATGGTGCAAACAAATATTTTCAGTTACCGTTGATCGTGGGCGTGACGGCAGCGCACCTACTGAGGTACTAGTAATGTATTTGTGTGGAAGCTGAGGGTCGCAGCGCGCAGGCCGCAAGCTACTTGTCCGTCCTTATGTCGTTTGCCAATCGGTGTCTCCTAGTATGTTATTTTTGCGTCGTCTAACCAGAGCCAGAGCTAAAGAATGGTCCCAGTATACTGTCTGCTTCTTTGACGAATATTCTGCATTTTCATTTTTCTGAGACTTTAAGTTGATAGGTTACGATACTGAGCGATGACACCATAAACATCTCGCCGCCACTAGCATGTCGTGTACTACTGAGAATAAACATCTACGTCAACTGCAGCTGGTTGGGTTCCTTGTGGTGGAACCTGCCCACTCGGGTTTAAGTCCTAGACTTGACACGGGTGCTCGCATTTTTCTGGATTTATTTAGAATTTAACGGCGCTATGCTTTCAGTGGTAGGTGACGTGCCCGTCGACAACGAGGCGCCTGCGGTGACTTCGTCAATCTCGAGATTTGCCGGTCCATCTCAGTTCTTTGAAGGTGCTCATAGGGGTAGAGTAAGTGTACGCTCGTGTATATGAGTGTCTGAGTAAACATCTACGTAGACTACTACTGAGTACTGACAACACCCCACAAAACATCTCGCCGTCCACTAGCTCAGTTTGCATTCTGCGTTTCATTTTAGCGCACGCACTATGGTCCCCCGTCAGATACCAGTATATCATATGCTTCGTTGATGAATATATTCCGCCTAGAGTAGTTGTTGGAGTAACATACAATGCAAGTGTCTCTTGGTAGTAGACCGTCCTAGACGACGAAATCCTGGCGTATTTTTTTATTTCGTCATCAGTAGGTGGCGAATTAATATTCTTTTTTTTTCGGCATTTGCATTTTGCCTTGCATTCTTGCTAGCCGCCTTGCCGGCGGCCGGCGGCAGCAGCACGTAGCAGCTGTGACCTGCGACTGTGAGACCGTGGCAGCAGGGTAGTAGCTGAGGAGACGGCAGGGTTTTTCCATGTGTGTGAACTGTGAAGTTGTGAACTCACGCTGCCTTTTACCAACTGAGAGTGGAAACCTCGACTTCCAACTGATGGAGATTTTTTCTTTTTATTTGTAGTCTCTCCATCTTAAATTATAAGATGTTTGATTTTTTTCAACTCTCAATTTGACCACTTGTCATATTCAAAAAAGTTTATGCAAAAATAGTTAAATTTAAATCATTCTTGAAGAACGTCTATTGATAAAATAAGCCACGATAAAAAGAAACGATATTTGCAATTTTTTTTGAATAAAACAGGTGGTCAACTTGATATTAAAAAGTTAAACGTCTTAAGAATGGAGAAAGTACTAATTAAGGTCGTCATAGGGTCCCTCGGCCCCGTTTAATCCTTAATTATTAATATGATGATGATACTATTATTTCCAGAAAAAACACGACAGGTCTTCACCTGAAATTCCGATTTTCAACTCAATTCTTTGAAAGTGCTCATAAGGATAGGATATGTACACACATGTGTTCATAGGTGTCAATTGTGCGCTCGTGCATGTGAGTTTCTGCGTCTGTAATTTGGTCTCGTTAAAAAAATAAAAAATTAACACACTCTATATACCATATATATGTCCATATCGGAAACGAATATAAGCTTTGACATTAGTGCATGCAAAAGCACGCCATGTCGCCATCTAAACAGCGATTGTAATTTGGAGTTTCTATCGAGTGTTGAAGAAGCTGCATGGTCAAATGTTTGGACACACTGCGCACCGCGCGCGCGAGGGCAATCGAGCGAGCGCTTGCGCACGCAGGGGCGCAGGAAAACTGGAAAGGTCATCAGTTGTCTGAATGCACGCGCGTTCATGTGTTCTCCGACTCCAAGTAGTCGATCGAGTAAGTCCCTCTCTCCATCGCCGGCCACCAACTGCATGCATACGGCGGCGTGCCTGCAGCACCATTGGCCGGCCGTCGATCGAGCTCAGGAGCCAGAAAGCATGTATCACCGTCGTCAAGACGTCGTACGTCGGCGGTTGCAATTTTCCTCACTTATAATAATAACATAAAACGAATTGGCGTATCACGGCCTTGTCAAAGATTTTATGATGCTCTCTCCATGTTGACCGTGGGTCGTCGTCGTCAGGTCAAGCTAACTGATAAAATCCACGGTCCTTCGCAGCCGAGTTTCTTCAGTTTCAGATGCATTCAGATGCAGATCGATACAGATGCAGACGGTGGTAGACGGCCTCTAGCCGATCCCTTTACGAGCTCGATCGAGCTACTAGCAGTACCATTCTTCAACGCTGCCCGGCCCGCGAGATGATTCTTCGTTTCTTCACAGCCTAGCCAATATGAGTAGTACTTGTAGATTATTCCACGTGCAGTGTGGCGGCTGGTCTGGTCTCTTCTGCAAGCAAATACAGTATACGAATTAAACATAAAAAATATATATCCACAAGACCATGATTAATTTGATCTCATTTTCGATTCCAGTTTCAAACTTTCAATGGAGCTAGCAGGAATCCGGCCGGATCTTCAAAATTGCCTACCTCCTTTCGTCAAAATTCACCTACCTGTCTGCCTGTCTTTGTCTCCAAAGACTAAACAACATATCAGTAACACTTTTAATATTAATTCATGCAACCTCACAAAATACTTTCTTTTTAGAGTACAATTACAACCAGTCTACTACTCAGTCACTTTGTCTATATATGATATACTCCTTCCGTTCTAAATTATAAGTTTTTTTATCTTTTTCGATATATTTTGCTATGTATCTAGTGTGACGTCTATGTAAAAAAAAAAAACAACTTATAATTCAAATCGAAACGAGTATGTTAGAACCTATTCATCAAATAAACCCCGAAACTCATTAATTTCTTCTATTTTCTTAGAAACGTTGTCATGTCAACGAAAATACCAATGAAACTTCCACTAAAAATAGCCTAATAAAGTAATAAGGATACAAGCTATATAATTTATTTTTGTGGGTTGCCAGCAATGGCAGAACCAGAGGGCCAGCAGTGCCACCCCCCCCCAACCCCCAACAATAACAAAAAGGGGATTTTTTTATACTATGGAAGAAATTTTAATTTTTCATCCAAAATTCATTTTTTATAAAAATTATTATAAATCACAAAAATTCTCTATTCAAAATAGATAATATTGTAACTTCTTTGTTATGAATACTAAATATAGATGTAAAATACTATAAAACCATACATTTATTATATATATAGTACTCATATATATTTATCATATTTACAGTGTATCATCTATTAATCGGTTCTCTTTATTCAATAGTGTTGATTCCACTACTGATTGCCAGTATATTTGTCTGCTACTACTTCAACGGATATTCTGCATTTTTTCAGTGCACGAACATGGTCAAGACAGATCCCAGTATATCATGCATACGTACTCCCTCCCCCAAAATAACTGTCGTTTTTTTACTAAAAAACAAATATAAATAATAAATATTATCGATTAGTATCATAATTAGTATCATCGGAAAGATCTTTACATCTAGTTTTTTAACAAAATTATTCATATATATAAATATTACTTTTCTACAAATTGAGTCAAACTTGTGTCGGAAACGACATTTAATTTGGGACAAGTACTACTGTATCTGCTTCTTTGATATGATGAATATTCTGCCTAAGTGTCGGAGTAATACAACTATTGTCTTGGACTCTTGGTAGACGACGAATACTGCATGCGCCGTATTTTAATGTTCAACAATACTGTAGCGTTTTGCTAGCTGGCGAATATTCGGCACATTTGCATTCCTGCTAGCCGGATCGGAATTGGATGCAGCAGCACGTATAGTAGTACAGCTGCGACTGCGAGACCGTAGCGGTAGTAGCTGGGGAGACGGGTTTTTCCTATGTGTGTGAACTGTGAAGTTGCGAACTCACGCTGCGTTTTACTGAGGAGAGTGCAGTCCTGGACTTCAACCGATGTCGAGTTTTTCTTTTCATTCACAGAACAAAAGGTCATCGGTTTACCCTTAATTATTACCATTATGATGTTATTACCCGGAGAAAAACGGCTGTTCTTCACCTGCAACACTCTCCATCGATATCACATCATATCGGAAAATGAGTAGTATAAGCTTTGACATTACTGCAAGCACGCTAAGAAACAACGATTGTTTTGGAGTTTTCACCGAGTGTTTGAAGAAGTAACAATCGATCCGACCGCGCATGCAGGGCAAGTAGTCATGCTGTCATGCAGATGCAGCTGTCTCTCAATGCACGCGCGCGCATCTCAGGCCATATGTTCTCCGACTCCGATTAGTCGTCGAGTGACGAGTCCCTCGCCGCCGCCCACCAACAGCTCCAGCACCATTGGCCGGCCGTCGAGATCATGGGTCACAATGTCACTGTCAAGACGCAGTCGTCGGCGGCGGTTGCAATAATTGTGAACACAAGATTTATATTTGTGGTTCAGTTGTGATGATGAGTGATTGATTCAACTACTAGCATCTCGGATGGGGTGCTACTGATGGTGGTGAAAGCCACGAGTTCGATATGTGCCTTGGCTTGTGTTGTGCAGGTGTCGAGCATGGAGGCGGTGGCCGACGGCGAGGTGAAGGTCAAGTGATGGCGGACCGCGCCGAATGGACCGGGAGCGGTGAAAGGGCGGACGCGATCGCGTTGCTGAGGGACCCGGAATCGCCGGACGGGATCGCGTTGCTGGCACTTGGCTTCGACAAGTGCAAGGATATGGGTCGGTTTGTTGGTTTGGGCCTCAAAACAAATGGAGGAGAGTTTCGGTGGTTTGGGCCTCAAAACCACCCAGTGGGTTTCTGGGTTGAGCCTCAAAACCCTGGCGGAGGTCCCGAGGCGGACGAACGGCACGTGGCGGCATCGGGGAGGTCGCGTCGAGGCGAAGCTACCGGTGAGAAGGCGCGGTGGCCGTCGGATCGAAGATTGCATCGAGTCGGTTTGAGTTGGACCGCAATGTCCTTAGGGCTAGACGGTTTGCTCAGAGTTGTATCAGGGATAAAAACTGGAAAATAAAATAAGCCCGGTCGATAAGTAAGGTGGAGGGAGCCCCATCTCCCTCACCTCCTCCATTTGCACTTTCTCCTTTAGGTTTTCCCCTTCCTCTAGTTGCTTGTGAGAGAGAGGTCCACTAATCTTTTATTAGTGTAAGAACCAAGTTTACTCATGGGAAAGGAGGTCCCGAATACTTCTTGTCTCCTCGTGGGGTTAGATTGATGTGTTGATTCGCGTTTTGATTGTTGTTCATCACGTTCTTTGTTTCTCTTCTTCTACCCCTCTTGTTCCCGAGTTGATTTCTTGAGTTGTGATCCATCTTAGCGCATGCCACTTCTTTCTACTTGATCCTTGCTGTGAGAAGATCCTTTCCACCGAAGCATTTCATCCGATTCCTCACAAGCACATAGATCGGATCGAATCAAGGTGCAAGGGCGTTTTTAGTGGTGTTCTTCGTTCCCTTTCGATTTTTCGTTGATTGGCTTCAAATCGGGCGATGACCTTTTAGAGGTAGCTCCCCTACTGCCTTGTGATCATGCTCACCAAGTTTCATGGCAGTTGGTGAAGATTTGGGCCACCAATCGAAAGATCGAAGTGAGGAGGCGATTTTCGGGGCGTTGTTCTTGTTTCGGATCGTTCCAACCGGAAGTTCCGATCATCCACCGGAAGTTCCGGTTCAAGATTGTGGTTGAGTTTGCGCCGTTTTAGTTGCGGAGAGCTCTTACCGGAAGTTCCGGTCCCTGACCGGAAGTTCTGGTCTCTGACCGAAAGTTCTGGTCCAACTTCTGGTCGCTGATAGCAAGTTCCGGTCCAACTTCCGGTCCAACTTCCGGTCCCTAACCGGAAGTTCCGGTCCAACTTCTGGTCCGCGCAATTTTCGCTGTTTCTTCTCGTTTATTTGAGGGATTGTTTTCGGTCTTTCTCGATAGTCCCACTGTGCCTCTAGGACATCTCCTAAGGTACCCAGCCACCAGTTGGCTCGTGGACTTATCGGTCGAGTGTGTGTTCATTTTGGGGGTTGAATTTGGGACACTTGGTCAAAAGTTTTGAAAGAAATTTTAGGCTCCCATTCACCCTCTCTGGTCGCCACTCTCGGTCCTTTAATTGGTATCAGAGCCAGTTAAGGATCGTTCCACCTTAATCGGTTCGTGATCCGCTAGAAGGCGATATGGAGCGCGGTTCAGGAAAGCCGCCGCATTTCAATGGAACCAATTACCCGTACTGGAAGATTCGGATGTCTGCCTATCTCCAGAGTCTCAGTGCGAGGGTGTGGGAAATCTGTGAGGATGCCAATTACGTTGTCCTTTCCGCTCGTGTTGGCCAAGAGCAAATGGAACAACACGATGCGAACAGTAAGGCACGTAATGCCCTCTTTTCTAGTCTTTCTGAGTCTGAGTTTGAGCGTGTCGGACACTTGACTACTGGTAGAGAGATCTGGGTAAAGCTGCAGAGCTATCACGAAGGGACTCCCCAAATTAAGACCAGACTCTTTGACACATACAAGCAGGAGTACGAGAGTTTCCGGCAGCATGATGGTGAGACCATCGATTCTATGTTCTCACGCTTTCAGACCATTGTCAACAAGATGCGTGCGAACAAGCCGAACCTGTCCTATGACGACCATGAGAGAGCTTTAAAGCTGTTGCATGCGCTTGATCGGAGGGTTTGGGATTCGAAGGTGCAAGCTCTTCTCGAGTCACAGAACTACGAGACTCTCACCGTGGATGAGCTCTTCAGTAAACTGAAGTCCAGTGAGATTGACCACCAGATTCAAGCCAAGCTTCACAACCCCTCTGCTCCGACTATGGCGCTGATGTCAGGTAATGGTGTCTCGAGTTCTTTAGCTAACTCTTCCTTTGCGATGTTTGCCTTGTCTTCCTTTATCACAATGACAAAGGAGCAGTTGGACGTGCTCGAGAGACGATGTGCTGGCTCTCGTCATCAGCCGGTTTTCGCGGTTCTACAACAACCGCTTGAACCGCCGGCGGGGTGGACCGAAGGATGGATGCTATGGATGCGGCGACCCCGACCACTTCGTCGCCAACTGTCCCAAGCGGAACAAGCACTCCTTCGGCAAGTCCACCTCCGATAAGCACAAGGAGAACCGCGACTACACCTCCGGCAAGCACAAGTCCAAGGGAGGCTTTGACAAGGAAGCGATGAAGCGCAAGTTCGTGAAGAAGTTCAAGGCAAAAGAGCGCGCCTTCCTCGCCTCCCTCAGCGATCTCGACTCCGACGACGAGCATGCTTTCTCCTCATCGAGCGACGACGAGTCAGAGAGGAAGGTCGAGGACAAGCTGAACGGGCTTTGCTTCTTCGCCGACTCCACCCACGGAGGCTTCTGCACCATGGCACTTGGTGACGAGGTGGAGGGCGGCGACGGCGATGCTCCCGGCGGCGGCGGCGACACATCTAAGGTATCACCTTCCGTCGATGATGCTTTGTCGCCGAGGTTGATGACTTGATCGCTACTTTGCTTCGTCAATAAGTTGCTTAAAGCGTCTTTGCTAGTGATAGAAAAGAGTACAAGGCTAAGCTAGAAGTAGCGCTTAAGGAGCTTAAACAAGTTAAGAATACTCCCATAGTGTCTGACGAGCCAGAGTGTGAGTTCTGTAGCGTTTAGATGGCTGATCTCGCTAGTTTGCAGTCCAAGTATGCTGATTTGGCTAATGAGTTTGATAGTGTGCGTGCTTCACCTGTCTTGTTGGGTGCGTGCAAGTGTTGCTCGAACTTACAATCTGAGTTGGCAGAGAAGAATACCAAACTTGTCTTGCTTGAGAATGCCAACTCAGATAGCACTAGTGTTGCTAAGTGTGCTCTTTGTGAGGGTTTGGAGCTGGAGATTGCCAATTGCCAGCATGACAAGGTGTGTACCGAGGAGGAAAACATATACCTTCGGACCATCTTGAGTTGGGTGTCTTGCAGTGAGCCACAACTTGGCATGATGGTCAACCAATTCAGGAGGAGAATTGGTGGACCGGGATTAGGCTTTGCTTTAGGTGGGAAGGGTGATGATCTTTATGGTAAAGTTGGTGAGTTTAGTCGTGTGCCTCCGAGTGAAAAACCTTCCAAGCTACTCAAAATCACTCCACCTAAGCCACTTGTGCCTCCCACCAAAGATGGTGTGTTTGAAGAACCTCCAAGAGCTCCACCCTAGAAACAAGTGTGGATTCTAAAACCGAACCATCTAAGGAACCCACTTGACACACTCCCTTCCATCTCTGAGGAACCTCTTTCCAAAGCCAAGCCACCTCCAAGAGTGAACCATACCCACAAGAAAGTGAGCCAAACACTTAAGAGAGAGGTGTACCATTGTGAGTATTGTCATAGGGATGGTCACTTGGTTGAGTTTTGCTTTAGGAGGAAGAGAGATGAGAAGCGTGAGTTTGAGTTGAACAACCGGAACATGTATCGTCCTCCCCATGGTGTACATGTACCGCCTGTTCAGAGGTGCACTACTAGGCCTAGAGGTGCAATGCCTCAAGGTGCTAGGCCTTAGGTTGCGAGACCACGTGGTGGTCGTGCACGGCGGGGTTCAGGTCGTGATCAATATGACTATGAACCTCGTGGCGGTGCTTTTGTGTCCCACAGCTCTAGCGGACCACGTTTTTCCTCTCGTGGCAATCACTTTCCTCAAATGGGACATGGCATATTTGGTGTTTTTCCTAACACTTTTCCGGGGCAAATGATGCGTCACTTGTATCCTTCTCAGTATACTAACCCCAGTGGTGTGCCATTTGCTCATCCTATGTCTTTCTATTGATGTAGGATGGTGTGGCAGAACCTTCTAAATTATATGGCTCACAAGCACCTGTCATTGCCCAAAGGCCTCCGACGGCTATGCTTGCGTACCACATAACTTACAACGTTCCGTCGGGTGAAGCCCCGATGAAACCACAACAAACCAAGATCGCATTCTCGCAGATACATTGCAAGATACAACAGTTTTATACAAAAATACAACAGTAGCAGCGTAAGACTTACATAACCATAATTTACATCCTTAGTTTCTCAAACTTATACAAACCAGTGCTTAGGTTAATACAAACCCGGTGGAGTATCATTAAGTAACATATTACAAGCCAAACAACAAAAGTGCCTTGCCCAAATGGCCAAACAAACTACTCCTCATCGGAAACTTCAACAACCGTCATGCAAAGAGGGGCCATAGCACACTTGCTCATGCGGTTCACCCGCAAGGGTAGAACAAGCCCCGAGTACAAAAAGTACTCCGCAAGACTTAACCGACTAAAAGTGGGGTGAAGACTCAGGAATGCTAGCTGATGGGTATCAAGGTAAAGTCTATCAGGAACAAGGACTCTTTGCGTAAAAGCCTTAGTTGAACTTTTTAATCATCATTAATTATCATTCCTACCTTCTAGATGAGCCTAGTCTAAATCAAACACTTCTCAAACATTTAATCACTTATAAACCATCATTCCATTCCACTGCTATTATTACTACGATGAAGGGGCGAGGATCAAGCTTCCTTTATCGCGAAGCAACGACGATTCGAACCGCTTTTATACCCAGCTGGGGATTCCTAACCACACGACATATGCGGGACTCTAACCCCCATATATCAACCCAACACTCGAGTCTCTATGTCCAGACTGGGTCCGCGTCACCCGAGAGCATAGTACACCACCGCCCTACGCCGTCCGTGACGGTTAACCCGCAGGGTGGGTACACACTACTTTCGCCATCTCTCCACTCCCAGTACGCGGTTGTCCGTTCTCGGCATAGATCGGCCCAGCGGAGCTTACTTCAAGAGCATGTGATCAGTACTAACAAATTGATCCAAGGGCCAACAACGGACGGTCCTTAATCGACTCCAACGGGACAAGCACGACTGGGCGTCCCAATCGGCTTCCACCACAAACAAAGCCGTGTCCCGCCGGTCTCACTTTCATTCCTCTTTTCCATACTCATCAGAGACATGCTCCTCGGAGCCATACTCACCAGAGCCATGCTCATCAGAGTCATCATTTGTTCTCATCATAAGTAAAACATTTACTTTGAAAACCTATCTTAAAAATAAGCAGGGCTAAGCATCGCTAAGCATTTGTAAATAAACAGGTATCAAGGATAATATATCAATATCAAGGAAGGTAAATGCATCGGATAGGATATCACTCAACTCCTATTCACCTAATGCATCATTTCATAAGCATAGAAGTTATTAAAGCTTTATAAACGCAAGGAAGGGTTTAAATGCACCGGGGCTTGCCTGGGTTGACAAAGAACTCGGGCCCTGACGAAGAACCAACAGGGTCGGAGCTCACTCCTTCGAACAACTTAGCTTCAGCAACGACGGGGGTCGGATCAACAGCAACTTCCTCGGACCCCTCAACTACACGGAGATAACATATGAGCATGATGTGCAGTTAAAGTAACATGATAATGCGACGGAGATGCATCGAGCCACTAAAACGACACTAAACAACTCCACTTCTCAAGTGGTGGTAACAGGGTCTTAACAAAGATCTGCATCAAGCCACCCCGATGGACTGCTATCGAGAGAGTGGCGAAGATCTGCATACCACCCCTCGAACTAACGACGACGGAGTTCCCTAGTAAGATCTGCATGCCATCACTGCAAGGGTGATGGTCTTGCCAGTGAGAGCCACCATAGCCCTCCTGACAAGCCGCAACGATGTCGAACAAGCTAAGCGCAAACAGTTTCCAGTGCCGAGGGTCATTAGGGTTAATGACCAAGGGTCATCACTCAGTCCCAAAGTCACACATCTCTAAAGTGATCAACACCACTAAGTACTTTATTAACCATTTTTATAGTTATTAAACAAGTTTAATTAATAAAGACTTATTGAAAGAATTTAATTAAGTCTTTATTAATTAAGCTAGAAATTAAACTTTAATGAAACTTTATCCAAATGAGCTACAAATTTTAAGGTAAGTAGGTTTTACCTAATTAAGCTTAACCCTAATTTTTCATGATATTTGGAAACACACAAAAACTACAAAAATCATGAAAGATTAAGATTAGCAATTAAAGTTGTATTTTTGGTTTTCAGAAACTATACTAAACCCATGCACTCAATATTTTTATTAAATAAAGTATATTATTGTGAGCACAGAGCAATTTTTGGTTTATTTTTATCAGCCCTCAATAATTACTTACAAAAATGTGAAATCAGCCTTTCAGAAAATAAAAAGAAAAAGGAAAACCCTTTTCTCCTTAAGTGCACAGTGCGGCCCAGATTGGCCTTTCGGCCCACCCGGCCCCTCCGGGCCAATAGCCGGCGGCGAAAAAACGACAGCGATGCTCGCCGTCGGCGAGCCGGCCGGAACCATTCCCACTTCCACGGAAACGAATTACTCGACCCTAGGCATGCCAAACACCGGAGCTCCTCCGGTGAAACCGAGCATTCCTACGCACTCGGTGTTGACACACTTGACGTGAGTGCGCTTGGCCGCATTGTCATGGTTCCGGCTAAACGATGGAGCTCACTTCAAAACAGGTTGAGTTTTGGCGATGGTCGGAGGGGTTAGCGCGTGGGGCGATGGCTCGCGGGCGGCGTGAACACGGCCCAGGCCTAGATGATGATCGATGAGCTAAGGGCGAAACGGGTGGTGGTGTTGGTTGAGCTTGAGACGCAAAGGCTGGCCGGGCGGAGAGGCTCACGGCGGCTGCCGGGCGGTCGGAGAAGAAGAAGACGGCGGGCGTGCGGAGGCGCCCGGTCATGGTTAGGCCATGGCTAGCGGCTCAGCGATGCGCAAGGAGGGTGGTGGAGCGGTGTGCAAGCTATTGGAGACGGCGGTGGGGCGTGGAGCGCGCCGATTGCTCGGTGGAATGGCGGCGGTCGACGGCGAGAAGAAGAAAAGAAGGCGGCGGCGCGACGAGCTCCGGCTCTTATAGGCGATGGCATTTGCTCCTAGAGCGGCAAAGACGCGGCGCACTCGACACGTCAAGCAGAGGTGGCACGGGCGAGCCTTGACGGCAGAGGGCGGCGGCCGTCGGCGAAGCCGCTCGCTTTTGTAGCTCCCCCTCTCCTTTTAAACTGATTTGCAAACTTTTAAAATTACTTTTGAAATTTGAATAGAAGATAAAAATCTCTCAAAATAGAAGTTGCACAACTTTTCTTGCTCTACAACTTTTATTTGAAAAGGGGACAAAAACCCTTCAAACTGAATTTTGAAATTACTTCAAATTTTGAATGGGACCTTGAAAAACTTTGAATACCAAAGTTGTTCCTCTCATCAAGATCTACAACTTTGCTTTTTGGACCAACCCCAAATTTTGAATAATTTTGAAACTACACAAAAAGGGGTAGAAAAGGGCTTTGAAATTAGGGATTGGATTTGAATTGCTAATTCAAACTTTGTATAACTATTTAGGGCTGAGCTAGTGAAGTTAAGACCCAACCAAAGGCACACATTACAAGTATGAGACTTATACTTTCAAATGGTGCCCTTGTTTGGCAAAATTTACTTGAAAAATTAATTATAGTTAGCTCCTCAAGATTGAAAATGATATTCTTAATCCACACTTAACCACTAGGGTTATGTGAAGGACAAAGACTCCAAATTCAATCTTGATTCTTGATTCACCTCCAAAGATTAGTAAAACAAGATTAGCCTTTTGAGGTTATAGTTAGCCAAACACTTGATCACACCAAGATTAGTTTTACTTGGAAATTTTTATACCCTAATTTAGCATCTGGGTTTAGAAAGAATAATACATCACATGCTTAGCTATACCCAAACAAGCCTAGGAAGATAAAATTATTAAGTTATTGCATGTCATAGTTCACTACTCATGAGATGCATTGCAAAGGCATATGATGTCATGACAGGTTTTTTAGTTGTAGTAACACCGGGGTGTTACAGATGGAGGCTTGGAGAACACATGGCTCATTGATTTTGGATGTTCGCGCCACATGACCGAAAGTTCTAAATGGTTCTCAAGCCTCGACCCCATGCAACACAAGGAGTACATCACATTCGGGGATAATAGCAAAGGTAAAGTGGTCTCTCGTGGAACCATTCGGGTTAACAAGAGCTTTGTTCTCAAGGATGTTGCTTTGGTCTCGAACTTGCATTTTAATTTGCTTTCTGTTTCACAACTCCTTGAGGACGGCTTTGAAGTGCGTTTTAAACATGGCTTTTCTCGGGTTCTTGACTCTCAGGGAGATCTTGTTTATCGGATCGTCCCATTTGGCCGTGTCTTTCGAGCTGTTTTTTCTCACTCTTTTGGCTCTTCCAGCTGTTTGGTGGCCGGATCCTCTTCTGAGCTTTGGAAGTGGCATAGGAGACTTGGTCATTTGAGCTTTGACCTTTCTACTAGGTTGAGTTCACTTGGCTTAATCCAAGGATTGCCCAAGTTAAAATTTGAGAAGGATCTTGTTTGCCACCCTTGTCATTATGGAAAGATGGTAGCCGCTTCTCACCCACCTGTGAATCAAATCATGACCAAGGAACCCGGCGAGTTACTTCACATGGACACAGTTGGCCCAGCTCGGGTTCGGTTAGAAGGTGGGAAGTGGTATGTGCTAGTGATTGTGGATGACTTTTCGAGATACTCTTGGGTGTTTTTCCTAGAGAGTAAGGATGAGGCTTTTTCACATACTCGAGATTTGATTCTTCAGTTGAGAAATGAGTTCCCTAAGAATGCTATGAGAGCTATTCATAGTGATAATGGCACAGAATTCAAGAACATTTATTTTGAAACCTTTTACAAGTCTTTAGGTCTTGAGCACCAGTTTTTCTCACCTTATGTTCCGCAACAGAATGGTATTGTTGAGCGTAAAAATCAGACCCTTGTTGAGATGGCTAGGACGATGCTCAATGAGCATAGGACTCCTAAGAGGTTTTGGGCCGAAGCGATCAACACTGCTTGCCATGTTTTCAATCGCATCTTTCTTCCGTGCTTTTACGAAGAAAACTTCTTATGAGTTGCGATTTGGGAGGCTTACCCAAGGTGAGTCATTTCAGGGTGTTTGGGTATAAGTGCTTCATCTTGAAACAAGGTAATTTGGACAAGTTTGAGTTTAGGTCCTCCGACGGTATCTTTCTTGGTTATGCTTTGCATTCTAGAGCTTATCGAGTACTTAACCTTGAAACTAACCGTATTGTTGAGACCTGTGAGGTCACATTCGATGAAACTATGCCTTGTACAACCCCTGTCTTTGAGCGTGCAGGTGATGAAGAGCTTGGTGAAAGCATTTTTGTGGAGGAGGAGCAGGACGATGCCGATTGGGGTGATCCCGAGCCGACTCCACCAGCTGCCCCTATCGAGCTGCGGACGACTACTTCAGCTCACGGTCCGCACCCCTCTACTTCCACTTCTTGGGGACCTTTCGAGCAGCTTCCTCGGCTGCTTGGCCGCACTTGAGGAGGCACAAGCTGCTGTTGAGGGGGAGGCGACTTCTTCCAGAGAGGCTCCATGACATATTCAGCGTCGCCACCCCGCTCAGACGATGATTGGTGATATTGACCAGCGAGTCACGCGGTCCTGGTCCTATACTATCTCACACTTTGCTCATTCTCTGTTTGCTTCTTTTTTTGAGCCCCAAGATGTTGGACATGCTCTATCTGATCCTGATTGGGTTAATGCCATGCATGAGGAGTTAGAAAACTTTGAGAGAAACCAAGTCTAGGTTTCAGTTCCTCCACCTCTAGAGTGTCATCCTATAGGTACAAAGTGGGTGTTTAAGAACAAGCAAAGTGAAGATGGGGTGGTTGTTAGGAATAAGGCTAGGCTTGTTGCTCAGGGGTATTGCCAGAAAGAGGGGATAGACTTTGAGAAAACCTTCGCTCCTGTCGCTCGCTTAGAGGCTATCCGCATTCTTTTAGCGTTCGCTGCTGCTAAGGGCTTTAAGTTGTTTCAGATGGATGTCAAGAGCACTTTTCTAAATGGGTACATAGAGGAGGAAGTGCATGTTAGGCAACCCCCAGGCTTTGAAAACTCCAAGTATCCTAACCATGTCTTCAAGTTGCCCAAAGCTTTGTATGGTCTTAAGCGTGGTATGATAGGCTGAAAACCTTTTTGCTTAAGAAAGGGTTTAGGATGGGATCGATAGATAAGACTTTGTTTCTCCTCAAGCAAGGCAGTGACCTTCTCTTAGTTCAGATATACGTGGATGATATTATCTTTGGTGGCTCTTCTCACGCTTTGAATGCCAAGTTTGCAGAGTTCATGAGCAGGGAGTTTGAGATGAGCTTGATGGGTGAGTTGACTTTCTTCCTTGGCCTTCAAATCAAGCAAACACGGGATGGGACATTTGTGTATCAAGGCAAGTACACAAAAGACGTCCTGAAGAAGTTTAACATGGGCGAGGCCAAGCCTCTTTCGACGCCCATGTCGACTACGACGGCCCTCGATGCCGATGAGGATGGAGAAGCAGTCGATCAGAAGGAGTACCAAAGTATGATCGGATCATTGCTGTACCTGACGGCGACAAGACCCGACATACAGTTTGTTGTATGCCTCTGCACACGCTTTCAGGCTTCCCCATGCACATCTCACCATCAAGCGATGAAGCGCATCATGAGGTACCTCCGGTTTACCCCCGAGTTTGGACTTTGGTATTCTGCTTCTTCCTCGCTCTCTTTGCGGTTATTCGGATGATGATTTTGCTGGCTGCTGCTTAGATAGGAAGTCCACGTCGGGGACTTGTCAGTTTTTGGGTTCATCCCTTGTGTCTTGGTCATCCCACAAGCAGTCTAGCGTTGCATAATCCACCACAGAAACTGAGTATGTCGCTGCTTTGCCGCTTGTTGTTCCCAACTGCTTTGGATGATAGCCACCCTACGTGATTTTGGTCTTGAGTTCTCTAGAGTACCTTTACTGTGTGATAGGACTAGTGCCATCAGTGTTGCTAAGAACCCAGTACTTCACTCCAAGACCAAGCACATAGATGTTTGCTTTCACTTTCTCCACGATCACCAAAAGAAAGGCGACATTGAGTTGCATCATGTAGCCACCCAGAATCAGCTTGCAGATCTTCTCACTAAGCCCCTCGATCAAGCGACTTTTGCTCGCTTGCGAGGTGAACTGGGTGTGTGTTTTCCTTTTTAGAGGAGGGAAACACTTTGTTTGTTGTACACTAGTTTCAGTTTCTGTTGTAGTCTAGATTTTAATTTGTCTTTGTATGATAGTGCATTTGCATTGCATTTTGTGATATACTTGCATTTTGAGCTTCATGTATATAACACTTGGAATGAAACTATGCTCTTGTTAGTATGTCTTGTGAGTACTTTGTGGTGCTTGTCAGCTTAGGCTCTCATTGATCATCTGCTACATATTATGAGTTGAGCATGATTTTCTAAGGTGAACTTATTTAAACTTGCTGAAATTAAAAATGTTCACCGTCTGAGATGGTAATTAGCATGTGTAGGATGTTGAGATCCCTTTATGCTATATTGTGCATGCTTGGTTACTATGTCTCATGCTTTGAGTCCCACACTTGCTTAGATACTTTACTTGTGCTAAAATCTGAAATCTAAGTAAGTTGAATGAAAAGATCAAGATGGGTCCGTATTGTCCCACATTAAGGTATCGAGACTGCTTCCAATTGCATATTTGGATGAACTTGAGCCTTATAGTGGATGACTGAAACCATTGCTTTGAGCTCCTGATTGTCTTTTGACATAGGCTCCACTTGGTTAAAAAGTTAGGCTTGACAGTACGGATAACCTCTCGCACACACATGCTTGACCAATACTTGTAAATTGCTGCCAACTCTGAAAATCTGATAAAATTGACAAGTTTAAGGTCTTTGACATGATGTGTGATTATGGTTTGGGGTAGTTCACCTTGCTTCCACATGACTAGCACTAGGTTAATTTTTAGCTTGCATTTGCTAAGTGCTATCTTTTGTGGTGAACCCCTTTCTGAAGAACTTACAATCTGCTCAAAACTGCTTACACTTCATATTCCGTATCATTTGATCAGTTTGAGCTTATGCTAGCACTTGTCTGTTGATGCCTTACTCACTTGTTTTACCGGCTAGAGCATCTTTTCACTTTGATTGTTGTATACCTGAAGCTTCTGTATTTGTGCATGTCATTGTATTTTAGGCTTGCTGTGTGCATTATTCAATAAGGGGGAGAAATTTGACACACACACATATGCCTGACACATCATATGCTTATGTCAAAGGGGAGTCACTTGACATGTCTTAAAAGGTTGTCTTCTCAGAGGGAGAGACTAGTTCTCAAGGGTTGAAGGGGAGAAGATTGTGTGCACTCATGTATGTATTTGCTCAGGGGGAGTTGTTTTGCATTGCTTCTTGCTAGATGTGTTGAGCCTTTGCCTCTTTCTGGAGGATCTAGCGTTTCGAGTGCTTCTTGCCTGGCTAGCGGTGTTGAGCCCATTTGCTGCCTCTTCTTAAGGGCTAGCCATGTTTTGCTTGGTTGCGTCGAGCCATTGCCCATGTCTTTGGGGACCAAGTTTTGATTGCTTCAAATGACTCATTTTGCTTCTCTTTGGCTTTTGGTCATTTGGTGAGCTTTCTTTTTTTCTTCTTCTTCTTCTATTTCTCTTTCTCAGCCGTGGTGTGTTGGTGTTGAACAATGCACTCATCAAAGGGGAGATTGCGAACACAAGGTTTATACTTGTGATTCAGTTGTGATGATGATTGATTGATTCAACTACTAGCATCTCGGATGGGGTGCTACTGACGGTGGTGAAAACCACGAGTTCGACATGTGCCTTGGCTTGTGTTGTGCAGGTGTCGAGCATGGAGGCGGTGGCCGACGGCGAGGTGAAGGTCAAGTGATGGCGGACCGCGCCGAATGGACCGAGAGCGGTGAAAGGACGGACGCATCGAGACTTGGACTGAGGGACCCAGAATCGCCGGAGGGGATCGCGTTGCTGGCACTTGGCTTCGACAAGTGCAAGG
Source organism: Chrysopogon serrulatus (assembly GCA_015844335.1). Classification (NCBI taxonomy): domain Eukaryota; kingdom Viridiplantae; phylum Streptophyta; class Magnoliopsida; order Poales; family Poaceae; genus Chrysopogon; species Chrysopogon serrulatus. Next base: position 112,170 of record JADLZL010008140.1, on the reverse strand, counting down.
ACATGAGCCGGTTTGTTGGTTTGGGCCTCAAAACCAACAGAGGCGGGTTTCGGTGGTTTGGGCCTCAAAACCACCCGGTGGGTTTCTGGGTTGAGCCTCAAAACCCTGGCGGAGGTCCCGAGGCGGACGGACGGCACGTGGCGGCATCGGGGAGGTCGCGTCGAGGCGAAGCTACCGGTGAGAAGGCGCGGTGGCCGTCGGATCAAAGATTGCATCGAGTCGGTTCGAGTTGGACCGCAATGTCCCTAAGGCTAGGCGGTTTTCTCAGAGTTGTATCAGGGGCAAAAACAAGAAAATGAAAGAAGCCCGGTCGATAAGTAAGGTGGAGGGAGCCCCATCTCCCTCACCTCCTCCATTTGCACTTTCTCCTTTAGGTTTTCCCCTTCCTCTAGTTGCTTGTGAGAGAGAGGTCCATTAATCTTTCATTAGTGCAAGAACCAAGTTTACTCATGGGAAAGGAGGTCCCGAATCCTCCTTGTCTCCTCGTGGGGTTAGATTGATGTGTTGATTCACGTTTTGATTGTTGTTCATTACGTTCTTCGTTTCTCTTCTTCTACCCCTCTTGTTCCCGAGTTGATTTCTTGAGTTGTGATCCATCTTAGCGCATGCCACTTGTTTCTACTTGATCCTTGCTGTGAGAAGATCCTTTCTACCGAAGCATTTCATCCGATTCCTCACGAGCACATAGATCGGGTCGAATCAAGGTGCAAGAACGTTTTTAGTGGTGTTCTTCGTTCCCTTTCGATTTTCCGTTGATTGGCTTCAAATCGGACGATGACCTCTTAGAGGTAGCTCCCCTACTGTCTTGTGATCATGCTCACCAAGTTTCGTGGCAGTTGGTGAAGATTTGGGCCACCAATCGAAAGATCGAAGTGAGGAGGCGATTTTCGGGGCGTTGTTCTTGTTTCGGATCGTTCCAACCGGAAGTTCCGATCATCCACCGGAAGTTTCGGTCCAAGGTTGTGTTTGAGTTTGTGCCGTTTTAGTTGTGGAGAGCTCTTACCGGAAGTTCCGGTCCCTGACCGGAAGTTTTGATCTCTGACCGGAAGTTCTGGTCCAACTTCTGGTCGCTGACAGGAAGTTTTGGTCCAACTTCCGGTGCAACTTCCGGTCCCTAACCGGAAGTTCCGGTCCAACTTTTGGTCTCTCACCGGAAGTTCCGGTCCAACTTCTGGTCCACGCAGTTTTCGCTGTTTCTTCTCGTTTCTTCGAGGGATTATTTTTGGTCTTTCTCGATAGTACCGTTGTGCCTCTAGGACATCTCCTAAGGTACCCAGCCACCAGTTAGCTCGTGGACTTATCGGTCGAGTGTGTGTTCATTTTGGGGGTTGAATTTGGGACACTTGGTCGAAAGTTTCGAAAGAAATTTTAGGCTCCCATTCACCCCCCTCTAGTCGCCACTCTCGGTCCTTCAATAATTTTCCTCACTTATTAGTAACATAACCTATCACGGCCACATCAAAGATTTTATAGTACTACTCTCTACATGTTGACCGTGGGTCGTCAGTAAACTGATATATCCATGGTCCACGCAGCCGAGTTTCCAGTTGCAGTTTCAGATGCAGACGGCTCGCTAGCCCTTTACGAGCTCGAGCTACTAGTAGTACCATTCTTCAACGCTGCCCCGCGAGGTTCTTCGTTTCTTTACGGCCTAGCTAGCCAACAGGAGTAGTAAACATGCAAAAAACTATATATCCGCAAGACCATCGATTTGATCGCACGCATTTTTGATTCTAGTTTCTAGGGCTCTAGGAATCCAGCCGGATCTTCAAAATTCGCCTACCACCTTTCGTCAAAATTCACCTACCTGTCTGTCTGTCTCTGTCTCTAGACAACATCTTAACTTATCCAATCTCACAAAATACTTTCTTATTTAAAGTATGATTTCAATCATCGGCCTACACAAATAATTTTGTCTAGGATATACTCAATATGCTCTAAACTATAAGTCACATTTATTTTTTTATATATCAATTTTACTATTTATCTAGATATAACATATGTCTAGAAGAAACATTAATATAGCGGCCTCCCCCAACTCCGACTGAGAGCGTCTCCGCCTCCTCCTCCGCCTCCCGCCGTCGTCGTCCATTCTGAGCCTAGCGGCAACCATTGCTCTAGGCCGGTTCCCACTCCGGGACCGGCATCCACCATCACCAAATTAATTAACTGTTGACGGTCCTTAACGCCTATTTTATACCATCAACTATTGCTCAATATAACATGATATTAACCATAAAGCATAGTTGTAGGGTTCGATTCTAACGAGTTCCACGAGTTGTGTTGTTCTTGATCGTTTTGCAGGTATATCCAATTTTACACAGAATAAAAGTATCTCAAATGATGAATTGGACTACACCAATGCGATGGGCTCGTCGAGACGATCGAAATGGACATATCATTTGCTATTTTCAGAGATCAGAGTCAAAAGATATCAATTCTACACCGAAACCAACACTAGAAGACTCTAGAAGACACGGAAAGGCGATCAACCGAAGGTGGGGCCCACCTGCTACAGGGTGGGGCCGCCCGGCCCCACCCCGGGGCCGCCCGGCGCCCTCCGGAGCCCATTCGTGGCCCGCTTCGATGGACGGCCTCTTACCGCCTTAGGGTTTGCATCTCCACTATTGCCGAAGTCGAATTAGTCCCACGTCGCTTGTCTAGAAGAGGTGGAGGCTTTTCTAGACTATAAATAAAGAGGTAGACCCCCCTCCCTAAGGGCACCACATTATTAGAGATGTAGAGGCGTCCCTCGAATGGATGACCTCTCATCTCTAGAGAATTAGGGCTAGACTTTCCAATGTAGTTCTAGTCGAGAGTTAGGGAGAGCGGCGCTACGCCCGGGTTCCGGAGGAGTCTTCGGAAGAGTCATCAGAGTTTTGGTATGTCTTTGTATTTATTCTTTGTAAGACTTATGCTTTAATATATTTCATCTTCTCTATTTACTTTTATGCATTACATTTGATTGGTTAGTATAGTTGTTATACTTTAGCATAGGATCTCCACCTTTATTAGGTGCTCTAGTTATTATACGTGATTAGAGTAGTAATCGATAGTGTAGACATGGTGTCTAGGCTATAGGTTACCTAAGATTGCACCCAATCCAACATATAGTTGTGGTAGCCCCAGGTGGTGACAGCCCTGACGGCCGACGTATTCCACCATGTTAGGGTTGGTGTTTGTAGGACCGTAGTCGGAGCTTACTAGTCTTTTCACACCCGTTTCCGTGACTAGTGTTCCGATGTCCTGAAATGTTATTGTGTGATTGCTTTATCTATCCATGAACTAGTTATTATAGAACCCTAGTAATAGAGAAGTACTTAGGAACCTTGGACTCTCCCATTGTCCTCTCGCTTTAGCTATTTACTCTTTTATCATAGAATTCTCCTGTGTGTGTCATATATTCATAATTTCTATCATCTATCATTCACCCCTAATTTAGTCTAGTTGGTGTATTAGTTAGTAGATACATGATGGTGAACTATCAATGTCTTTGACCATTGTTTCTCAGTGGTAAAATATAAATAACGATACCTGGAATACTCCTGGTAAAATGCTACAATGGTTTTCTGTGCGCTTGCGGAATCCTTCATATTTTAATTGTGCATAAGAAATACCAATAAGCATTTTTGGCGCCGTTGCCGGGGATAGGGATTTACCTCTATTTCTAGTAGCGACGTTAGAAATGTCAACAAGCATTTTTGGCGCCGTTGCCGGGGAAACAATTGGCGTAATGATTTTGATAATGATCTTGATATCTGCTAATCTAGTATGCCGCTAGCTTTAGTAGGATTACCCCTGTTTTGTTGAGTTGTGGAATAAGCAGGATATCAACCATTCCAACCTTCTGGCGAAATTCCACAAGAACAAGACATATGAGATACTGAAGAACTCAGGGTGCCTAAACATACATGATCCATCAACAATAAAGCCCTGCCATCTCACAGGTATGTATAAACATTTATATATATTTCACTAACCATGTATAGATTGGAGAAAAAAAAATCATCATCACAAGACGTCAAAAGTTCATCATATGTGACGAATAAAGACGCTGCACAACTCACTTTGTGAGTCATGGTAGTTATGATTAAGAATGGTGAGAAAGTCTTGCTCATAGGTTTAAATTTGATGAGTAGTTATCCTGTTGTATTCCACTGCATGTTTACTTTGAATAATCCATGCATCTACCCCATCTCATATCAAATCCACAGCATGTTCAGTTCCTTGCACATATGCATATCACTTTCATCTCTACTTAAAATGGAAAAAAAATATATATTCTCACCATAACCTCTAAGTGCTTTCATGTTATCTTTGTTTACTATAGTATGCTTTGGTTTGGAAGTACTCGCCATACTTCTATAGGCTTTTAAATTGAGCGTGGTGCTTAGGTTAAAATGCCTTTCTTAATTAAAACTAGACATGGAGTTTGGTTTGATTATTGAACTAGAAATTATTGTAGTAGATATTGGATATTTTATTGGACTAACCCCTATAGAAAACTCTTAAACTCAATTCGGGTAAGTCAAGAGATGAACTCACATCAAAAGATTAATCAAGGCATGTGATGATGTCTAATAACTTTGCACAAAAGAAGGACACACTCATTCTCTATGGAAGAACTGTAAGTATCAAAGTTTATACATTTAATCCTTTGTTGCAAGTTACTTTAAAAAGTGCAGCTACCAACAAAATTTGTTAAAAGAAATCTATGCTAAAGTAATCCTAAAAGCCCATCCTTTTATTAGCATAGGAGAAATCCACATAAAATTATGGACTATAACCCATATGCCAAACTTGTTGTAATCCTTCAGGTATATGTCCACTAATATTTATGCAGGGAAGAAAAAATAAATGTCTGATCATGGTTTGAAATGAAAAGAAAGGAGGACAAGTGTATAGAAAGGACCAAGATGAAAAACACTTCAATACGTCGTACACCTCGCCATGATAGTGGACCAATCACCCTACAAGACATAAGGTACGTTTATCCAAGCTTCATGCAACTTTAAACTACATTCAACATCTTATACCATATTGCTAATTGTCTTGGTTATCTATACCTTATGTCATGCTTAATTTGCTAAAACTTAAAATAAATAAAATACTCTTTTGGTTTACCTACATATTCTTGGTTCTATCTCTAGTCTTTTGAACTTCCTTACTCTATTATAAGTATACTTTAGAATATTACTTAAACACTATAACATCAAAGCATATTTGTATAAGAATGTGGTTGTATATATAGACTATCCGCTCTGTATAAAAATGTTCAAATCATATTAGGAGACTTCATAGAATCAAATCAAGGTTAGAAGTATTCTTTAAAAATTATATCTTCTCCTTAACCTTATTTAGAAAATTTGAAATAATGGTGAATCATTTAAATATGGGCTACAAATTAATCTTTAACTACTTGGCAAACACTATCCATACTTTAAATAAATAGTATATTCCTTCGGATATGTGTTGTCTACTAATCCCTTGCAGAGAAGAAATAATGAGAGAAACAAAAGTCTAGAAGAGTGAGAAATGAGTATAACATATGAGACAAGATGCTAAGGAACAACTCAAGATGCAAGGAAGAAAAAAGACCATTGAAGTTCAACTACCCTTTACCACATGGTGCCATCACGCTCCAAAGAATAAAAGGTAATATTTTTAAAGGTAAGTGGTCATTATTTCCTCTTGAGCTTAAAGTACACACCATAGCACTATTCTCTTGATCTCAATCTTAACCAAATGAGCTCAAATATGATATATCTTATTTTGAAAGATGATAGTCATCTTGTTAATCTTGATAATTTATAAAGATGAACAATCCTTCCATAGGTTAAGTAACTCCACTCTTTTTATCTCATAAGCTTAAATGCAATATTTATACTTTTGATATTCTCACCTAAGATGTAAATGAACAATGTGAAAAGACATCAATCTTATTGTGCCTAAGGTTAGAGAATAAATAAATTTCTAGTTCTATTGGTGTTTTCCCACCAATAGAGCTTATGCACTTGATCTCTACCTTGTCTTTATGAGCGAACCCACTTCAAGCAAAGAGTGGGGGGAGATTCCCTAAATTCTACAAGTGAGAGTTCTAAACTAGTAACAAGGATGCACATAAGATTGGCTTTGACATGCTAACAAAAAAGAAAGGAAGAAGTTGGCACCACCATTGGAAAAGCCACTAGTGGAGACACCACCTCAATCCTCATCTTTAGAAGCAAACCAAAGTACTCGATCAATGAACTACTGCAAGGAGGAGTCCAGTTCGGAGGATTCAAAACATCGAACCCTCGCCGTGAGGTAACATCGGTAGTTATTCATATTTACTTTCTTACATTGTATGATTTATTTTCTCTTAACCATATTTAGTTTTCTACATTAGTATTACATAGGAAATAATATAAATAAATAGATATGCATTAGGTTGCAGTCATGCATCTTAAAAAAAAAAAACTTTAAGCCCCATATGAAACCCTTGTTGCGTAAAAGTTATAGGAGTTCTCACTGTGGTGGCCTATAAAATAAAAATACATATCATGCATTTATACTTTCTGCATATAAACCCATAAAATTTAAAAAAAATTAATTGAGCATCCTGCTGTAATATTGTTATCATAAACATACTTTGAAACCTCCACAACACCCAATCCTCTAAAACGGCTAACCACTAACGTTTTATCCTAATACCGTTCCACGAGTTTTGGTGTTTTGTGAGAGCTTTCTGCAGGATGACTCCAAGAGTTAGCTCACCCAGGGAATCTTTATCTTCATCACTCGAAGCACATTTCTCCGACACACACCTGACCTCTGTGTGAAGGAAGTAACTTCTTGAGTGATGAGATTGAAGTATTCCCCGGCAACACTTGCTCTTACAAACATGAGCTCCTCTATGAGGACCACTCAGCTTTAATGCTCAACTACGACAATATCCAACTTGAGGGAGAGCATCCTCTAGTTATCAGATAAGTATACCTATGCGATTATCGAGTCTATCTTATAGTCATAAAATACCAAAAATATGTGGGCACATAAAGGTCCACGTCTATAGAGTCTTTTGTGAGTCTATTAGTCTAAAAGAAATAAAAAGATGGATAATTATTAAAATCAAATAAAGATACTTTAGCTATTTAGAGTGTGATCATAGATTCTGTCTAGTTTATTAAGAGTCAAATAAAAACTAAAGAACAATAAAATTTTGTCTTGAAGATGATGAATAGTTGCTCTATCGTAATTCCTTTCACGTGCCTAGTTTTTAACCTTAAATTCTTCTGAGTTTTAGATATGACTGTTTTGATATAAGAATTTACTCTAAACCCCGAAACTTGTGGAGGCATATGCTTAAGCTAAGTCTAGGTGATTGAGGGATATGATATAAGAAAGACTGAGCTACTATTTATCTTATTCCTAACGATACTAAGTTCTAGAGATTTATCTTTTGAAAACTCTGAAAATCTTATATGATGAGCTCTTGTATGACAAAGTTTGAATTCCTACCAAAGTCATACATGATATACATTTAGATTAGAAAAACCTTTGCTCATTCAAGCTTTGCTTGATTTGCATTGAGTTCACCAACCTTTGTTGTATACCTTATGAGAGCCTTGTCATGCTTTTTTAATCAAGATCACTTACACACTCTGCCTACATATGCATTGCTCCTACTCTGGGAGTAAGCGCAAACATTTTTCACTTTTATCCAGATCCACCTTAAAAATATTTTTCTCCTACACTGGGAGTAAACAACCAAAAAATATACCCTATAGGACAACCCCTTGTTTAATGCTCTACGTTCTTATTGTTATCTCTCTAATCATTTATTATATTTAAAGGATGCATGTGGCTATGCAAAATAAAAAGTATTAAAAAAAAGAAAAGAAAAAAAAGAAGAATAAAGATAGCTCATGTTTTCCTATAAAAAGTTCTAAGTTCAAGAGAGATTTATTTCAAGGAGCAAAAGTAGAATTAGGATTAGCCACTAAATACCATATATACACCTATCCACCATACTCCATACACATGCACATCTTAGTTTGATTGTATGACTTGACTCCCTTTGGATGCATTGTTTGACTTTACAATATATAAATTGCAAGTATGCTCGTTCTTGTTTAATGCCACTCCTATGAGCTCCACTATAATAATTAGTTGTAGGAGGGCATGACAACATAAATGCCACAGTGAGATTCACAAATATCACATACAATAAGAGATTTGAGGGTGTCATACAATTAAGCTCTGAGTTTTATTTTGAAAACTTGTAAAAACTCTAGAATATTAGTTTAGTGAAGAATTTGAGACATAGTGCTTGACTTGATTGTTCTATCTTTCAATTACTCAAGACCCACGCAAAAGTTGAAAAGCTCCATAGCTAATGGTAAAATAGGTAAGTTTTAAAGTTAGAGCAGTTTTGTCTACAATTCAAAGGAGAATTTCAGTTTGAAAGCATGTGTACTTTTGAGAGGTGAAAGCATTGTAGCAACTCCTGATCCAAGTTTAGTAGTTAGGCTTTGCTAAGGGACTAGCAAAGGGTAAGCTTGGGGGAACTTGTTGACGGTCCTTAACGCCTATTTTATACCATCAACTATTACTCAATATAACATGATATTAACCATAAAGCATAGTTGTAGGGTTCGATTCTAACGAGTTCCACGAGTTGTGTTGTTCTTGATCGTTTTGCAGGTATATCTAATTTTACACAGAATAAAAGTATCTTAAATGATGAATTGGACTACACCATTGCGACGGGCTCGTCGAGACGATCGAAACGGACATATCATTTGCTATTTTCGGAGTTCAGAGTCAAAAGATATCAATTCTACACCGAAACTAACACTAGAAGACTCTAGAAGACACGGGAAGGCGATCAACCGAAGGTGGGGCCCACCTGCTACAGGGTGGGGCCGCTCGGCCCCACCCCAGGGCCGGCCGGTGCCCTCCGGAGCCCATTCATAGCCCGCTTCGACGGACGGCCTCTTACCGCCTTAGGGTTTGCATCTCCACTATTGTCGAAGTCGAATTAGTCCCACATCGCTTGTCTAGAAGAGGTGGAGGCTTTTCTAGACTATAAATAAAGAGGTAGACCCCCCTCCCTAAGGGCACCACATTATTAGAGATGTAGAGGCGTCCCTCGAATGGATGACCTCTCATCTCTAGAGAATTAGGGCTAGACTTTCCAATGTAGTTCTAGTCGAGAGTTAGGGAGAGCGGCGCTACGCCCAGGTTCCGGAGGAGTCTTCGGAAGAGTCATCAGAGTTTTGGTATGTCTTTGTATTTATTCTTTGTAAGACTTATGCTTTAATATATTTCATCTTCTCTATTTACTTTTATGCATTACATTTGATTGGTTAGTATAGTTGTTATATTTTAGCATAGGATCTCCGCCTTTATTAGGTGCTCTAGTTATTATATGTGATTAGAGTAGTAATCGATAGTGTAGACATGGTATCTAGGCTATAGGTTACCTAAGAGTGCACCCAATCCAACATATAGTTGTGGTAGCACCAGGTGGTGACAGCCCTGACGGCCGACGTATTCCACCATGTTAGGGTTGATGTTTGTAGGACCGTAGTCGGAGCTTCCTAGTCCTTTCACACCAGTTTCCGTGACTAGTGTTCCGATGTCCTGAAATGTTATTGTGTGATTGCTTTATCTATCCATGAACTAGTTATTATAGAACCCTAGTAATAGAGAAGTACTTAGGAACCTTGGACTCTCCCGTTGTCCTCTCGCTTTAGCTATTTACTCTTTTATCATAGAATTCTCCTGTGTGTGTCATATATTCATAATTCCTATCATCTATCATTCACCCCTACTTTAGTCTAGTTGTTGTATTAGTTAGTAGATACATGATGGTGAACTATCAATGTCTTTGACCATTGTTTCCCAGTGGTAAAATATAAATAACGATACCTGGAATACTCCTGGTAAAATGCTACAATGGTTTTCTGTGCGCTTGCAGAATCCTTCATATTTTAATTGTGCATAAGAAATACCAAAAAGCATTTTTGGCGCTGTTGCCGGGGATAGGGATTTACCTCTATTTCTAGTAGCGACGTTAGAAATGTCAACATTAATCTTCCCCTCCTGAGCCGCCATGGAGAACGACCAGCTCCACTATGGGAGGGAGTGTGGTGCAGGGCCGCTGCCACTAGCCACAACAATTGTGCTTGCTGCCTCCTCTATAGGATGGGCTACTCCGCCATCGGGCCTTAACTTCGACATGACGTTGTTCTGCACCCCTAGTGCAGGCACATCTAGGGCTGTGTTCGCCTCCTACGAGAATCTACTGTAACAACTTCTCTGATAGCAGCTCCTCTGCGCCTCTTACTAGGAGGGATGAGCGGGGCAAGCAAAAGAAGAAGCTTCGTAACGAATGGATCGCAACAAGGATTTTAGGCCTATCGCTAGGCTGCTTTAAATTGCCTTCTAGTAACTGTCCAGGTCGCCTATTGATCATTTAGTAGCATTCTCTATGGAACAATGTTCCAGAGTGAGTCCTTGTCTAAACATTACGTGAGGAGGTCACCATGATGCCTACGCCTCTCGCGTTCCTGTGTGGGTGTTCCATTGTAAACACTTAAAACTCCTCTAATAAAACATATTGGATTGGACACATTCTTGAAAAAACAAACATATGTTTTAGATACATAATAAAATATATGTACCAACAAAAATCGAAACAACTTATAATTTAAAATAAAGAATTTATAATAAACACACCCTAATAAAAATCAGTTCTTAGACACACCCTAATCATAATCAATTCTTTTGCGCTGGCCTTGTTTAGATCACCTCCCAAATTCCAAGTTTTTTTCACTCTCCATCACATCCATCACATCAATTTGTAAATAAAATGTATGGAGCATTAAATATAAATAAAAAAAAATAACTAATTGCACAGTTTGGTTGTAAATCACGAGACGAATTTTCTTTGAGTCTAGTTGGACGATATTTACTAAATACAAACAAAAAATGCTACAGGACTTTTTGTACTCTCTCCATTCCCAATCTAAACAAGGCCAGGTGTCTCCTATATTATTTCTTCTGCGTTACAAAACCAGTCAGAGTTTGCCAGAGCTACCAAAAGCACATGCATGGTCAAGTCTAAGGATCGATCGAAGCCACATATTAATTCTGTGGGTTGCCACTTGCCAGCAGTATATTGTCTGCTAATACTTTAACGGAATATTCTGCTTTTTTTTTGTTTTTGAGCTCACGAACATGGTCAAGGCAGATCCCTGCTGCTTTGACGAATATTCTGCCTAGATCGAGTCCGGTTAATACAACTATACTACAAGTATGTGTCTTGGTAGACGACGAACGAATACTTTGCCGTATTTTTAATATTCATTCATCAGAAGCGTTTTGCTATGTGGCAAATATTCGGCACATTTGCAATTTATATTAATACCACACAGCGTGTCGTAATATTCTTGCTAGCCGGATCGGATATGCAGCAGCACGTATTATAGTAGTACACAGCTGCAAGACCGTGGCGGTAGTAGCTGGGGAGACGGGTTTTCACATGTCTGAACTGTGAATCTGCGAACCCACTTTTTACCGACGGAGAGTGGAAATAACCTGGACTTCATCCGATCTCGAGTTGTTCGGTTCATTCACAGAAGGTCATCGACTGAGACCCCCGCCTCCGCCGCCCACCAACACCTCCAGCACCATTGGCCGGCGCGGCCGTCTGAGTTCATGGTCATGGGTGACCGTCAAGATGACGTCGGCGGCGGCGATTGCAATTTTCCTCGCTTATTATATAACATACTCCCTTCGTTCCTATTTAATTGTCGTCGTGGGTTTTCATGCCACAAGTTTAACTCGATTTATAGAAAATACGTGTAATATTTATGTCTCTAAATAAATTTATTAAAAAAACTAGATCTAAACATCTTCCGATGATACTAAGTATGATACTAATCAATAATATTTAGTATTTATTAAAATTATCGGTATTTGTTTTTTGAAAAGCGCAAAACGACGCTTAAAAGAGACGGAGGGAGTAGGTATATCAGTCAAAACCTGCCACTGCCTCGTCAAAAGATTTTATAGTACTCTCTTCATGTTGTTGACCGTGGGTCAGGTCAAGCTGAGTGATAAATCCACGGTCCTCGCAGCCGAGTTTCAGTTTCAGTTTCAGATGCAGACCTTTTGTGAGAACTTTTGGAGAAAAACGCCTTGTTCAGATTCACCAAATTTGCGCAAGTTTTTTCACTCTCTCTCCATCACATCAATTTATACCCACATGTATGGAGCATTAAATGTAAGTAAAAAATAACTAATTACACAGTTTAGTTGTAAATCACGAGATGAATCTTTTAAGTCTAGTTGGGCCACGATTGAACAATATTTGTCAAATACAAACGAAACGCTACAGTGCTTAGAATTGCAAGTTATTTGCAATCTAAACAAGGCGAAAGTTTCAGATGCAGATGGCCGCTGCCACGAGCTCGAGCCACTGATACCATTCTTCAACGCTGCGCCTCTCCCGCCGAGGTTCTTCGTTTCTTCACGGCCTGGCGGCCAGTAGGTGTGGTAGATTATTCCACGTGTGTGGTGTGGCGGCTGATCTAGTCTCTGCCGCAAATACGGCCTATAATTATAAGTAGTAAAACGTGCATATTAAGCCCTTGTTCAGTTAGAATGAAAGTTGCAAGTTTTTTTACTCTCTCTCCATCACGTCAATTTCTACCCGCATGTATGGAGCACTAAAATGTAAGTAAAAAAATAACTAGTTTAGTTGTAAATCACGAGATGAATCTTTTGAGCCTAGTTGGTGCACGATTGAACAATATTTGCCAAATACAAACGAAAGTGCTATAAAAGTTCGAATACAAGTTTTTTTTTCGAACTGAACAAGGCCTAAAACTATAGATATCCGCAAGACCATTGATTTGATGGCATTTTCGATTCCCTGTCTCAAGTTCCGGCTAGTCCATGATCGAGAAGCGCATGCGACTGGATGCATGTGATGAAGGCCATTGATCGATGGATCGATGGATGCAAGCTTACCTTTTTCTATCTTATTAAAAGGTCTTAGATATGTGTAATTTAGAAATATTTATGTATTATAGAGTATTTTATGAATATTGAGCTATTTTATATAATAGTTTATATTAATATTGACATGTAAATTTGATAGATTTTATATTACTTTCATGACTGTGTATGTCCGTAATTTAAATGCGATCTATAGTGGTTATTTTGCAGTCATATTCAGAGGTAGGTAATTCATCAAAAATATTGTTGGGTTATCTTAAATTGTTTTTCATAATGATAGAGATAGATAACTTAGACATAAAATTAGGGCAGGTTATTCTGAATAATCTTTCAGAATGATAGATGTATGTAATTCAAATTCAAATTTAGAGGATCATTTTAAATTGTTTCATAATGATAGAAGGTGTGTTAGGGGGTCACTTTGAATTATCTTTCATAAAGCCATAGGTGGTTAATTTAAATACAACATTAGATGGTTACTTTATATATTTTTTATAATAATGTTAGAGGTGGATAATTTTTTTTATAAAATAGAATAGATACAGTTGTTATTATTGATGGTGATGGATTAATGTCTACAAAAATATATGACATCTATTTTTTATTTTTAAGTTTGAATTTCTAGATTTTTTTTTTTTTTTTTTTTTTTTGTGCATTTGGTGAAAACTTTTGTGGAGACTTTATTAGTATCTCTAATTAGTAATACTGAGATTCTACGAGATTATTCTATTTGTTTTTCTGTTGTTCTTCCGATCCTTCACCTTTAGCTGCCCTTTTACTTTTGCAAAATCCGAACCATTATCTTGATATCAAAACAAATTTGTCGACAAAGAAACTTTGGCGATGAAGGCACATTGCATAGGCGCGCACTGTTTTTTCTTCTCTTTATTAAGATGCTACATGGTCAGACATGTAGGAGCACTAGCTAGCAGCTTGGCTGAAACAAATTAATGTTGTCTACGTTTCCAATCCGACAATTTCACACTACCGTACAAATCTGGCATAGCCAGTGGAGAAAGATCAGGCTGAACTAATCAGTGCTGCACCGTCGAACCAATTGTCGTGCACGATCATGGAGCTGCGCCTGAGACGGCGGCGTAGAAGCAGCCGCGCAGGCCGCCGGCCGGGGTTGCACCTACCCCCTTTATCTACAATTTACAACCAGTAAGGTGATCGGCTCGAGATTCCAAAGACAACATGACCGTAAAGTTGTTTTGAAATGGCGATGAGAGGCGTCAGGAAGTGGTCACAATGCAAAAGAAACACTATATACTATGTCATGTCGTTTGATATTTGATAGGTTAATCTTTAGCCAACTAAATTTTAGCCCTAGTATCTGAATGATCAATAGCTAGCTAGGCTACAATTAGGGGCTACTTGGTTGTTGGAAGAGCCGGCGGCAGCAACGAGAGGCCTGTTTGTTTTACTAGGACTAAAATTTAGTCCATTTTAGTTTCTAAACTTTCAAACACATCTTATTTTTGGAAGTACTAAACTTTAGTAGCTTTAGTCAGTAAGGAGGAATTAAAAGGAACTAAAAGTTCAAGTTATGAGAGCGCATGTCTCTCTTTAATGCGCTTTTAGTCCCTAGAATCAAGCCCACTAGGACTAAACTTTAGTCCCTAGAGGAAACAAACAGGCCCGGCCCTAATTTAGCTCTCCTGTAGGAGCAAGCTGAATCTTGCCTGCATCCACGAGATGGCCAGGCAAGATTACCAAACACATGTCCTTTGTTGTTCTCATCTGGCAAGGAACAATAATGCACAACAACGAAACCAAGCAGTCCCTTAGTGCTTTAATTTAAACTAGTTGATAGCTCACTAATTTGCAGCATTGCCATAAATGGTTGTGTAGACCATGTATGCTACTTGATGACATACATTAGGGTCTAAACAGTTCATTACATGGTCTAACCTAGGGTTTACATGAAGTGAAAAAGAAAACATATTCACGGCCTGTAATAATGGACCATTTAGTGACATGGTGTAAAATTATTCATCCTCTACACTGTGTTGTATATAACATACTATGAGTTATGCTCTTTAATTTAGAAACTTTCAATGTTCTCTATCCCTCATGTCTCTGTTCTTGGTTAGTTATGTGCTCTATTGTGCAATTCCTCTATTACTTATTGACATCTTTTTTAAAATCATTTGATACAATGACTATATCTTTTTTTAGAAACCCTAAAATGGATATGGAAGAGCAGTGGATGTGAATGGTTGAACTGGACCTTTTCAATCTTGTAAACCTGGTTCAGACTTGAGAACAGGTATACATATATTTATGGATTCTAAATCATCCTTCAAAGCATATAATTCTAGTTCACAAGTGCTCAGCTGTCGATGTGGACGCCTTTCATCACTAAAAGAATACTCAGTCACAACTCGCAAATATGAAAGAAAGAAAGATGTACCTTTGTATGCATGATTATTGCACAAGTGCTCCAATAGCGGCCAAGCCGAGCCGGCGACCAACTGCAGTCTGCAGGTAGCCTTTGCTTGCCCCGTTCCTGCTCGGCAAGTGGCCAAATGGCCATTAGTAACTCATTAAGAACCAAGAGTCGTATCAGAGACGCGCGCGAAACGACACTTAGCCACGGGTACTCGTGGAAGACGTACTGTACGTTAGCATATTTTTGTCTGACGCCGTGACGCGCATGCATTTCTGAGTTCAGGATTAGGGTATGCAGGATATGGTTGACAAATGAAAGGATATTCAGATGCAAAGGGCAGCCTCTTTTGTAGTACATTCCTCGACACTTCCTCGAGACCGCGAATAATGAATTTTATTACAGTGCACCTACTCAGCGTTGATTTGTGATCAAGACCTAGCCAATGAATTTGCACCTGTGCCTGGTCTCTTGTATTGTAATTGCGGCCTACCAATTGATTTGGTCGCATTTGAAATCTAATCCGGCCAGTAGCTTGAAATCCTCACCTACCTCTCCCCCACAGCTGACAGCTGCTCCATGTTGAAGAAGCAAGTAGTAAGTCATGATGTGCATGCTAACATATGTTACTCGATGGATCTATCGTCTTAGATGAATTAGATGTTAATAGCATGCAATAAGAAGCGAAGTGGATATTGGTTTGCGTGACAGGTACGCGTGCAGTTCATTCATACTTCTCCAATCCAAGTACGAAAAGCACCATCAGATTCAAGCGTACTATGCGTCGACCTGTCCGCTCTTGCACGCTCTGCATTCTTCCTCAAGCATCCTGCATAACCTCAGTAGTCAGCCTTTTCAAGAACGCGTTGGTTTGGTTTGACCTTTGACGACCACAATCCATCAACAGAGAGCAGTAACATGTACCCAGGCAGTTTCGCTGATGATTGAGACTCAAATTGAGACCAGAGGACGGCACTAGCTAGGACTAGGGCTTGGAAGATCCAATTTTGTGCGCGCGGATGAATCTTCTACTTTAGTACTGGACTCAGGATTCTCTTCTTCTACGTAGTACTCGATGATGACTGATGAGACCGTACGTCCTTTTAGGTCTCCCCCAGGAGACGACCAAGAAAATGCCCAAAAGGCCGAAGGGGACAATTGAGAGCAACGGGGAAGGAAGCAGGGAGGAACCATATATGTGGTGCTAGCTGCACCGTTTGACAGAGTGAAACTTTATTTCAACTAGTAGCTTCTTTTTTATATATAAAAAAATCCCCTGTAGAATTAATGTATTTCAAACACATCTGTTTTAAGCAAATCGATTGTTGTGGAACTTGATGAATTGATTGATCTATTAACTCCAATATTGAGTTGTAAATCTATGTGAAGTTTTAGATATAAATGACCAAAATTTTAATATGATAAAGCTAAATGGGAGGAAGTAGCAAATCCATCGTTCCCAGTATTCATGAACGCCAATGTTGGTCCCAAGTTATTCTCAGCAGCTAAACACATATATGCACTGATTCAGTAGAATGCATTAGGTACAGTATTCACCACAGAAACTGAGGAAAAACACAAAATATATAGTGACACTTACAAAAGTGATGGGCTCTTCAGGCACATCGCTAGCTAGTGAGTCAAAACTGATATCCAGAAAAGAGACCGTTCACTTTTGTGCCCTCTTTATTGGTCGGGTAAGGACAAAGGCCCGACATTGTTTATAACGTGTAAAAAGGGACATGATTATAACAATAGTCGCATATATAACAGTGCAGCTACAAACAAAGACCCCCATCCTTGAAAGGCGTTTAGTGACGGGTCTTAGTGGGAGAAAATAGTGACATAGTCTGTAAATTAATTCTTTTCACTATATATGTATGGTAAGAGTGACGGATTTTATGCCCTCCACTTTTAACTCATCCATCCACACTCGACTCTTGCATTTCGAAACGGCTAAGTGTGAAGGACCAAGTCCCCTTGCTAGAATAATTGTCATTTGGTGACTGTGTGACAATATGGTTAATAGGACTATCAATATTTGCTAGTATACAAGATTTTAATTCTAACCATATAAATCAATGGACGATGTGTGAAGACAAAAGCCACGTGGCACCCAAGGGTTGATTTGATGAGGACAATTTTAGCCACTTTGATCCTCCGATGTGTGCAATGGCTAGTTGACTGACTTTGGGTTTCTTTCTCTTTGCTCGATCATTTGAAAGGTGGTTAGTGCATTTGGAAGCTGTTGGAAAGGATTTCACTCAAGTTTGAGAGCTCTATGCACCAAAGTTATCATGAGAAGATTATTCAGACAACTAGTGCTATGGTTATTGCTAGTTTATGCATACTAGGTAGCGTATTGCTTTAGGCCTTAATCTAAAGTTAGGCAAGGTATGTTGCATACCTCTTTGTTTCTTGTTGGTGCTTGTGTGCACACCAAGAATTGTAATCCTAGGCTTGTAAGTCTCGCAAGATCCTACAATTGTGTTTGTGGAGTGGTCCCTGACATTTTGTGAGAGAGGAAAGGCCCTTAAAGCTTTGGTTAAAAGCACTACCTAGTGAAAGATCATGGAGATAATCCTAAAATAGACAAGGCAAAGCCCCACTTGCATGTGGAGAGAAGGTCCTTTAGCTATCAGCAGAGTTACTCAAGCAGGGAGCCCTTGCGAGGAGCTCAACTAGGATTAGCTAGAGAAAAGCACTGGCTTCCCAATACCTCTGTAAAAAGTTGTTGTCTGAGAACTTATGATATATATCTTACTCCGTTTGCTTTGTATTTACTTATGCACCTTCAATTGAGTGGTTTTATTATAAAAAAGTGTAGGGATCTAGAGAGGAGAGGATAAATGTTGCTCAGTAAAAACTTAACCTAGGGCTCTACTTGATTCTAAACTAAACAAACTAAAGTACTACAAAAAAACCTTTTTTGAGGAAGTTGTTTTGGGTTAACAAATGCGAGCAATGAGTCTATCTCCATCGAAAGGTCTACATTAATGCAGACCTACAGACAAGCGCTTTGCTCGCCTCCGTTAATGGGTACGGAGATGGTCACCCTAAGCCACCTGCCTTTGTTAATCTAGTCACCCAGCTGGTCGCCTGTCTCCATTAAAGGATTAACGGAGGCAACCAATTATTACCCCACCTCCATTAATGATTTTTCAATTAAAAAATAGTTTCTCGCTCCAGGTGCACTTCTGATTTAGCTTCATGTCAAACCTTCTAAATTTATCGAAGGCCTCCAAAATGTCCCGAATGAGGTCTTCGGCCCTCTTTAACTTGATGATGATATCGTTGACATATATAGGATACTCTTCATACACCATTGGTATCTAGCCCCTGCATTCTTCAGACCGAACCGCATTGTTGCATACAATACGAGCCAATGGGGGTGATGAACGATGTCTGCGTCCAAACTTCCTATGTCTGGTTACCTGTCCATCAAGTTTGATAAAGTACCCTAGTTCGAGTTTAGGCTCTGAGAGTTCGCGCACGTGACATGCTGAGTATAGTTGAGCTTCGAGAAAAAAAAATAGAATAGAATACAGAATCACTGGTATCTGTCCAGTCTGATCCGGTTTCATCCCACTCGCGGCAATTAGGCCATGCATATGCATACATGAATTTGTCTTGTGCAGACGCGCCCGCGAGAAGGTGCTGTGCAGAAACGGATCTGACCATTCAGTCGTGGCAGCAACCAACACGTGCCTACCTAACCCTTTCCTCCGTGGACAGTGGAACGCGTCGTCCTCAGCCCACCTCGGCACCAGCCCTCGCGCTATAAAAAACGCAAGCACAGACATCCATGCCGATCAAACCAAGATTGATTCATTAGCTTCTTGCCTGCTTGATAGCCTTCGGTTGTCACACGTGGTGAGTTAACTGGCAAGACATGAAGCCATTTGTAAATTTACATAGCCTAACCTATGTTCTCGATTGATCGTTGCGTGTGCATGCATATAATGCTGGCTGCAGCGTTTATACATGCATTACTGTATGCTTTATACATCTATTATCTATCGGAGTGGCGGAGCTAACTGTGTGCCACTGTTTCATTTCTGTATTTGGATTTCAGTTAAGCAACGCTCACTTTGGCAACGACTCATCATCAACAGCGTCAGAAGCAGCAGAAGCGAAACATGGGTGGAGGTAGCCCCATGCAGACCGTCCTGTTGGCCCCCGGCGTCAAGGACAAGAAGCTGCTCTCCTTCAGCCGCCACGACGCGCCCAAGGAGAAGGACGCCGTCACCGGCCTCATCCGTTCCATCATCGCCACGTCCAGCCCTGCCCAGCGAACCGCCTTCCATGTCTTCCACATCAACAAGGTCCTAGACCTCTACTCGGCCTGGCGCCGCGGGCTTCCCGACGTGCGCCCCTACTACGCCGTCAAGTGCAACCCCTGAGCCGGCGCTTCTCGGCGCGCTCGCCGTGCTCGGCGCGGGATTCGACTGCGCCAGCCGCGCCGAGATCGAGGCCGTGCTCCGCCTCGGCGTCGCGCCCAGCAGCATTGTCTACGCCAACCCCTGCAAGTCGGAGCCGCACCTCGAGTACGCCGCGGAGGTCGGCGTCAACCTCACCACCTACGACACCGAGGAGGAGGTTGCCAAGGTGAAGCGCTGCCACCCCAAGTGCGAGCTCCTGCTCCGCCTCAAGGGCCCCGACGGCAGCGAGACCACGTGCGACCTGGGGACCAAGTACGGCGCGCATGCCGACGAGGTGGTGCCCCTCCTGCGCGCCGCCCAGCGCGCCGGGATCAACGTGGCCGGCGTCTCCTTCCACGTCGGGAGCCCCGTGTCCCGCGTCGACGTCTACCGCGGCGCGATCGAGGCCGCACGCGCGGTGTTCAACGAGGCCGTCGCCCTCGGCATGCCTCCCATGCGCGTCCTCGACATTGGCGGCGGATTCACAGCCGGTGCTGCCTTCGACGACGCGTCGGTGGTCATCAACGAAGCGCTCACGGATTTCTTCGGCGACCTGCCGTGCGTGGAGGTGATCGGCGAGCCCGGGCGCTACTTCTGCGAGACCGCGTTCACGCTCGCCGCGCGCGTCATCGGGAAGCGCACGCGCGGTGAGGTGCGCGAGTACTGGATTGACGACGGCCTCTACGGCTCGCTCAACAACATACTCATGGACCACAAGGTCCCGCGTCCGAGGCCGCTGGCTACCCCGCGCCCCGGCGACAAAACGCACACGTCCACGGTCTTCGGGCCGACGTGCGACTCCCAGGACGAAGTGGTGACCGGCTACCAGCTGCCGGAGATGAGCGTCGGCGACTGGCTCATCTTCGACAACATGGGCGCCTACTCCACAGGCTCCGGCTCCAAGTTCAACGGCTTCGACACGTCGGAGATAAAGATCTACGTCGCGCACTCCACCTGAGCTGAGCAACAGCATCAACGGCGTCACGATGATAACGCATGCTTTATTACACAGCCACACACAACGTTTCCCATAGATCAGTCGGTAAAAATGTCTTTCAAATAATCATCAGTCGGTAAATTAACGTTTACCAGTTAATTAGCTGTCAGTTGGTAAATCAACGTTTACCAATTTGCTGTCAGCTACATTTATAAGTTGGTTGATTCTATGTACCTTATTTATTGGAGCATTTTTTTCCTTGACTTTGGTTTAGCTCTGTGATGTGATTATATATTATATGTATCAAATAAAAGGGATCTGCATTATTTGGATATCCGTGATTGCAATGTTAGATTAAATTATTTTGCTTATGATATTCCAAGGAGCAAAATGTTGTCTAGCTGATCTGATATGGTTAGGTGACCTCGATAGCACTTCTCAAGTACTGAGTTGTCTTTCCGTGGGAGCAAAATTTCAGGCTAGGGTTAAAAAAATCATCTCGTTGGCCCGGTCCTGTTCTCACTAGGCAACAGTACCCCTATTAGGGGTGGGGCAGTGTTTGAAGTTTTTCTTAGCCTATGTGAGAAGGTCTCTGCTCTATCACAGCAATGCCCAGGGGTGGCTTACCCCTTGCAAATAATTTTTTTTAGCCTTGGCCATGATTGTATCAGACGGTCATTCTTATGATCCAATCAACATCAAGAATTAGAGAACCTGCCTTTTTCTTTTTTTTAAATGACCATGGCTCTTTTGCAATCTTCCTGGTGTGTGCTCCTTAAATCCAGAGAACTTTTGGTAGCCGCTGGAAGGCAATAGTGGAGAGCTAAGAGAGTTCCTCCACCCAACAACGAAGCTTGGATCTCGCGGAGGATAGGGGGAGGTGGGGACGATGAACACAATGCGAGCAAAGTAGAAGGGAGATACGGTTGTTGCTGGTTGGGTGGATGTGTTTTCAGGCTGGCTTCTGACAAGCTATGGGATGTGGGTGAGCTCCCGCCCTCCTTCCTCACACCAGTATCCTAGATGTTAGACTTGGGTGCCTTTGAGTAGCCATCGCGGTAGAAGACAACCTCAGTGACCTCCTGCCACTAAGGGTAGCAGAGGTTATACTGTCCTAGTGCCATGAAATTGTCCCCTAGGACTTGATGGGCGTGGAGGTGGCATCATCGCTCCACGTGTCCTCATGGCCGTCGCTGCCACCACTAGAGGAAGGCGTGGGCTTGTGGAGGGGGGAAATGATGGCAACATGATCAGGCAGCACGGTGGAGACCATGAAGGAGTTGTCGGAGTAGGGATGACAGAGACCACAACGAGGATGACTAGGGTGACCAATAGGTGTTCAAAAATAAACCAATAGGTGTTCGAAAATAAAGCATTGTGCCAGGAGCTAATGAAGCAAACCAAGAAAAAACATTTCCAATCAAAGACAATGGAAAGATATGAACTTTCAAAGCATCACTAGAACTAGCTTGTCCTAATTGAACCAAATATTGACTAAAATGTTCCCTAGTACACCTACTATCTTCTTCACTAAATTTAATAAAATGAGGCAAACAAAAATTAGGAGATGGATCCAATCAAAACAAGAAAGGTAGGGATTTTGATAAACCATTGTATGAACCCCTAACATGAACACTGAGATTCTCTTAATCTTTTTAATTATATAAGCTTCATGCTCAGGGAGAACCATTTGTTACTTCCAGCAAGCTTGTTCTACCATGTTGAGGATTGACATGTCCAACTTGAAAGGTCAGTCTAGCCAATGTTCCAATACTAGTATGACCGATTTCATTAATTAGTCTCTCATAATTTTGCTAGGAATTCGAACAATGATTAAAAACATATGGAGGCATAGGATTTGGCTCAGCAGGGCCCTCTGAAGTAATACTAGGCCCATAAGCTACAATAGTAGAAGGAAGAGCTTTAAAACTAGCTAGCTCACTCATTTCATCATCAATCCAATCATCAACATTGTGAGGGACAATACTAATGGGAGCAATATATGTAGGATGAGCAATCATAGCATTAGCTCCCACAATAACTGCCGAAGAGCCTACTTTCCCTTTAGGAGCATTCATTAGCATGCCATAGGGAAAATCTATGGTCCTAGGAGCCGATGGTGCTGGCAAACGAAAACTAGAAATGATAGATTCAGCATTCATCAGCATGCCATAGGGAAAATTTATGGTCCTAGGAGCCAAAGGTGCTGGCAAAGGGAAACTAGAAACGATAGAGTCTGTGATAGATTTTATATTAACTGACTTCTTAAAACTAGCACTATGTTGAATATTATCTATCCTATTAATAATATCAACCTCCCGTGCCTTTAAATTTTCTTCCATTGGCTTAAGTTGTTCTGGAGTAAAACCATGTGGAGGATCACTTACAATTAGACTTGCCTTAGATGAAGATGTAGACGTTTCATAGCAAGTAAAGACTTGGAGATCGATTTGCCTATCTTGTTCAGCCACCTTACTTGAACGGGTCTTGAAGGAGCATGTTGCTAATGTAGCTGCCACATTAGCATCATTCTTTGCTTCCACAACCTCACGAAGATCATTGGGGAGCCCTGTGCGCCTACTCAGCCATGTAGGCATTTACACAGCATTTAAACGCTACTCAGTAGTCAACCATGTTGGCCGTGTAGACCGTTTAATCCTATGTAATCCGTTTTTGGACCCGTTTAAATCAGACGTATAATCCGACTATTCGCTAAACGAAGTGTGATCGACCGTGTACTGTGTAGCATGTAGGCTAACAAGTCTGGGAGTTGATCCACAAGAGTAGTAGGACGAGTATGTTGCTCTCATTGGACGCAGTAGAGAGATCTCCTCTGTTCTTGGGTTGATCATCCGCCATCTTGGCCTAGTGATTGATCTTCTTCCCGAATGGAGTTGCCAAAAAGTATGCTGATGTTGGATTAAACTCCAAATCATACACTAGTAAGGGTTAGCACATCTTGGGTAGCACACAACCTATCGCTTGCATCAAGCAACTCAAGATCTACTAAACCAATCTAGACATTGATTAGACCAATTTGAAGCCCCTCCTTGATTGTAAAAGCTTGGGAACACCACCTAGGAGGACCTGTCAGGGAGGAGAACACCTATGTTGTTCTAGGATCAGCAAGGCTACCTAGAATGCCGATAAATCTTGTGGAGAGATACAACAAACAGCATTAGGGATGGAAATGGGCAAAAGCAGGTAATAGACAAAGAAGATTGAGTATTTGATCTGTCAATCGACTGTGATCCTCTGGTATATATGAGGGGGTGGTTTTATCCCAATAGAAAACGAGTCCATAACGTAATCTCTAAGTTTTCTATGTAAAAAACATGTCTAAACATAGAAAGAGTTTAGTTTCGAAATCTACTGGAGAACCGGCCTAGCTAGGTTCCAAACTAGCTAGGCCTGTTTTCATTGGCTTGACAAGTTAGAGCCAAACCGGTTGGGCAAGCAAGGAAGCCAACCTAGCCCAGATCCTAAATCGGCTAGGGTGGTTAGGCGACTGGCTGTGAGGCTGACCTGGTTGGGTCCCAAACCGGTCAGGGCGGTTGGGCAAGTGGAGCATGGTGCAAACCTATAGCCGGCGCGCTGGGAAGAGGAAACCGACTTAGGCGGCTTGAGGACTGCCAGGCCAGTTCAATAAAGGACGGTGCCACCTCTTTCTCCTTTTAATTCCTCGGACTCCAAGGACCAAAAACATGTTTCAAGGTCCTTTCTTCGTTATAAATATTATTGCCAAGTCCTTGGGGTACTTTTGGGTGTCAATAAGACTTCCCAGAACTTGCTTTGAATTATTCGAAAAGAGACTAGAATAATGTGGTCCATGAGCTTGCAGACATGTATATGTAGAGCAATTAATTGCTCGGGAATGTAGTGACGACTTTGCTGAGTAATGAATAGAGCTCCCATTTCCTCCATGTTTAGTTGATAGGGTGAAAAATTTTAGGTGTCACGTCGGATGTTTGACCGGATGTCGGAAGGGATTTTTGGACACTAATTAAAAAACTAATTTCATAACTCGTCTAGAAATGACGAGACAAATCATTTGGTTACTTTACCACTTTGGGATAATCATGTAGGTTACTGTAGCACTAATGAGTAATCATGGAGTAATTAAGTTCAAAAGATGTGTCTCGACATTTACAGCCAAACTGTGCAATTAGTTTTTTATTTCGTCCACATTTGATACTCCATGTATGTACCGTAAAGAGGCAAAAAAAAATTTGACAAAATTTTTTAGGAAACTAAACATACAAAAATAGATATACTCCCTCTGTCCCTTTTTAATCGTCGCTGTGGGTTTTCGTGCCATAAGTTTGACTTGATTTATAGAAAATACATGTAATATTTATATCTCCAAATAAATTTGTTAAAAAACTATATCCAGATATGATACTAATTATGATACTAATTGATGATATTTAGTATTTATTAAAATTATCAGTATTTGTTTCTTGGGAAGCACAAGCGATAATTAAAAAGAGACGGAGGGAGTACTCAATATGTAGTCTTGTACCATAGTTTTTAAAAGTGGCATTCCACGCTCTAGCTAGGTCTCCGTGTGTTTGATCTCTAGTTTTCAAAACCTGGCTGCTAAGGGTAGCTGGCACTACTGTGTACTTGCAAAACCATTGAGCCGCGAACACCAACCAACACACGTGCCTCTACCTAACGTCCAGACCACTCCTCCGTGGACCATGGAGCTAATAGGTGTGGACTGTGGAACGAGTCGTCTCGTGTCCCTTGTTGAAACTACCCCTCGCGCTATAAAAGGGCATGCAACCACAGGCAATCATGCCGAGCAAACCAAGATTAATTCGTCACATTCGATTCATTAGCTAATAGCTAGCACCTTGCTTGCTTGATTGCCTTTGGTTGTCACACGTGGTGAGTTAACTGGCAAGACATGAAGCGCATGCAAAGCTTAATTACATAGCCTAACCTATGTTGCCGCTTGATAATTGCGTGTGCATAAAAAGAAGTTTCATATATCTATCGGAATGGCGTAATAACTTACTGTGTGCCCCTTGTTTCATCTCTGTATTTGGATTTCAGTTAAGCAAAGCTTACTTTGCCAACGACTCATCATCAACGTCAGCGTCAGAAGCAGCAGAAGCGAACCAACAGAAACATGGGTGGAGGTAGCCCCATGCAGACCGTCCTGTTGGCCTCCGGCGTCAAGGACAAGAAGCTGCTCTCCTTCAGCCGCCACGACGCGCCCAAGGAGAAGGACGCCGTCACCGGCCTCATCCGTTCCATCATCGCCACGTCCAGCCCTGCCCAGCGGACCGCTTTCCATGTCTTCCACATCAACAAGGTCCTAGACCTCTACTCGGCCTGGCGCCGCGGGCTCCCAGACGTGCGCCCCTACTACGCCGTCAAGTGCAACCCCGAGCCGGCGCTTCTCGGCGCGCTCGCCGTGCTCGGCGCGGGATTCGACTGCGCCAGCCGCGCCGAGATCGACGCCGTGCTCCGCCTCGGCGTCGCGCCCAGCAGCATTGTCTACGCCAACCCCTGCAAGTCGGAGCCGCACCTCGAGTACGCCGCGGAGGTCGGCGTCAACCTCACCACCTACGACACCGAGGAGGAGGTAGCCAAGGTGAAGCGCTGCCACCCCAAGTGCGAGCTCCTGCTCCGCCTCAAGGGCCCCGACGGCAGCGAGACCACGTGCGACCTGGGGACCAAGTACGGCGCGCATGCCGACGAGGTGGTGCCCCTCCTGCGCGCCGCCCAGCGCGCCGGGATCAACGTGGCCGGCGTCTCCTTCCACGTCGGGAGCCCCGTGTCCCGCGTCGACGTCTACCGCGGCGCGATCGAGGCCGCCCGCGCGGTGTTCGACGAGGCCATCGCCCTCGGCATGCCTCCCATGCGCGTCCTCGACATTGGCGGCGGATTCACAGCCGGTGCTGCCTTCGACGACGCGTCGGTGGTCATCAACGACGCGCTCATGGATTTCTTCGGCGACCTGCCGTGCGTGGAGGTGATCGGCGAGCCCGGGCGCTACTTCTGCGAGACCGCGTTCACGCTCGCCGCCCGCGTCATCGGGAAGCGCACGCGCGGTGAGGTGCGCGAGTATTGGATCGACGATGGGCTCTACGGCTCGCTCAACAACATACTCATGGACCACAAGGTCCCGCGCCCGAGGCCGCTGGCCAGCCCGCGCCCCGGCGACAAGACGCACACTTCCACGGTTTTTGGACCGACGTGCGACTCCCAGGACGAAGTGGTGACCGGCTACCAGCTGCCGGAGATGAGCGTCGGCGACTGGCTCATCTTCGACAACATGGGCGCCTACTCCACAGGTTCCGGCTCCAAGTTCAACGGATTCGACACGTCGGAGATAAAGATCTACGTCGCGCACTCCACCTGAGCAACAACATCGACGGCGTCACACACAACGTACGGTTTGCCATAGATCAGTCCGTGAAGATGTCTTTTAAATAATCATCAGTCGGTAAATTAACGTTTACCGGCTAATTACCTGTCAGTTGGTAAATCAACGTTTACCAATTAGCTGTCAGATGGTAAATCAACGTTTACCGTTGGAAGCAGGGACCACCTTTGAGTTCCTGTCCATATATGTTGGTTGGTTCTATGTTTGCTTATTTATTGGAATTTTTTTCCTTAACTTTGGTTTAGCTGTATCATGTGATTATAAATATTATATGTATCAAATAAAAGCGATCTACATTATTCCAAAGATGAGCCCGGCCTGGCCCATGATTGTATCAGTACTTGCAGGCATTTCCAATCGAGGTCAAGAGTTCAAGAATGCCTCTTTTTTAGATGATTTTGGTCTTTTTTTTATTTTCCTAGTGTGTGCTCCTTAAAATTTGGATTTCAAAGAACTTGTAAGCAGAAATAACAAACAGAAAGTTTTGCAAAACAAAGTATTGAATGCTAGTTTACAAAAAAAAAAAAAAAAAAAAAAGAGGCACTGAATTTTACTAAGAGGGGTAGACATCTTTGCTTACCGTCTTTATAAATCATCTTGTGACCTAATTAGCATATACATGCGGACATGCCTTTGAATATCAATTTATACAGGCAAACATCTAAAGAAGCCATTTATGTAAGTCAGGCAATTCTCTAAAGAAAAAGTGTCATGTTAATACTCTTTGAGTGTGTTTTACTAAGTTTTTTTTACAACCAAAGCCTAATATTTGGTATGTATAACACCGCATATATAGGTATATATGTAGGGAACGTATGCTTATGCAAACTAGGCTCTTGTGCAAACTATGCAAACTCTAATCAAGACCACGCGGGAATCTAATCCGATGGTTGGTAATTTTAGCACTTAAACCCTCCACTCATCCCATCCGGCTGTTGCAAAAATACCCCCCATGAGTGGAAGGGTTTAAGTGCTAAAATTGCCAACCATTAGATTAGATTCATGTGGTTTTGATTAGAGTTTGCATAGTTTGCACAGAGTTTGGTTTGCATATAAGCATAATGCGTTATATATGTATGTAGCAAATATATAGCACATAATTGAGCTTGATTTCGTAGATCCGCAGAATCTGTGCATAATTTGAAATTGGCCAACATAAAAGATACAAAATAGGCCCACATAGCAAAGTGGCAACAAAATAGCAACATCTGGAGCCTAAACATGCGTGCCAGTATGACCTTTGGCTCAGCTTTTGATCCAGTGCCTAATTGACTGGTGTTCCTTCCACACTGGAGGATGATTTATTTAAGATCGTAATCCAGCTAGTAGCCTCAATTTTGGCCAAGTTGGTTTCCTAGTTGATGGCGGTACGTGTTGGCAGCATGCGTGATGCGAAACCTCAATTTGCCGGGTTGTACATGTTGGCAGCATGCGTGATGCGTAACCTCAATTGCCGGGAGGATTCCTAGTTGAAGCCGACGAGTCCATTCAGGTGTTGGCAGCATTCGAGATGGTGATGATGCGTGTGCCGAGCACCCCTGAACGAGACACCTCACCGATGTAGTGTAGACTAAGAACTGAGACGTCGCGAGCTGATGAGACAACGGCTGATCTGCTCCTCAAATAATCAAATGGACGGACAAAACCTCAGTTCTAGCTTGCATAGTCGCACGTCGGTTGCCGGATGTCGCCGTCGTTACCGCTTCTGTGGCTCTCCGTCCGACAGTCGCCGCCCGCGTCCGCGGCGGCTCCGAGGCCGGACCCCGGAGGCCCACCGGTCACCACACGTGCGCGGTGCTCGAGAGCCCAGGCGGCCGTGTCGGCGCACCCCACAACTCAGCTCGGTCACTGGCTGCCTGGGTCCGGCTTGCCACCCGCCGCCGGTACGGTGGATGCTAGCGTCTGGCTGGACCTCTAGCACTCGTGGTCGCGGTCGGGGAGACGGGAAGCCGAAAGCCCGAAAGGGGGAGTAGACCAGAGAGAGAAAGATAGATAAGCAGGCCGTATTGGGTCGTACTGGGCTGTTGGGCCATCCAGTGGGGGCTGAGGAGGGAGGCGAGTTAGCAGCGTCTTGGGCCGAATTCTTTACAGATTATTCATTTACTCTTTTTTATATTTTTTGCTAGCAAATGGCAAATGACACAAATGACAAAGCCCCTTTAATCGCAAAAAGGAAAATGACAAATCCCCTCCCGCGTCGTCACCTTGGGCCCGGGTGAGGGTGACACTGTTTTTGGCCACGGGAATATTTGTCCCACTACGCGGCGCTGGACCGTGCTCCGTGGCCTGTTATATACCCCGGGCTTTCTACGAATGCTCAGGCCCACCACACGCGCAAGAGGCCATCGCGCTCGTCGCCCGCATGCGTGCGATGCGAACGGGGCCCAGCTCCTGGCAATACAGCCTTGTTGCGGGCTGAACGACGACATGGCCACATGGGCTCGCTGGTCGTGCGGCTGAGCAGCCGCTCGTCCTCGAGACCTCGACCCATTGAACGCCGGCCAGCGGCCGGTACGACGAGTTGCTCAGATGTTCGATGGCAGCGAGAGGTCGGACGACG
Source organism: Chrysopogon serrulatus (assembly GCA_015844335.1). NCBI lineage: Eukaryota > Viridiplantae > Streptophyta > Magnoliopsida > Poales > Poaceae > Chrysopogon > Chrysopogon serrulatus. The sequence continues at coordinate 82,449 of JADLZL010008140.1, read as the reverse complement.
TGTCAAGGGTGTGAAATTGATGCGGGGTCGAGGGACGAGGGTGAGTTGGAGACATGGATTCAGCCCTTCCAGCCGAATAAGCCATGTGTCACTTCCATCACGGCGACTATGCAGACTAGACCATAGAACAGAAACAGTGTGAACATGGGGGCGAACAAAAATGTTCAGAACAGTTGTATAATCGCAATGGAAATTGAAGCACTGTCAAGGATCCTATCGTATGGTTCATTTACAAACGCTGGGAAAACTTACAGAAGCACAACTCTACAACCACCACTTACACCTTGAGCTTTCCCCGCGCCAACTATGGATGATTACAGATATAGTAAAGTTCTGCACGACAATCCCACCAAATTTAAACAGTTACAAAGTTCAATTCTAAAAACCTTTGCCAGGAAGTGAATGTAATAAGTCTACATGGTCAGCGAGTCAGGGAGTGAAGTTGAAGCACCCAGAATCTTGCCGCCAACATCAGGAAAGCATTCTTGGTCTGGCAGTGAGCTGATCTTACCATCAGCCTCCACCTTAACTGGGTATTTGAGGAGGTGCCCTTGTAATGTACTCATTTCTTCGGCTGTAAACCTTTGCCAGTTCTCTACAGCTATTTGCTTCACCAACCTTACACACTCCAAGCTTGAAGGATCCTTGAAGCGATCATCAACCATTCCAAGGTGCTCTGCCCAGAGAGACGTTCTGTATCCGTATACCTGGAGGGAAAATGATATGTAGAAAAAGCTAGCTTAGAAGTGGAACTATTATATGTAAATATGGGGATAAGTTACTAGCCGTCAACAAATCTGCAGTAAGCAAAATTGGTAGAAAGAAGAGGTCAACCTGGCCGTGAGGATGCCCATTCTTTGTAGACCATGAATAATGAGGCTGGTATGCACCCATTGCAATTTCAGTATCTCTAGAACCAGCCAGGGATCTCTGGTTGATGTTTGCTGAACCCAGAATGACATATTCATCGTCCACAATCATCCCTTTCGCGTGAACATAGATCATGAACCGTCGATATTTTGTAGCTAAGGCCTGCAGATTTTAAAAGCAGAAGAAACATTAAATGAATTTGACTGCTTAGTAAATTATTAACAAGAAAATGAATGGAGCTAGGCTCAAAACAAAATAACATGTCTACCGCTTCTTCAAAGTAGAATGACAAGAGCATAGTATCACATGATAGGAAGATAATTACATGGGAAAACAATAGATTGATTAGGGCTGTGGAATACAGGTGAATATATACGCAAGGATGATTATTGAAGTATAATAATATCCCTGCCTATCATAACTAACAAATCAATTTAGAGAACCCACAGCGGCTCAAGGTCCACCAGTTCGGCTAAAAAACCAGATGGCCCAAGGGCCTAGCCGAACTATATTTCTAGCATCACATATCAAATACAGTAAAGAGGGATAAGTTTTGTATAAAACTGGCAACAGATTTCATTGGCCATAAGATATGTTATTCCTATAGCTCCCTAAATTACAACAGAGCCAATTAGCCAAAGCCAGAGTCAATGCAAAATGTAAACCAACACAACACACACAAAATAATACTACAACATACAAGATCAACAAGCTAGAGCCTAAAATAACATCAGTAATCTAAATTAACGTAAGCAATATAGTGTGTGACGCAAGCAAAAAAAATTACTGATGCAACTATTCTAGCCAAAGACTCCATTAGCCCAACAGCTCACTGCAAGAACAAGAAGGCATTCTTTCCATGCCAATGTATCAGCATCCTGGAAACCTCTCCTTATGAATTTCTATGCCATTGTCTTAAGACCTAAAGACTAATAGTATTAATATGTACATGATAGTTGAGTAGGTGTTAGAAACATGCCAAGCAGTTAGACAAGTTTTAGTAGCAAGTAACCTAGACACTTCTTTCAAAGAATAAGGAAAAAAAATGCAACAACAGATTACCACTGCACTTTTATCTGTAGATTTTTCTGACTCTGGGATGCCATTAGATGGTGGTTCTTCCCGATTTCCAAGACAAAAAGAAGTTCAAGTAATCTTCAGGGTGCATATCCTTATTGTCCATTGCCTTGAGCTCATCTGCAATTATTGTATACATCATCTCCATTGTCTGAGCCTGTAACATGAAGACAAATCATGAACATAGTTACTACATCCCAATTTCTATGGCATGTGTGATACTTTCTCTTTCAAAATAAGGTTAAAAACTTACTTTAGCCTTTAAGGAAGATAGCATACGTTAAAAATATGACAATAAGCCTAAAGCTATTTTGAAAATGTACAATGTTTGTGCTTTAAGTAGAGAACAGATTTTGATGAATCACAAGCAAAGATCCACCCTCCTCCCCGCAATGTAATACACCCAAGTCTGAACTTATATTGACCAGTGTGAAATTTAATATACAGTATCATCAAGATAAGAAATCTATGATGATAGTCACATATATAATACTCAAAATTTCACTTCACTAGTACTTGCCTTACAACACAGAACATGGAAGAGAAGAGAAAGAACTCAGAAGACCTCACAATTGGTTAAATTGTTCTGCCAAATTGTGACCATCAATAAAGGAATTCACCTGAAAGAAAAGGATTTCTTGCACAGATGCTGCAGTAGGAACTCCTTCAGGCCACATTGGTATCACTACATACACTGCAAAGCGTTCTCCCCGCTCTAATCTTACTTGCAATTTTGAGGGCCAGTTCTATTGGTATCAAATTATCAGCACCTGCCACATATTATCATGTAGCCATTAAACATTAACAGTTAAGTCAAGCAACAGCACTATATAAGGAACAAAGAGAATTTAACCTGCCTAAAATACTCAAAAAAAAAAAATATGTAAGATCTACCTAATTCTATCTGTCGTTCTCCCATTTTTTTGCAATAGAAAAAAAAGAACGCACCTAGCGCAGACCAACTTTCCATGAAAACCCGTGCAAACCACGGCAAAAAAAGTCGTCTAAATTCACCAAAAAAATCACGTATGTAAATGATATGATGATACACAATGTTGTAAAATATCTTGTTCAAACTTGACTTCGTTTGTGAGATATAAAAATAACAAATTTCAAGCCAGAAAGTTGTCTAGATGATTTGTTAGAAATTTGTTATTTTTATATCTCACAAACGAAGTCGAGTTTGGACAAGATATTTTACAAGTTTGTGTATTATCATATCATCTACATGTGTGATTTTTTTTGGTGAATTTAGACGACTTTTTTTGTCGTGGTTTGCACGAAGTTTTCACGGGAAATTAGTTTGCACTAGATAATGCTCCCTAGAAAAAATATACATATATATATTTCCTTCAGTTCCACATTGTAAGTTATTTTGGCTTTTTTTGGTACATAGTTTTTGCTACTTATCTAGATATAAATTATGTACAGATAGTCAGATACATAGTAAAAGATATGTATCTAGAAAAGCCAGAACGACTTACGATTTGGAACAGAGTATATATATAGCTACCGTATAACTACGGATCAAGGAAAACCTGAAGAAATGAAAACAGAGGGAGGGAGTTAAAACCTGAATTCACATAGGATGGCCAATTATATGAAGAACCAAGAAAGTACTGGTTCTCAATATAAATGAAATGCTGTGCAGATCTGATTGCTCGGACATATGCAGTGTGGATGCTCTTATCAATTATCAGATTCTTTCGGCACACAAGATTCTGCAGAAATTATTTGAATAGTTAGTACCCACAGCAGTTTTCAAATAGTATATTCTCCGTCATTGCTACAGAAGTCAGAAAATAGAAATGTTGGCTAACCTGCTTTGAAGCTTGTTTGCAATCACTAGGAAATCCTTTTAGGGAACCAGAGTCAATTGACCGGAATACCTGCAGAGTCAAAATACATTAAGGACTCCAGAAAATTTCAAGATTATTTTGACAAAAGTAGAACTTAACAGGCAGCACAACAACCTGAACATGCCAATTTTCATGATCCTCTTCTTTCGAAACCCACAAACTAGGATGATCATTTGGAACAGTGCGTGAAGGACTTAGAATCCATGAGATACGCTCCAGCTTAATTAAAGCATCATCTTTCCAATGAGATACTCTTCTAAACCGGTCACGCCATTTAGTTGCCTTTCGCCACCTTTGCTCAAAATTTGTCAAAACATCATAGGCAGCAGGGCCATCAATCCTGCAATGTAAATCATGCCATGGTTGCCTGGGACCCTTTGCACCTGCCTGCATAAGGTGAATGCATGTAATGTAGTACTGCACATGAAAATTCAAACTTTCTGCCAAGGAGCTTAATTCGCAGGTTAAAACAAATTACTCAGAACATACTAGCACAAAAGAACTCACCGAAAATGTAGGGTTATGGTAATCATTTTGGAATACTGTGTCAAGATCTTTGAAAAGCCTGTGTTCAGGTGTGTCATAGCGGCCATCACAAAGATCTAGGCCCCCAATGAAAGCTGTAATTTTCCGCTTGTTTCCCCTGGCTTGTGTATCAACCAGCACACACTTTTGATGGTGCGTAAACAAAGTCCCAACAACCTGCCAGCTACAAATTCAATGTCATCAACAGCAACAAAAATATTCAACTATTTAGCGCAAAATGTAATAAAGCAAATATCCACAAAATATGGTTCCTGTTTCAAACTCAAGATGATAGATGCCCCCTGATACTATTTGAGACACAAAATATGATTGCAATCCTACTCTACCTTTTAGGTGACCCGTGACCCCGACAGCCCACCCCCACCCACAAAAAAAATGTCATCTCCAGACTAGTTAGCTAATCTAACCCCCCTAGCAAAAACATCACAGGATGAAAGGAGTAGCTAGCATTGCATTAGCTCATCTCTACATCTACACTAGTAAACCCTAACCTATTTTTTATTTGGTAATACACCAATTTATCCTCAAAATTAGTTCAATTGCTGACTTATTGTAAGATTATTTGGTGTCTAGGTTTTTCAAACATATTTTCAAGAACTTATGCAATTTTGGAACTTCTTCGTCGAATTTAAGACTTATTTTCTCATTTTGTACTTAAATTCCAAATTGCAGGGCAAATTTAATGTGTTAACAAATTACTAGATGGACTTTTACCGAATCACATATGGATATTTTAGTGTGGAATACCCCATGAAAAAAAAGCATAGATCCGCCACTGGGCACAAAGGGTGGTCTGGTGGCAAATTTGGTGGTCATCCAGTGCCGACCCACCTTGATCGCAAAACAGCTTAGTGGTAACAAAAAGAAGTGCAGCTTTGGATAGCTGAAGAGTGTTGAAATGAGTAGCAAGAAGAATTTGGTGGTCATCCAGTGGCGGATCCAGAGCCCCACTACCCCCACCGGCTGACTGGATCAGCCACTAATCTGAACATTCATATTAGTCAGTACTCAGTACTATTTTTTGCAATATATGAGTTCACTAAGGGAAAAGGTATCAACAATGTCAGTTTGACAATGATATCAGTTAGGTGTAACCCATACAAAGAAAGTGAAGCATAAATTCCTGCCCAAAACATGCCTGCTTTTGAAAATGCTCAGCTTATTGCTAGCATATCGAGGAGAGAGAACACAGATGACTGAGGAATGTTTGAAAAACTTCCGAGTTTCTTCATCATGAGTTGCCATAACTCCACCCTGCAAAAGCACAAGAAGGTTTCTTACAGATACTACCACAGGGGGAAATATTTGCAAATGGAAGGAACAGCATGTTTCAATAGATTCAGGAAAGCACGGAACAGATTTGCATTTGTTTAAGATGCATGGCAAATTGAGAACGGGGGAATGGACGAAGTTAAATGTCCATGGATTGAACAGAGTGTTTTCACATTCCGTTATGAACATGCAACTGGCAATTCTTTGTGATTAACATTTGAACTTGGCCCGATGTATGGATTGACTCAAGTCAACTATGCCACAGTAATAAACTCATATATATGGACCAAAGATACACGGATTCCTTGCCATTGAGTGGACTGCTGACAACTCAACATCACGTAAACTGGGAGGTAAAAAGAAAACAAGATTATGGAAGCTCACCGTCTTGATGAAGAACTTGTCATGCGAAGTCTTATCATCCCACACAAGCAGGCACACTCTGACACCCTCCTGCGACTTGAACTTGAGCAGGTCCCCAAGCGTAAGGTCGCCACCCTCGGGCAATGGCCGCGACGGCGATGGTTCGCGCACCAGCCGCACCTTATCGTACACCGACCATCCGACGATATATATCATGTGGTGCGCCTCTAGGATGGCGTGGCAGATGTCCTCCCAGCACGCGTTGTGCTGGAACGTCTTGCCGTCGTCGAGCTGAATCTCCGGCAGGTCTCCATCCCTGACGTGCGCGTCCTGGTACAGCGTGACCTGGCCGCCGTGGCGGAGCGGGAAGTAGGAGTCCCCGACGCCCTTGTGTTCAGGGTCGCCGGGGATGCCGTGGCTGTAGTCCGGGTTGCTGGCGATGGGGTGGAACTTAAACCGGAGGCGCAGCGCGGTGTCGGGCTTGTACGGCTTGCCGTTGGTGCCTATGACGGGGAACCAATCCTCGACCTCGTCGCCCGACGCGACGGTGGCGGCGGGGACGGTGACGGTGCCGATGAGCTGCGCGCCGAACTTGTCGTTGTCCTTGACGTGGAACTCGAGGTCGGCGGCGCGGTGCGCGAGCGGCACGGCGAAGCGCTCCTGCCAGACGGGGTCCTGGGAGTTGGGGATGACGGCGGTGCGCGCGACGACGGCGCCGGCGACGGAGAGCGTGACGTAGGGGTCGCTGGTGATGATCTTCCGGTGGTGGTGCCTGCCGCCGCCGCCGCCTACGCCGCTGCCGCCGCCGCCGCGCGTGGCGGCGGCGGGCGGGGGCTTGGTCCCGCAGGAGGTGGGCGGGCGGCACGCGGCGAGGCAGCGGCGGACCTGCTCGGAGAACATGTCCATGTTGGGCAGCAGGCGCGCCTCGAGGATCCACAGGTCGAGGTCGCCGTGCAGGAGGACGGGCTTCGCCGGAGACTCGCCGCCGGCCGGCGACGCCATCGCCGGCGACGACGGAGCCCGCGGTCGCGGCCGGGGCCGGGGCAGGGGAGAGGCGGCGGCGAGCGTCTGGGCAACCAACCAGAGCCCTCCAATCCTAGAGCACCCTGGTATAGCACAGCGAACTCCGCGGCGGGGATTCCGGTGGGCGGCACGGCAGCCTCGGCTCGGCTCGGCCTTGGCGGTCGGAAACGGCAAAGCGGGCCGGGGAGGAGGCGGCGAGGCGTGGGGTTCGGCTGGCTGGATCTCACTCGGGGATGTGGCAATTTAGCTCGAAATAGCATGCGATTTTAGTTGCGTTTATTATACACAAGTGGGTTATTTTCACTCCCCCGGGGTGGCGCCGTGGCGGGGTGAATGAAAAGAAACAAAAAGAAAATCGCAACGCAACGGTCGCCTCTGTACGGTTTCCATTGCAGCACACGTCGAGGACTCTACTGGCAGGTGGGGGACTCACGTGGCCCATTCGTGAATCGGGCTTTGAAAACCAGACGGGCACGCACGCTGTTAGGTCCGCCACGATCGTGCGGTCGGCGGCGGGCACGTCGCGGGCGTGGGCGCGGTCGCGGTGGCGTGGCCCCGCGGGAAGCGGAGAAGAGAGAGAGAGAGAGAGAGAGAGAGATCACGCAGATCGGGCTGGAGCATTCAGGAGAGGTCAAACGGTGCGTGCCTGCGCTGCGTGTGCGTCAGACACAGCCAGGTGTCTCGCGCTGGACGTCGACGTGCCGCGCATGTCCGCTTGGCTTCGGCTTCGGCTTCGGCTTCGAGACTTCGGGGGTGTGGCCTGGATCTCAAACCCAACTTGGCCAGTTCGTTCGTACGTACACGAGCATGCATTTCGGCTGTAAAGTTTCGACTCGGCTGTGGCCTGGACCTCAAATCCAGCCATGGATTTCTTTTTTCTTTCTTTTGTGACTTACCAACCATGGATTATGGAACGCGAGCAAGACCTTGCTCAGCTCACGTGTATCTCAAGTTGTCGCTCCCTTTTTATCCGGCACGGTGTTTGGAGGCTACCTTTCCCTCTCCCTTTCGCTTTCCCCCAGTGGCTTTTGCTCCCCGACGCCCCAACTGAATTGAAGAGTCGATCTGATTGTACCATCAAAGAACTGGATTCTTTCAGCTTTGCAGCCTGCCGGCGGAGGGAACGTGTGGTCTGGTGTTATTTTCTCGCCAGTTCCTTTCTGACAAGCTACCGCTTGCCACTGTCTTTTTTCTTTTCGTTCCTTTTTTTAATCTTTTTAGATTTACTCGTAGACTTCAACAAATCCCCCGGCATGCCTTCAAATTGCAAGCAACAGGCACGGCAGGTCAGCGGCACAGCCTCAGAGGCATTGCCCAAGCGATGAGTCTTCCTTTTGCAGCTTGCGTGACGATGCTCATGGCCATGGCTCATGAGAATGAGACCCATGAAAGTGATGTCTCCCTTGGCGCGTTTATAATAATCTATCAATAATACCAGCGAGCTGGGCTGACCACCACCTGTCAGCGGCTGTGAGAATACAATGACGCCACGTTGATATATATATATATATATATATATATATATATATATATATATATATATATATGCAAGCAGATCGTAACAACCTCGTCTCTCCGAAGACCTCTTGCGACCATAGAATAATAAGCCATCCTCAGCGCTGGGTTGAGCCCTTGACTTTTCAGAACGGAATCCAGCCATTCTTTTTGTTTGTTTGATTGCAAGATCGATCGCTTCCAATCTGACTCGCAGCGCCACGTGACGAGGACGAGCAACACGTACAGGTACAGCTCACACAACCTGGAGGCATGAGATGCACAGTACAGACACGGCAGACGATTTATTATTAGTATCTACTCGATGGATCTCAGTTCCTGTAATGCTTGGCCATCAGCAGGACACGACTCTTTTTTGTTTCCAGCTGGTACTACAATAATGCTGCTTGGGCTTTGATGTGGCTGGCCAGTGGCCGTTACTAATTACCGTGCGTTTTTCCTTTTTCCTCAAGACGCTGCGCTGAAGCATCTCTTTCAGTGGCCAAGAAAAATACTACAAGTAGGTACGGAGTATACTCAAGAACCATGCGGGCTGATTTGCTTAATGATCAATCAATTAAGGACGATTACACCAGCGGCAACTTTTTTCCGTGGCCCAAGAAAATCATCAGTTCCAAAATTCCTCGATGCTAAACTAAGTACATGATCGAGCGATTAAACAACCAGCGGCATATATCCCTGTGGCACCACAACACGAACAGAATTCGAATTCGATGGCACATATATAAACAAACTGTCGGGGACCAAAATAACGGCCCCCTAAAGAAAGCCCAACAAAACGCAAAAAACGTGGCCCCAGCAGGCCTCTCTCACTGTTCGAATCTGGGCCACGGCAAACGCCCAGCCTCCGTCCCGTCCCGAGCCCACCCCCCCTCAAGCAGAGGGCTCGGGGCGAGTGCTGCTCCGTCCCGCCCGAGCCCCACAGCCTGGGGCCCTCGGGCGGACTTCCGATCTCCGTCCCGCCCGACGGGCGGGTCTCCACTCCGTCCCGCCCCGAGCCCCCCACCGCTGGGGCCACGGCGGGTCTCTCCATCCCCCGCCCGAGCCCCCACCGCTGGGGCCCCTCGGACGGAAGTCTGGTTCTCCGCCTTACCCGAGCCCCCCGGGGCGGACAGGCCACGGACGGTCGCGCCGCACTTCCTGGTCAAACCCCGGGCCTCCGACTCGACGTATAACCACCGCCCGCCTTCCCACGGTGCTTGTCGATGGCGAGAGGATGGGAGCCGTCCCCATCCCGGCTCTCTTACGCCGGGCTCGGGATTGCGTTATCCTTTGCGGTGGAGGCCATGCCAGCCACCGTGGGGCACTGTGTTGCCTAATCTTCCTGACAGGTCAAGTCACCGAGGCTCAAGGCGGTGGCCGCCAGGGCCAAGGGACGTCACCGGCATCATCCTCCGTAAGGGGTCGGGGCCAAGTGGGGCGCCGGTCAAAGCAATAGTCCCTCCCGGGTTTTTCCGAGCCCGGGGTGGGCGGCGATTGTCATAATGACGGCTCTCCACTGTGCCAACCACATCATGTACGGCAACAAGAGCCGAGGCCCTCCGGGCCTCGGAGTCAAGCGGTCGAGCTACGACATCTTGCCGCCGGGGACGGATACGTCCCCCCGGCCTCTCCGTCGATCTCTGGGGGGACGTCCACTTCTTCCGTTGACAGGACAGGGGGATGCGACCTCTCACAACCACGCCCATGTCCTGCGGTGGTGCCGCGCCCTCAGTGCCAAAGCCCACGTCGGGGCCTTGGCACAGATGGCGGCGACTCCAAGGCCGTGACCGTGACCAGGAGGGAAGAGCAGCTTCCCACGCACGCCAACTCTTTGTAAGCCCCGGCCACTCCCTTGCGGCTATAAAAGGGGGAGGCAGGGGCCCGTAGACAAAGACAGGTTGACATAGGCGCACTCCAGCCATTCAACCATCACGAGACTTGGGACCGGCTCCCTCTCTCACTGCTTGTACACCCTACCTACGAGCACTCAGGTGCAAGATAATACAAGTACCTCTCACCCCCACTGGACGTAGGGCCTTCCTTGCCCGAACCAGTATAAATCCTTGTGTCCATCTTGTACACCATCCGGAGGAGGGAACACGCACCACAAATTCACTCGTCGGGGCCAGGGCCACCAGTTCTAGCACCGACAGTTGGCGCGCCGGTAGGGGCAGTGCGTGTTTCATCTTTTTCCCGCCAGACTTCGGATGGCCGCGGACGCGACGACGCTTCTCGGGGGGCGTTCCGACCTCGACTCTTCTCTCCACCCGACCGGCCGGAGCTGGGACCACGATCCGATTCGGTGAGCTTGAGTTCGTGTCGGCCACAGGGTCCAGTTTGACATGAAACTCCTCCCGACTGGGGTTCGAGGGACCCCGACGCGGTCCCGGCGGATCCTTCCCGGCCCGGCAAGAGGCGCCCAGGGCACGCTCTCGCGCGCGCGAGACCGACGACGCGCCGGATTGGAGGAGGACCTCGCGCCTTGCAAGCCCGGGCGACGCCTCGCGCAAGGGCGCTTCGGCCGGCGTCCGCCACCACGCCAGCCGTTTGGCTTGGTCAATCTTCTTTGCCACGGCGCGGCGTTGGTCTCCACCGTCATGGGGAGCCCGGGGAGGCGTCCACGACGCCCGGGCGCCCCACGGGCGCCCCCGCGGACATCCCGACGGATCCGTCACGCCGAGTACGATCGAGGCGAAGGAGCGGCGACGCCACTCCCGCACGCGCTACACCCACCCGATCCGACGCCACCTCGAGAATACGGAGCCCGGGGTTCATCCGAGCACGCTTTCGCCTTCGCTACCCCGACTCCGACTCCCGGGCGATATGTACGACCGGACGCGCGAGTGCTTCCACGTGGAGGTTCGTGACCTCGGCGCCGGCGGCGCGACAAGAATAACGAAAGAGCAGGATCGCGACCCGGGCACACCGCCAGCCCGCTCCGTGGTTCTGACCCCAGTGGATCAAGCGGCTCCGTCCACGGGCCAGAGCAAGCGGACCCCCACCGGCCGTAGCAACACCAAGAGCGGAGGACCCGGCAGTCACGCCTCCGGGAGCCACGTCGGCACACCGTCGAGCATCCGCGACCTCAGGGGGCCAAGCTCGACACGACCGTCTTCAGCTACAGCAGAAGATAGGCGCGCCGAAAGCAAGGCAATCGCCGCAGCGCCAACCCGAGGCCCATGGCGCACGGCAAAGACGCCCGCGACGTCCCACGAAGATCGCCAACGCGACGGGGAGGCGAGCAACCTCTCATCTTCCAGCGTGCAAGCCGTTGTCGCCGCTGCCGCAGCCATGCTCCTCCGAGCGATCCCGGAGCCCTCAACCCGAAGGACGCCGCATCCGCGACGAGACGCTGGGCTACATTGAGACCGCCGCCCGCCCAAAAGCCGAGCTCAGCCTCACGCCTTCGCGCTCAGGGACGAGGAACCCGCTGGCATCCCGGGAGGAGCGCGAGGCCACCTGCCACCAGATCCCGCGGCGAAGGCGGCTCGCGGCGCATCCAAAGATTACAACGCTGCAGCCTCGACGACGGGGCGACGCGCGTCGCCGTGAAAGGAAGCGCGAAAGCGGATGAACGCGACTATCGCCAGCCGCAGGGGTGGCCGACGCGACATCGACGAGGACAGCGACGACGCGGACCCCGGGCCCCGCGCTCTTCAGCCGGGCAATCCGCGGCCGCTTTCGGTTCCCGTTCCGTTCCGCTGGCCGCCAACCTAGCCAAATACTGGGAGAAACGAACCCGAGGTTTGGCTCAACGACTACCGCTGGTGGCTGGGTCATGGGCGGATGACGACAGACTCATCATCCGCAACCTTCCTCTCCATCTCAGGCGACGCCCCCCGGGCCTGGCTGGAGACCACCTTCCCGCCCTGGTCACGACTGGGCGACCTGGTTAAAGTCTTCGTAGGGAACTTCCAGGGCACATACGTGCGCCCTGGGAACTCCTGGGACCTCCGCAGCTGCCGCCAGAAGCCCGACGAGTCACTCCGTGACTTCATTCGCCGCTTCTCCAAGAAGTGCACCGAGCTGCCCAACGTGGCCGGTGCCGCCCTTATCAGCGCCTTCCTAGACGGGACGACCTGCAAGGAGTTGGTCCACGAGCTGGGCCGGAAGATGCCCTCCACCGCAAATGAGCTGTTCGAGGTGGCTACCAACTTCGCCTCCGGCGAGGAAGCGGTGGGGGCCATCTTCCAGGGCCAGCGATAGGGGAAAGTGGAGGATGAAGGAGCAGAGGGAGCAGCAACCCGCAACGCCAAGAAGAACAAGAGGGGCAAGCGGAGGGGGGAAGCAAGGCAAGAAAGAGGAGGGCTCCGAGGATGAGCTCGTCATTTCGGCCGACCGCAAAAGCACCCCGAGGTCCCCTGGGGCCGGGGCGTTCGATGACCTGCTCAAGAAGCCGTGCCCCTTCCACAAGTTCCCCGTCAAGCACACCATGGGGGAGTGTGACTTGGCCTGCCGGTTCTACCAGAAGCTCCCCCCGCCCGAGGACAAGAAGAAGAAGGAGAAAGAGGACGGAGGCGAGGACGACGGCTTCCCAAAGATTCATGATGTCTTCATCATCATCGGCGGGCAGTCGGCGAACTTCTCCCCCGCCAGATCAAGCGCCGAACGCCGGGGAGGTGTTCTCAGTACGCCCCGCCACGCCGCAGTACCTGCCGTGGTCGACCGACGCCATCACCTATGGCATCGACGACCACCCGCCTTACGTGCCGAACCCCGGGAGATACCCGCTCGTGGTGGATCCCGTCGTCGGCAACGTACGGCTCACCAAGGTACTGATGGATGGCGGCAGCGCCCTCAACATCCTCTACTCCGACACCCTCAGCCTGCTGGGGATGGAGCGTCCGCACCTCCGACCTTCCAACTCCCCCTTCCAGGGCATCGTGCCAGGCAAGCGCGCTTGGCCCCTCGGGCAGATCGATCTCCCCGTCGTCTTCGGAACGCCATCGAACTACCGCAAGGAGGTCATCACCTTCGACGTGGTCGACTTCCGGGGAACCTACCACGGCATCCTCGGACGTCCCGCGTACGCGAAGTTCATGGCGGTCCCCAACTACACGTATCTCCTCCTCAAGATGCCGGGCCCCAACGGCGTCATCACCATTGGCTCCTCCCTACGAGCACGCGTTCAATCAAGCGACGTGGAGGCCATCGAGCACGCCGAGGCCATGGCCGTCTCCGAGGCTCTCGACTCCAAGCGCCACGCCGGCGCCTTCGAGCCGTCCGACGGGGTGAGGGAGGTTCCACTTGACCCCTCCACCTCGTCCGGCAGGACGGTGAAGATCTGTGACTCCCTCGACCCTAAATAGAGGCCGTGCTCGTCGACTTTCTTCGCGCGAACATCGACATCTTCGGCGTGGAGTCCCTCGGATATGCCGGGCATTCCGAGGGATGTCGCCAGCACTCCCTGATATCCGGGCCGGGTCCATTCCGGTGAAGCAGCGTCTGCGCCGATTCGACGAGGAGAAGCGCAGAGCCATCGGCGAGGAGGTGAACAAGCTTTTGGCGGCCGGATTCATCAAGGAGGTGTTCCACCCCGAGTGGCTATCTAATCCTGTAATGGTTAGGAAAAAGAGTGGGAAGTGGAGGATGTGTGTAGACTACACTAGTTTAAATAAAGCATGTCCGAAAGTCCTTTTCCTCTACCACGCATCGATCAGATAGTCGACTCCACCTCGGGGTGTGAGCTCTTATCCTTCCTTGATGCTTACTCCGGCTACCACCAAATAAGGATGAAGGAGTCCGACCGGCTCGCAACGTCCTTCATCACCCCCTTCGGCATGTACTTTGCTACGTGGCGATGCCCTTCGGGCTCGAGGAACGCAGGGGCCACGTATCGGCGATGCATGCGGGGCGTCTTCGGCGACCACATCGGCGGACCGTAGAGGCCTACGCCGACGACATCGTGGTCAAGACAAAAAAGGCCGACGACCTTATTTCTGACCTCAAGATCGCTTTTCGGTGTCTTGCGCCCAAGAGCGTCAAGCTCAATCCCGAGAAGTGCGTCTTCGGGTCCCCGAGGCATGCTTCTTGGGTTCATCGCTCTCCGCGCGGCATCGAGCCCAACCCGGAGAAGGTAACCGCGGTGACGCATGGGGCCGATCAAGGACCTGAAGGGCGTCAGCGAGTCATGGGCTGTCTTGCGGCCCTCGCCCGCTTCATCTCACGGCTCGGTGAAAAGGGTTTGCCCCCGTACCGCCTCCTGAGAAAATCCGAGCGTTTCTCCTGGACTTCCGAGGCCCAGGAGGCCCTCGACAAGCTCAAAGCCGCCCTCACCAGCGCCCCGATCCTCGTCCCGCCTGCCGAAGGAGAACCTCTCCTCTTGTACGTCGCTGCGACCACCCAGGTGGTCAGCGCGGCCATCGTCGTCGAGAGACAGGAGGAGGGGAGGCCACGCGCTGCCCGGTCCGAGGCCGGGTCTACTTCATCAGCGAGGTGTTATCCGAGACCAAGATCCGCTACCCGCAGATTCAAAAGCTCCTCTACGCGGTGGTCCTAACGCGGCGCAAGCTCCGGCACTACTTCGACGCCCACCCCGTGACGGTGGTCTCTTCCTTCCCGTTGGGAGAAATCCTCCAGAACCGGGAGGTCTCGGGACGGGTCGCCAAGTGGTCCGTCGAGCTCATGGGAGAGACCCTCTCCTACGCGCCCAGGAAGGCCATCAAGTCCCAAGTCTTGGCCGATTTCCTCGCAGAGTGGACAGACACCCAGCTACCGCCACCGCAGCTCCAGGCAGAATGCTGGACGATGTACTTCGACGGGTCCCTGATGAAGACCGGAGCCGGCGCCGGCCTCCTCTTCGTCTCCCCCCTCGGGGTACACATGCGGTACGTGATCCGCCTCCACTTCCCAGCGTCAAACAATATGGCAGAGTACGAAGGCCTGCTCAACGGGTTGAAGGTCGCCATCGAGCTCGGCGTCAAAGCGCCGGCGTTGGGGGGGCGACGCGGCTAAAATCATCGACCAAGTCATGAAGGACTCAAGCCGCCACGACCCCAAGATGGACGCGTACTGCAAAAAGTGCGGCGCCCCTGAGGACAAGTTCGACGGCCTCAGCTCAACCACGTCGTCCGGAAGGTACAACGAGGCCGCCGACGAACTCGCCAAGATCGCCGCGGAAGAACCCCTTTCCTCCCGACGTCTTCACCCAAGACCTCCTCGGCTCCCTCCGTCACATTCGGTGGGACGGGAAGAGGCCTTGAGGAACGCTCCGACCCCCGATGGGGGCTGGGAAGTCATCCGAGATCCCTTCTACGTCTGAGGTCCCTCGGCTTCAAAGGCGCCCGGCAGCCCGGTGCCGAGGTCATGGAGATCGACGAGGAGACCCGAGGCCAGCCTCGAGCCGACCGGAGAGAGCCGTGCCTCGACCTGGATTGTCCGAGGCATCCTCCCGAGGACTTCAACCGAGCCAGGCGGCGTCGCGAGAAGAGCGAAATCCTTCGTCGTCGTCGAAGACGAGCTCTACAAGCGAAGCCCCTCGGGAGTCCTGCAGCGATGCATCGCGATCGAGACGGCCTCGCCCTCGTCCGCAAGATCCACGCCCAGAGTGTGCGGCCACCACGCCGCCCCCCGCTCCCTCGTCGGCGGTCAGCCTTCCGACAGGGGTTTCTCTTGGCCGACCGCGGTAGCAGACGCCACCAAGGTGGTACGCACCTGCGAGGGTGTCGGTACTACGCGCGTCGAGACACTTTTAGGCTCGGGCCCTCCCCGGACCATCCCAATCACATGGCCTTTCGCCGTATGGGGATCGAACCTTGTAGGACCCCTCAAGAAGGCACCCGGGGCTTCACTCATCCGCTCGTCACCATCGACAAGTTCTCCAAGTGGATCGAGGCGCCCCCCGTCACCAACATTCGGTCCGAGCGGCGGTGCTCTTCTTCACCGACATCACCCATCGTTTGAGTCCCAAACTCCATCATCACCGACCATGGCACCCGGTTCACGGGGGCGAAGTTTTGAAACCGTGACGAGCACCGATACGCATCGCCTGGTCCTCGATTGCGCACCCCCGCACGAACGGGCAAGTGGAGCGGGCCAACGGATGATACTTGCAAGGACCGAAGCCTCGGATCTTCAATAAAGTCAACAAGTTCGGCAAAAGGTGGCTCGAGGGACTCCCTTCGGTCCTCCGGAGCCTCGGGGCGACGACAAGCCGAGCCACGGGGTTTACGCCTTTCTTCCTAGTATACGGTGCCGAGGCCATGCTGCCCACCGACTTGGAGTTTGGGTCCCCAAGGCTCGGGGCCTACGACGAGGCACGAAACCAAGTGGCTCGGGAGGACTCATTGACACGCCGAGGAAGCTAGGGACACCGCCCTTCTACACTCGGCAAGATACCAACGGTCTCCGACGCTACCACGACCGTCGGGTCCGGTCCGAGATCTCCAGGGAAGGCGATCTGGTGCTCCGTCTCCGCCAAGACAACAGAGGGCGCCACAAGCTCACGCCGCCTTGGGAAGGGCCCTTCATCATCGCCGAAGTCCTCAAGCCGGCACGCATTGTAAGCTCGCCAACGGCCGGCGAAGTCCTCAACAACGCTTGGAACATCCAACAGCTACGTCGCTTTTACCCTTAAAATTCCAAGCATTGTACATACGCTTTGTACATTTCGTTAATAAACACCAAGTCCTTGGGCGTTTCCCAAGACATAGCATTTTTTCCTCAATAGGACTCGGTGAGGCTTGGTTTTGTCTTACCAAAACCAAGCCTCCCTCGGGGGCTAGAAAGGGGGAACCCCCCCGAAAAGCACCCCGCGAAAATCCTTTTCGTTTTCTCCTCGCTATTCTTCGTAGACTCTACGCCCCCGAAGGTCTCGTGTATTTAGTTAAGGGCACGACCGGGGTCACCCCGAGGCCGAGGCGGCCGAGCCGCGAGGCCACCCACGCCCGAGCGCCACGGTACCTCCGCTTGCGCCCCTCGGCCAAAAAGGGGACTCCGAGCCTCGGGGGAAGTCACTCATTGCGAAAAGGCAACGGACCGTGACAATCAACGCGATCCCTACTTTCGGCTAAAGGGCGACTCACGGCTGCAAAGCTCCCCCACGCACGACTAAGTAACGAGCACCACGGAAGGGAAACACGTAGAGATAACAAAAAGAGTCGAATATAAGAAACATAAGGCCTCGACGGGCCAAAGTCTTAGACGACACAGTAAAAAACAAAATACTAATCAAGTTTTTTACACGGGCACGCCGGCCCGAATTACGGGATTCACTGGGGGGGCGTCCGACCCCCCCCTCCTCAAGGTCGGCACTGCGGTGTCGGCCCCTTCGGCAAAGCACCCGGGAGGATAGCCGGCCTGGAAGTGCCCGACCAGCCGGGACGTAGCTTCTTCACCCGATGGAGCAGCTCGGCAAATACCTCTCCCTCATGACCCTCCTCGTCCTCGGCGACGACGAGCCCCTCGGAAATCTTGGGAGGTCGAGGTCGTAGTGGGAGAGGGTCATCGCCGGGTGTGCGACACCCCGGTCCCAAGGTCGATCGGGGCGGCGCGGACGCTTTCTCCACTTGTTCCAGGCAACGCCTCCGCGGCCTCGCCGATCGGGCCGCCCGGCGGGCTCGCCCGGCCTCAACCTACCCGTGCAAACGGCTCCGACCTTCTTCTTCAGGGCGTCGAGCTCGCCCTCTGCGCTGAGGAGTAGGCAGCCTGCTTGGAACAAAGCCGCCCGCCTCTCCGACGACTTCTTCCCCGGCCTCGCATCCGCTAAGGGTCAATCTCTCGAGAGCGGCGGCAAAGGATATGGGCGCCCAAACATAAGACTTACCTTCCGTTTGCACCACCTCCTCCGCCAGCTGCACCTCGAGCCCTTGGCCTCGTTGCTTGACCAAGCTCGGCCCGCATCATGGTGACATCATTGACATAGAGCTGGTGATCGCCCCCATGTTCACCAGGTTCTCGCGTCAACGTCCCAATGGTGTCGGACGACTCGACAAGCGCCGTCCTCATCACCTCCTTTTCAGCCCTCGGAGCCGGTCGAGCCCGACGAACGCTCCGACCCTCGGAGGCCTCGGCCTTCAGGTCCGCGACAAGGAGGCGGAGGTCGGCGCCTCTTCTGCTCCGGCGGCTAACTCGGCACGCAGCCGGCTTGCCTCCCCGCCGGGCGGTGGAGCGCCTCGTCAAGGCCAGCCCTCAGCGTCGGAGAAACTGCGACTTCTCCCGGAGAACTTTGCCAGTCCCGCGACAATCAGAACCAGCGAGTTAGCCATCTCCGGGCACCCGTGTTAAGGTAAGGGTTTCGAGCATTTGTAATACCTTCAACATTTCGGGGAGGTCCCTTGAGAAGATCGGCGAGAGCAGACGAAGCAGGTCGTCGGCCGACTGAACGTACTTGCCAGTCTGCTCCCACCGAGTGCGCTCCAGGGCGTCGTCCAGCACATAGACTGGCCGGCCCCCCGGGTCCCGGCGGTCCGTCCAGACGATCCGTGGCGGCCCTCCCGAGCTCGCCAAAGCGAACCACCTCCCGGGCGAGGACCCCTCGGCGGGCGCCGCGGTCGAGGCCCCCCACGATCGCCACCGGAGGAAGCCGTGTCCGCAACGGCCACCTTTTCAACCCGCATGGGGCAGTCTCCTCTGAGGAGGGGATCTCCACCACCTCCCCGCCATGGCGTGGCCTAGGGCGGACAGCGCCCGCCCTCCATGGCCATGTCGGTCCGTGGTCACCGGCAGCGCCGTCACGACTTCCGCGACAGGCGCCGCCGAGGCCTCGGTATCAGCGCCTGCGCCTCCTCTCCGTCACGGCCGGGTGGCTCTGGTCAACGGCGCGCTGCCGACCGCTCTCTGGCCGCCGGCAACACCGCCACCGCCGGGCAGCGGTGGCACTTCGCCGACCCCAGCTGCCGCCTCAGCCGCTACGCGGAGCAAGCGGTGCTGAACCGGGGCCGCCTTTGCGCTTTTGGCTACTGGTGGCAAGGAGGTCGATCTTCGTGAGGAAGAAACGAAACAAAAACAATGGAAGACTTAAAGAGGGAGAGATGCTCACCCGCCGACAGCGGCCGGGTACACCGGCTCGCCGGAGCCGCGCCCTCGTCGGGGCTCCGACTTGAGGTGTCCGGCCCGCGCGACTTTGAGTCGTCGCACATGGGTGCCGGCCCCCTCCCCGGCGTCGCCGCCTCCTCAGGCGAGGCCCGCGCCCACCCTCGGGCGCCCCGCCGCCGCCGCAGGCCCCCGGGCGCGCCCCGAGCCGCCCCCCCGACCAGGCGGCTCGGCGCGGGACGACCGCAGGGCCTCATCCTGACGGGGTCACATCTCCGGCCGCCCCAGCCACGGGTCTCTGGGCGCGAGCGAAGGGCAGGGCCAGGCCCTCCGACGGTCACTCGCGACCACCCTCCTCTCTTCACGAGAGGACGATGCGGCCCCGTTCAACACGCGGCCTCGGCTCAGACGCCGAGCCGAGGCCTCGCGCTGACCTCCTCCGCTGCCCGCCTCTCTCGTCTCGCAGCCATCGCATCAGGAACTGGGCGAACTGACGACTCCTTCAGCCCTCCCCTCCATGAAGCCGAGGAAGTCGTAATCCTCCCCCTCGTCATCCTCATCATCGTCATCGGCGCCGGTGGTGTCGGGAGGGCGTCGGCTCGGGGGAGTCCCTCATCCGCTGCGGCGCCCGCCAGCTTTGTCCACTCACGCCGCTCGTTACGCTTATGGACATTCCTGTCCGACTTCTTCTTCTTCTCCCCCTCCTCTGCTTCTCCGCGAGGGGGCCCTGTTCTTCTCCTTCTCCGCGTAACGGGGCTTGACGCCCTCGGCTTCCCGGACGGCCCTGGAAGAATAGAGCAAAGTAAGGACAAGGGGGAGGAAATGAACGACAAACGACCAGCGCACGGCCGCGAAAACTCACCACGGAGACGGCATTACGGTGGGTCGCATCGCGACCTTGTAGAGGTTGGAGACGCCGGTCACCGACGCCGCCTTCTTGGTCCGCCGCGACGATCTCGGGCGTGATCAAGGTCGACGGACGACATCCTCGCCCCCAGCCTGGGCGCCTTCCCTCATGTCAAATGCAAGGCTGCTTATGCATGAGGGGCGTAACTCGACGCCGGTGGAAGGCGGCGATGACGACCGACGCATCTAACCCCCTTCTGGGCCAACCTCCTCAGCGCGGAACACCTTCTCCGGAGGGGATGACCCTCTCAGGATGATCTCCTCCTTCCACCTCGCGGGCTCCAGCGTCGAACACCTTCCGGTGTAAGCGGGCAGTGGCCTGAGTCGTTCCGGAGGTAGAACCACTTCAGCGCAGCCCACGGCCACGGTTGGAGGAGTCGGCCGCCGGGATATACGAATCCCGTGAGCGAGCCCGCAAAATGCGGCAAGATGCATTTGCCGACGCGACGGATATCCTCTTCCCCCTCTCGACGCTCTTGAAGAAGAGGGCGCCCTCGAAGAAGTGGAGCCGAGGTCCCGGTGGACCTCGACCCCAAGGAAGCCCTCACATAGGGCGACGAACACCGCCAGTGCGTGATGGAGTTGGGGTTGAGATGTTGCAGCTCCAGGCCGTAGTACTCGAGGATGGCCCTCAAGAACCGACCCACGGCATCCCGAACCCGTTCTCATGGAACGCCGTGAAGCTCACGACGTATCCCCCGAGGCGGGTGCGGGGGAAATGGTCGGCCGGCGGGACGATCCACTCCGGGGAGGCCTTGTCGGCGCAGGGGGCGGAGAAGCCCCTTCCCCACGAGCCACCAGCTCCGACAACGCCACGGAGCTCGCCTCCCACTCCTCCACGCCGACGATCTCGGGCCTCGACGCCATGGCAAGCAGCGAGCGGGGTGGATGCAAGCAAAAGTTCTCTCTCCTCGCTCTCTTTCTTCCTCGGCCGCGCCGAGCGTACGGCAATGGCAAAGGAGGAAGCAAAGGCGAGGGAAGGCGAGAAGGAGGACACGCGTCGCCGCACGTACTTATACCCGGCGCGTTTCCCGTCTTTTGCATTAATTATGATCAACCTACGATACGCCGTAATCGACACACACCGCATGCAACCCAAAGCGACGGCACACGAGCGGCCGCGCCACGCCGAGTCTAGCAAGCCACACCGCCGCGCGACCCGCCCCGCACAAAGGATCCGGGGCGCAAGGCCTGGGCCCCCGCCACCGTGCGGGCCACGGAAGCCGCAGCGCAAGACATCACGCCCGGCGGGGGCCCACGACCACACGCGCAACACCTGCACAACGTAGGCGGGGCCCGCCACCTCCCGCGCGGGCGCGCCCACATCCCAGCGCCTCGCCGCCCGTGGGAAAGCGCGCCCCACGACGAGAGGCGGAAACGGGGGTTTTCCTTTCTCCATGAAGGAGCCCGCAACGGCCCCATTTACGGCCCGAGAGGAACTGGGAGGCTGGCCCACCTCGGGCTTCGACAGCCGCCCAGGGCAACAGAGTCAAAGCAGCTCGGACGGCCTCATACACGACCCAGCCCCGCTGTGCCGGGGCCGGGCCCTCGCAGTGAGCGGTCTCGAGGGGCCAGTATGGCAGCCGAGCAAGGGGATCCCCGCTGAGTGCATCAAGCCCCCGGGACCCGGCCGGACGGGACCCGAGCCCCGCCTCAGGCATACCGTGCGGCTCTTATGAACCGCGCCTCCGGCCCAGCCCAACCCCTAGCGAATGGGGCACAGGCGGTTCACTCGGATCCACCCGTTAATAGCTCACCGGATCCAGTCAGAAACCGACACTCGTCGACGATAGCACGATGAGGTCCACCCTCCCCCTGCGGAAGGGACGCTGAGGTGCGTAAAAACTAACGACCAAGCACCAACCGGCTCCCCCTCGACGCTGCGAGGGCTGGGGACTTTCCCCCAACACGCGAGCCGGTTCGGGAAGACGCCCTAACACTCTTCCGAACCCCTGACAAGCCGACGGGCCCGGGGCTCGGCGCCACGAATCGTTTCACCACAAAGACACGTACAAGACCTCTGGACGAGCACACGCTCCTCCGAGGCCTCGGGGTTACACCGGCGCGCTCGCGCCCCCCCCCGGAAAGCACGGTTCCCGAGACAACCACAAACCACACCGTGTGCGAACTAACTACAAGCCCCTGGGGGAGTCCTCCATTCCCTCCTCCGAGGCCTCAGGGGTTGTTACCTGCCTGGTGCGCTTGCGCGCACCCTGCAGAGAGAGACATTTGCAACCAAGGCAAGTAGCCTACCTCCAGCCTCAGAACGAGTACACCCACTCCTTCAGAGGCTCGGGGTTACCGTCGGGGACCAAAATAACGGCCCCTAAAGAAAGCCCAACAAAAACGCAAAACGTGGCCCAGCAGGCCTCACCTGTTCGAATCTGGGCCACGGCAAACGTCCAGCCTCTGTCCCCGAGCCCACCCCGCAGGGGCTCGGGCGAGTGCCAGCTTTCCCCCCGCCCCGAGCCCCCGAAGCCATACTCGGGCGGACTTGTCTCCGTCCTCCCGCCCGACGGGCGGGTCTCCACTCACGTCCCGCCCGAGCCCCCACCGCTGGGGCCTCGGGCGGGTCTCCACTTTTCTGTCCCGCCCCGAGCCCCCCACCGGGCTGGGCCTCGACGGAAGTCTGCTTCTCCGCCTCACCCGAGCCCCAAGGCGGACAAAGCCACGGACGGGTCGCGCCGCACTTCCTGGTCAAACCAGGCCTCCGACTCGACGTATAACCACCGCCCCTCCTCCGCCTCCCACAAGGTTTGTCGATGGCGCGAGGATGGGGAGTCGTCCCATCCCGCCTTACGCCGGGCTCAGGATTGCGTTATCCTTTGCAAAGGAGGCCATGCCGCCCACCGTGGGGCACCGTGTTGCCTAATCTTCCCCGACAGGTCAAGTCACCGAGGCTCCAAGGCGGTGGCCGCCAAAGCCAAGGGACGCCACGGCATCATCCTCCGTAGTGGGGTCGCCAAGTGGGGCGCCCGGTCAAAGCAATAGTCCTCCCGGGTTTTTCCGAGCCCGGGGTGGGCGGCGATTGTCATAATGACGGCTCCACTGTGCCAACCACATCATGTACGGCAAGAAGAGCCGAGGCCCTCCGGGCCTCGAGTCAAGGCGGGTCGAGCTACAAAGATGCCGCCGGGACGGATACGCCCCCCCCAGCCTCCGTCGATCTCTACAGGGACGTCCACTTCTTCCGTTGACAGGGACGGGGGATGCGACCTCTCACAACCACGCCCATGTCCTCATGGTGCAGCGCCCCTCGTGCCAAAGCCCACGCCGGGGCCTTGGCACAGATGGCGGCGACTCCAAGGTCGTGACTGTGAGGGAAGAGCAGCAGCTTCCCACGCACGCCAACTCTTTGTAAGCCCCGGCCACTCCCTTTGCGGCTATAAAAGGGGGGCAAAGGGGGCCCGTAGACAAAGACAAAACGTTGACATAGGCGCACTCCAGCCCATTCAACCATCACGAGACTTGGGACCGGCTCCCTCTCTCACCGCTTGTACACCCTACCTACGAGCACTTAGGTGCAAGATAATACAAGTACCTCTCACCCCCACCGGACGTAGGGCCTTCCTTGCCCGAACCAAGATAAATCCTTGTGTCCATCTTGTACACCATCCGGGAGAGAACACGCACCACAAATTCACTCGTCGGGGCCAGGGCCACCAGTTCTAGCACCGACACAAACTAAAACCAACACTCGCTGCCGATATTTAGAATCTGGGCGGGACAGTTTTCTGCAGCGCACGATAATGTACTTCTACATATTTATATACGTAGGTGGGTTCCGAACTTCCGATCCAAAGTTGATTCGTTTTGAAGCGTGGTTTGGTCAGGACTAGCAACACCTTCTGACCTTGGGGATACGTATCGATGGCTACAGGCTGTGGAGATGTTAAAAGCAAAGCATCTTATTTTTTTGTCATTAACGCTAATGCTAGCCGGCTACCGTGATTGGATTGTACGCCACAGTCTCGTTTTCTTCAACTCGCCGGCTCATAATGTCAGCAGCGGCCTTGTTCTTCACTTCTTGTTGCCATCGCGTGTTCGCACACCAAACAATGGGCTGGTGGATGGTTGGCCAGTGGCACCGGGGCCCCAGGGCTGTGAGATCTCGGAGCAGGCCGATATGGAGCAACGAGCGATTGCCAATACATCATGGTTTCATATCTCAGTGGAATATATAATAGCCAGTAATCATTCTGCGAGGATCTCTCTGTCGCTGCTGCCTGCTGGGACCTCGATCATGACACTTCTCCCTTTTTTGTTTTTTTTTTTTTTGTTTTCCTTATCACTACTTATGTCGACCGTGACACATTTTCTACTGGAAATTGATCTTACTTATGCTAATGAATTCGGGAGCGAGATGGATCCTGTTGATCCTGGATCCAGTACGTGTTTCTTCGTGTCAGACTTTTGCTTCAGATGTTTTCATTCATCCAATCGTCCATAACTGAGCGACGTGGTGTGTGTAACGACCCAGCATTTTAGCTCTAATTAATTACAGCTAGGTACACAGTAAAAGAAAATCAATTACAATAAGCTAGATAATTTAGTACACTTTTAAATTAATATGCACAAATCATTTACCAATCCTTGATCCTTGTTCTTTACATAATTCAGGCTTTTAGCTTCTCAGGTTACCACTCACGTACACACAAGCCATTCTTTATACTTCTAGGTACATACTAGTACACAAACCTTGTGGCTACAGAGTCCCACACAGTACACAAGAGGTGTAGCCATGCCCTTCTAGAAAGAAGACAACCAATCAACTAGCAGCAGCTCAACAACACACAGTGAATCTCCTTGACCAGGCTATGACTGAGATTAAAATATAGGAGGGAGGAGAGTAGTAGAAAAAGATCTCTCAGTAGAAGTGAGAAGAGCCTTGCCTTCGTTGGGTAGTAGCCATCCAGTCTTGCCCTCTCCACCCAAGCCTGAGACCTCCGAGAGAACACCCCATTCACTCCTTGCTTGAAGAAAAACACCAACTCTTCCACACCAGCACAAGATGGTGACTTGATCACCATGGAGAGCGACATGGGGTAAGGAAGGGGGGCTGGCCAGGAGAGGAAGACAGCAGGGAGCTCAGGTGCTTGCAGGCGAAACCTGGGAGCACGTTCGAGGCAATCGATACCTGTAGGAAGAGCAGGTGACTGGGGGAAACAAAACCTCAGATTAGAGCTATCATCAGGATCAAGGTGAGGTTTTACCTACATAGCCTAGAAGGAAGTTTTCCTTTGTCTTCCATGAGAACAAAATACACCAATGGGACATATATCTTGACTGTACTAATTTTTTGCACATCAATCAAACACTAGAGGGTGCCTACTGCTAACACAAGAACTAGTATTTCTCTCTGCACAAGTACACATACACACTAAATACTTGAGCCTTGACTAACTCTCACACAAGAACTGCACATCTAGAGCACTCAAGTGTGTAGCAGTGAGTTACAGAGTAGACTTAGATGAACTAAGCACCAAGAGCCAAAAATAAGAGCACTCACTGTCAGGTCGTGGGAGTCACGGCCGGAGTCCTAATCCCCCACACAGCAGCACACATGGTTCCTTGGCCTTGCCTGGGCGCCATGGCCACCGAGCTTGGCACCTCGGTGAAGCAGGCCACTGCCGCCGCCCAACCTGCACACAGCACAGAGAGGGAAATCGAAGGGGAAAGCTAATTAGATGGCTTCTAGTTCCCTTGGATTGGGTTTTGAGAGAGGAATCGTGAAGCAAATCGAACCATGGTTGCCGATTTGGAGAGGGAGCAGCTGGAGCGCCATGAGCAGGAGGGGAAAAAGGAAGCAGAGTATGGAAGGGAGAGAGGAGTGCGTGAGTTGGTCTGTTGGCCGGTTGACTCTGCTAGCTGCTAGTGCTTTTGGGCTGCAAAGTAGTAGTACTAGTGGATGGTTCACATAGGTGCAGGCCCTCCAAGTTCAGCTCACGTGAGGGTAAAAAGGTGCTTAATAATAATAAATTAATTTAATAATTTACTAAGCACACTATACAATAGTATTTTATAAATCATAGCTTAATTAATACCCAGCACCAAGATGCTATTTCTTGACCGTAGGATGGCCACATGGCTACGTATGTTTTGTGTATATATTTGTGTGCTTTCTATTCTCCTAAGTACTGGTATTTATATGCTAATTACAGGAAACGAGCAAGGTCAGGTGCAGGGACATCCAGTGAACCAAATTGAGCCCGAGTTGAATCCTAGCAACTCAGGCAAGACCCCTTGATCATTTCTCCTTGACTTTTTATACAAAGTTTGAGAAATAAAAGTAACCTGCATCAAATATTATTTTCTGAAATTGATTATGGATGGATGAGTTGTGAGTTGATGGCATGGGGTTAGCTGATGGAGCAGCTAATTCCTAATTTCATATTGGCTGGAATTGTTTGCTAAGAGTAATAACCAACTCTCACTTGTGTTATTGGGCCGTATAAATTCGTGTTGACCATGAGCTCGTTTGGGGACGGGCCGATTCTAGTACCCATGGAGTTGTTGTATAATCCCTATGGTAAGTGAGGAGAGGGTTGGGTGATGGAAATCCCCAATCAGGTGTCGATGAAGTACACCCAGGCGCATATATTAGCGTACGTGGATAGATGTGGATATACAACCATACGAAATGGGGAGAGTTCGGTATCTTGACCATGAGTCGCACCGATGGAAGTGCGATGGAAAATTGGTTAAGGTAATCATGGGTAAGGTGACACAAACCTGCGCAGGGTTAAATCATGAATTCATGTCATGTCTCTTGGATTAGAGGCTACGGGAACCTATGGGTGGCTCTTACTCAAGATACAAGTGATAGTAGTGTTTTTAAATTAAATTTGGCTTTCAGCATGGTGATGCATTATTGATCATTTGACATGACCAGATTTCAATGCTTGATATATATATATATATATATATATACTTTGCTGAGTACGTTGTACTCACTCTTGTTAATTCTCCTCTTCAGAGGATCCGCAAGAATGTGCACAGGGATCTCTAGATGATGGTTATGCCTATACAGATTGGGATGACTATGAGGAAGCTAGTCGAGTTGCTGCCAGCTCCTATGGTGGATGGGATGAATAAATAATCCCCTTATCTCAGCTATGTATGTTAGGGGCGATATGTCGTTGTTGCTCACCTAGTATTCTAGTTGGACTTCTATATATTGGGCTTGTAATAATGCGCAAACTTGTGACGCTTCTTTAGAAGACTTAAGTGCGTAGGCTGGTATTGTAATAATTATTGGTACCCTCTAGCTATTCTCTACTGCCAACTTTGTTATGGTTTATTATTTGACAATCTTGCATTTGTTGAGTAATAAATCATAGGCCAGGGTTATCATTTAAAGTGGTAATGACCCGGGGTTTCACAGCGTGTGTGTGTCTTTATATATATATATATATATATATATATATATATATATATATATATATAGGAAATTCCATCCTACTCCTAGGGAGTAGTTACTCCCATGTTAATATCTCTAGATTCAAGGTGTATATGACCAAACGAAGTGTATGTATATGAAGTATATAATCATACTAGACCATCTATATATGTCAAGTATGCATATATACATAGAGTATGTGGTTATACTTGTTTTATATACTACAGTCAGTGGCATTTTCGTAATATATTAAAAAGTATGGGTTCCTTTAAAATTTTTTCACGTAGAAAGATTTGAAGTATCTTAGTATGAGTATATAAACATACTCAAAGTGATAAACAAGTATAAACACATACGCAATATATTGTTTTGAAGATGGGAGTAACTACTTCCGAAGTAGGAAAACATCTTCCTATATATATATATATAGGATGTCGGCCTCGACGGTAGACGCCTGGACCGGCCTATGTGCAGGCGCCAATCGGTCCTTGTCGAGTCAACAGCGACAGCCTCTGTGGACTTGCTCAGCGTACGTACAAGGTGAAATGGCAGCGTCACGTCCACACCGCCGTATTCATTGATCTGAGGTCTGAGCTGCTTCTGCCGTTCTGCGCGGGAATGACAAAAAATACTACCTCGCCCTGGTTCGTTGATCAGATTGCTAGTACTCTTGATTATGATCTCTAGATTATTTTCTCATACTCCTTGTCTTTTTTTTTTTTTCTTTCGGGAAAATCAAAATATCTACACAAGCTAACACACGTATACTGTGCGCCCCTATCCGATGGAATGTCCAAATCACCATACTAGTATGTAAGTAAAAAAAGACAAGAATTGAAATGAAATAAATGTGCAGACAGTAACCAGATCACCTCAATTAAAACATTGATGAGATGTGCAGACACTAGCCATTAGCCAAATCACCAGAGTATGTGTGAGACAGTAAGAGTAATAATCTTCTTTTGTTTATTACTACTGTCCTATATATCCCGTCAGGATGACGACGGAGCGTGTGGATGGTTTTCTCGTGCCGTCCCCGTTCCGCGTTTAATTGCCGCTCTGCACACGAAGGCCCAAGCGCGTCCCAGCTTCTGCAAGGAGAAGGCCCAAGCGCGTCTCAGCTTTTGGAAAGAGAAGGCCCGTTAAAGGCCCAAGCGCGTAGTATCCTAATGCAATCGCCACCGGCCTCCGCGTCTCCTCTCCTCCAGGTCCAGCGCCAGCCGCCGTGCGCTCCCCTCCCTCTTCCTCCCTGTCTCCGACGACTGGGTGGGCTACCGCCGCCGCCGCCGCCGCCCTACGCCAGGTGCTGACGCCTTCGCCGATCTCTTCGCCGGCGAAGAGCACTACCACCACGAGGTATCCCCACCCCCCTTCTCTTCCCTTTCTGCTTCGCGAAACCGAGATCCCAAACTCCAACTCGATCTATTTGGCTGTTTGATCCAGGCCACTGATTTGATCCCTACTTACTTCAAACTCTCTGCACAAAATTATAGGGTGTACACCATGTCCCTTCACTTGATCCGCCCCCTGATTTGAACTGACAGAGCTATAATCTGCAGGGATGGGCTTGTGGACGTTGCTGGAGGGTTTTTTGCTTCTTGCAAATGCGTTGGCTATCTTGAATGAAGACCGCTTTCTTGCTCCCAGGGGATGGAGCATGTCCGAAGTGTCAGGGAATGGGCAAACCAAGTCGCTGAAGGGCCAGATCGTGGGTCTTATCTATGCTACGCAATTTCTGAGGATGCCCTTGATTGCTCTGAATGTTCTTATCATCGTTGTAAAATTGGTGTCTGGCTGAGTTTGTGATGGATTGGCATCTGTTTCACCTTTGTGTAAAAGCTAAGAGATCCTGAAGTTAATTGTACTCAAGGTTGCTTTAATGTGTTGCTCCTGTTGACTCTAATGTGGATTTCTGTTATTGTTCTGGTAAACTAATTTGGTCAGAAAATGGTTGCCAAGGTTGATACTATCAGAGAGTATCTGTTGTGTACCAGTGTCATCAATTTGTTTGAAATAGGCACTTTGTGGGGGGGGGCATATCCTTCTTTTGCATATTAAGAATTCATTCAAGAGATTTGTTGCTTCCTTGTATGTTTTGTGATTGCTTCCGCACCATTAGTGCTGTTTCATGGTTGGATACTGCTTCTGGCTAGAGGCATTTGTGTCGCGCCTGAGGTTATGTGCTGATGCAAACCATTGCCGATATTTTTGCTTGGGGACTGTTCTTGGTCCAATCTGGTGTCAATTACAGATGGTGTCTCGACTTGATCACCATCCACACCAGATGCTGGCAGTAACCTTTCCAATACGACAGATGCTTGCTTGCTAGGCATTTTTATGAGCTTGTGCAGAGAAATAATTGTTTACATTTCTCTGACTGCATCATGGATCTTGAACAGGCTGTGTTCTACTGCATGTTAACTGCAGTTATCTCAACGAGGAAAAACAGAATCCTGATAACAACATGTATTCCTTGATGTTTTTAGCAACTATTCTATTTAGTTATCAACCACGAAGCCAACTTGTTCAGGCTTGACACTACTAAGCTGCTAACATAAATTTATCATTTGATAAGCATTCTGTGGTTGCTGCTACAGAAGATGTTTTGGACTCCAGGATATGTATTTGACAAAGAGGGAAAGATGGGGAGGTAAATTCAGAGTTTTTTAGTTGATATTCATGATGCCTTCTCGTACATTAGCATTCCCTTCTCCACAATTTATAGTTTCTAGGCAAAATTGGAGCTTTGTGTCTGAGTTATTCTTAGTTCTGCATTACTTCCTCCAGTCTGAGTTAATTGTTTAATGATCCACACATAACAAACAAGGGCATAGTAAGTATTTTGGTATAGCTTGCCCTTATTGACATTCATTTTACTGTTTTCTAAATCCAGAAGTGTATACTTCATGAATTTTATGGTCTGCAACATCAGCATTGCAGTTTTTTTTTTTTTTGGTTGGGGGTTTGTGGGGGGGGGGGGGGGTTATGGGGTGGGGTGGGGGAGTAGATAATCAATTTGCATTGTAGTGGCTGCTAGTGTGTTAGCTAAATTTAGACACATTTTCATTATTCTTTTGTCGAGGCTGACCTGCAGGCCTATTTTCATGTGGCTTGAACCACATGCAAGCAGATTGACATGCAAGCATCTGGAGGAAGAATCTCCCAGAACTATTTTGTAGTACCTTTTACCTTCCAATCTTATGTTTCTGCTGCTACGTCGTGTGCGATTTTAGTTCGGCTGGAAACTTCAGTTTTTTTTTTTTCCTGTATACTGTTGGGATGTGTCGAGCAAACTTTTTTGCCATCTCCTTTGTTGATATGGCACAACTCCTGGCAGCTTGCTTTCCAAAAAAAAAAAAAAAAAAAAAAACACTCCTGGCAGCTTCTTTTCTTTTGCTTTCTTAAAAAAGGTTAAGTCTAAGGCAGGGCAGTTTTTCTCGGTTCCATTCAGAAAAATTACAACATGAGTATTCAGTATCAAAAATTCAAAACTTTGCTTATTTTTACACTTAGCTTCCTACAGTTTATTTATGAACCGGTTTTCTGTTTCAATTTATAGAACTTGGTGGATGATTCAATTTTAACCGAAATGGCTGTGATTTCTTTTATTTTCTATATGCGGAGTCGTCTGCCATGCAACTAGTGTTCTCTGTCTGGTGGAACGCTCTGTTATGTTACTTGGAACCGTGGAAACTTTGCTTGCTTTCTGGAAATATTACAGGTTTGGTGGTAAATGAGCGGCCCGTGGGTTCAAAAAGATCGTTTAAGGATTGGATTGATTTGATTGGGTGTAGGTGTAGCAAGCAAATCAGTTGAGGTTAGATAAGGGTTGAGGTCACTCCCTAGTTACTATTACAGAGCGCTGGGGCTCGATCCTGATCCATTACCACTTTGCCAGACAGTAACCCCCTCTGGTTTGCGTAAGATGTCCTCAATCCATTTCTTTGACCGAGGTAGCATATCCATCCGGCTAGCGTGGTGCCTGCCTATCGGATGTCCTTGTCGTGCTCGCGTAAACAGCGACAGGCTCTGGACTTGGCCTGTGTACTGTGTACAGGTGAAATGGCAGCGTCGCACGGCCTACCGCAAACACTCGCGCTAGCTGCTACTATTGCGAGAGCGAAAGGCTAGCTCTCACAAAATGCCAGAACTAGCCTACGGTGTCATTTTCAATGCCTCCTAGCGACGAAACCGCTGATTCCGTTTGGGATGAAAGTTGGGTTGCACAACTAGATTGGCTCCACAGTCCACGGCCCATCTAGGAGTTCAGGAGCCGGTTTGAATCAAAGTACATGAAAAGCTAAGATAAAAAACATTATACAGATACGAACACATTTTTTTTTCTCGATCAGGTTTGAGCCCGTTTTTCATTAAGCAGACATCACACACTTATACTTATTAGTTGGCATCCTCAAGATAACCTTGGTATGGAATACGTATGGAGCAAGATAGTCATGCTGCAGTCAAATTGTCGATTATGGCCTTGTTCTCTTTGGTGAATTTGCGCAAGTTTTTCTACTCTCTCTCCATCACATCAATTTTTACCCATATATGGAGTACTAAATGTAAGTAAAAAAAATAACTAATTACACAGTTTAGTTGAAATCACGAGATCTAATCTTTTTTGAATCTAATTAGGCCACGATTGGATAATATTTCTTAAATACAAACGAAACGTTATTCTGATTTCTCTCGATTGCAATAATTTACAATCTGAACAAGGCCAAAGACATGCTTTCGAAGTATGAACAACCCTGAAGCACGTGGCAACGGACAAAAAGAGGAGCCGTGTGCGGTTTTTCAGGAAGGAAGCCGGGCGCTTGGGTAGCAGCAGGATTAGGTTTCTAGATGGGCTCACCCAGGCTTCCAGCCCATGGTTTGCTGTTTATCTTTTTCTCGACAGACACTGGCCCACCGTCTTCGTCATGACATACCCACCCGCTTTGACAAATTTTTTACGTCGAGCGAGCATGCACGGAACGTGTTAAATGCGCGTGACGACTAGGCAAATTAAGATGAATGGCCTTACTCGATGTGGGTAGTTAGGCTATCCGCACTCATCATCCTTTATTTCTCTCCTCTATACTGTCTAGTCAGCAAGATTCTCTCCTCTATATCCAATTCTTCCACATCCATCCATCCTCTATGTCATAATGTATCCACTGTGGGGTCTACTTGTCATTTTATCTAAATATATTCATGTGGGATCTAGTTTTGAAGGATTTATTAACGAGTTTAATGGTGCAATTGGAATTTAATTTGGATTTGTCGTTTGTGAGTTATAGTATTATTTTGGTTAGAAAATAGTGGGGTCCACCTGAATGGCAGGTATGTGCATGCCTCTCTGCCAATCGCACGCATGTGCACGCCCTTTCTGTCATCAGGTCACTGCGCGCCGCACTGTTCCGGATGGCTCAGTATGCCGCTGAATCACGGACGGCGCATGGATGCCGGGTGTAGTACCGGACCCGCTGCGAGAATGAAATCCGTGAATTCACTGACGTGCTCACGCATCGGATGAATTTACCGTCTGGATAGTCTTAGTATGGATCATCACTGATACCCCCACCCCCTCTGGTTTGCTAATTCTTGCCGTTTTGACCAAGTTTGAGTCAAACTTTAAAGCCTTTGATTTGATAATTGCCAAAAACCTTTTAAAGGTTTATTTTAGGAGTTTGTCGTTGGTCACATGCATGTGGGCATAGATTTGTCTTTAAATTTATCTTCATACTTTGTTTTAGAGATTATGTTTTCGTCCAAAACGAAGTATTTTCAGACTATTGGGAGCACAAATGTCCAGCGTACTTACTGATCATTGAATCCTCGATTCGTAGTCGAGTATATCATGCAAGAAAACAGTGCAGTTAGCATTGAAACCTCGATTCGTGGTCGAGTATTATACTACAAGTAGTGTTGAATGGAACCTGGATTTCTTCTGTATTTTTCAGAGCACGTGAGTTGAACCAGCTGTAATACATCAGTAATTTGACGACTAGTCTCGATTGGCCTCCGCAGCTTAGTTTTCAGTGCTAACTTGTGCTGACCAAACTTTTCAAAACACCACCCTGAATAATTCCAGAGAAATTAAATGTGCAGAGAAAACTTCCCAGAACAGCATGGGCCTGGGGGCATCAGGCATGGGGTGCATGCCGTTGTTGAACAAATGCTGACTGTTTCGGCGTTAACACCAAGCAGGTGCATACAAATCTGGTGACCAGTTATTCTCATGCATGGATGGGAGGAAATGATCAACAAATAATAGTAGCAACAGACGGACATTGCTAAGTTGTACTATCATCGTATCAAACTATATATGGCCGCTGTTAATTATATAATGTTTGTAAAAACCGTGAGCGCAATGCAGAAATGGTGATCAACATTCAAGTATATATAAATAAAATTCAAATACTTCATTTGAATTTCCGTGGAATCAACATGCATGTCAAATAACATGCCCACAATTTTTGAGCTCCGCCCACAAGTTCCTGATTCACCAACTTAGCATGAATGCTCATGCATGTATGAAAGATCAGATCGAAATGAGAGAGAAATATATATTGTATATAGAAGAAAAATTGCCAAGCTAGAAGCAGGCAGATTGATCTTTTTAGTCTACTTCCTTTGCAAAGATGAGCAGCACCATTTACAAAATCATCAAAACTTGTTTGATCATCATTTATATTAGGCGTTTACTGTGTAGAGCTGTATGTACAAACTAAAGAAAGCAGCAGGGCATTGGCACACAGAGAAGAGATGAATGGACATGCAGATGCAGCTCGCTGCAGCCTAGGGAAGCTCAAGCGGAGTGGGAGGAGCCATGGGGCGACGCCTCCACAGGTTCACCTCCTTCCTCGGCTCCGAGGCTACCACCCCGCCGCCGAGCACCAGCGGCGCAGAATGCGCGACGAAGCCGTCGTCCTCTTCCTCCTCGTCGCTCTCAAGGCTCCTCCTCCTCTCCTCGTGCCGCCAGTCGAAGTCCTGAAGCACGGCGCGCCCGCTCGTGAACCGTTTCATCTGGCCGAGACCTGCCGGGACCGCCATCGCGCCGTCGTCGTCGCTCTCCTTCCCGTTACCGACGACGAGGCCATCTCTGGACGACGACGATGACGTCGCCCTCGACCGAGAAGAACGCGACCTGCTGCGCCGGAAGAAGGACATCCGCTTGACGAGCGAGGCCTTGGTAGTGGTGGGGGCCCTGCAGGGCTTCTTCCCCTCATCATCCGCCGGCGCCGGCGGCCTCGGCGGGAGCGGGCATGCGCCGCCGTTCTTGCCGCACGGGTTGACCTTCTTCTGGCGCCTGGAGCTGCTGCGCTTGATCTGGCCGATGCAGGACACCTTGGGCGACGACGGCTCGGGCGTCACGTACCCGGACCGCTTCCGCCTGCCGCCGCCGCGGGCCTCCGGCGGGACGATGGAGACGATGGGGCCCGAGAAGGCGTTGCGGTGGTTGAAGGAGGACCTCCTGCCACCACCGCTGGATGGGAAGGTGGAGGAGAAGGAGGCGACGGTGGACTTGAGGAAGGACGCCAGCCCGCCGCCGGTCAAGCTCCTTGACCTCGCGTGCGGCTTCTGCTTCTGCTTCTTCTCCATGGGAAGAAGAACTCAACTACTACCCAACGCTAACTTGTTCTTGCTCGCGCTGTAGCCTAGAATTATTCTTGGCTGGTGAGAGCGGGAACTGGGGTGGATGCCTTTTGCGTCCGGATCAGTCTCTCCTCCTGCGCTAGCTCCGCCTCCGCTGGACGCTGGTTGCTTCTCCTTGTCGATCTCGAGAGGGGGCTGTTTATATGCGGCTTTAACCCCGAAGGTTTGGTGACTTAAATAAATCCGGAATCCGGATGGGGCTCGGAGAGAGCCGCTTCCCTTGCTAGGACGAGGACTAGGGGGGAGTAATCGCGTGCGGCGCGGTCAAACAGAGAAGGAGTAGCTAGTAGTAGGTTCGCGTTGGATCGGATCGTCGCGCGAGAGCTGACGGTGGCGGGTGGTGCTAGTGCTACTACTCATTGCTGATCTCACGGTGGCGCGAGCGGCCAGCCCCAGCACAAACGCGCCGCGACGGCGACGGCGACCGCGAGCTTGTAGCGTTGAAGCGGCTTTTCTCGCGGCCGTGGGTACGCGCGACCTGGTTGCCGCGACCGAAATCCCGCGGGCGGCAGGGAGGCAGGCAGGCAGGGCCCGGGGTGAGGGCGCTGTCCAATGTCCATGTCGACCCGACCCGCGGTTGGTGCCAGAGCGCCCACGGGCGCGCCGCGGTTGGTGTGCTGGTGCTGCGGCGCCAACGGCGGTTTCCTCCTCACGCGCCCGGGGCGCCGGTGCGGGGGCAAGCCGCCAAGGCGCGTGGCGCGGCGGACGGCGGTCCAGGATCCCGACGACGTCTTTGCTCTGCTGCTGCTGGCGTAGTAGTTCCGTGGTTTTTGTTTTTGAGTGTTCACATTTGACAGCTACCACTACGAGTAATATACTAACTGAGAAAAGCGACGAGTCGAGAAAAGATGGGGAAAGCATCGCCACGGCCACACTGTGAGGAAATTTGTTACGTACCACTATAAGTACACCGACTACTTTCATTTTTTTTTTGAGGGGACACCGACTACTTTCATTGTATAATATAATAAAGTAATGGCACAAATTTACATTGACCGAACGAATCCTAGCCCATCATCCGTCCACCAGACATGCCGCTGCATTTGCCAATCGTGCGTAAAGACGCAGTCCTATAAATACTAGTACAGTAGAGAAATAGTATACTCCTGTATTCTACCGTCCACTTTTCTGTTGTTGGAAAAACATGCGTCGTACGGACTTGGCAATTCTGATTTATAATGAAGATTGACCGTGAACAGAAGAAAAAAAAAACGACGAGGTGGGAATTGATCGATGAGAGACGCTGCTAAACAGCTATCCATCCCTGTCGAGATATACACGTCTCCTCTTTCACACCATTCCTTGCGTTCCCATGTCCACGTCAGCTGCCTCTGTACTGATCACGCAACCGCCCATCGCATATAAAACTATCAAAGGACACGGCCCATAGATCCGTGACCCGTGACCGGCACCGTCACCACCGTCATCCGTACCAAGTACCCTGCTCCTCTAGCGCAGCACCTGAGATTCTCGGTGAGAGCCAATTTTGCAGGGCTTTTAGTGGTAAACGAAGCTTTGTCAATAGCAAAACGTTTACGGTGACTTTTATTAATCTCATCTCAAGAATTTACTGGCCCAGCCTTTAAAAGTGCTCATGGAGTAAGTATTGCATACGTATATTCATACGGATGACCGGATAGGTGGCGTACGTTGTGAGCTATACTCTTTCTGTTCTAAATTATACTCATTCATTTTGCTATGTATATAGATATAATAATGTGCCTAGATACATAGCAAAATAAATAAACCAAAAAGTCAAAGCGACAAATAATTTGATACGGAGGGAGTAGTTCGTTTAGTAAATTTGACCGCTCATCTTATTCAAAAAAATTATGCAAAAATAGTTAAATTTAAATTATTCTTAAAGGACTTTTATCAAGAAAGCAGGTCATAACAAAAAAATGTGATATTTTGCATACTTTTTTTATATAAAACAAGTGATCAAATTTGATGTTGAAAAAAAAATCAAATGTACGTAATCTAACTATTACCCTTATTCCTATACTCATCTTTCTCAAACCTCCAACAGCCATGTCGTCCGCATTGCCTGCCCCTTCGATCACACATCGCCGGCCATCAAGCCAGCCACGCACCAAATTTCTATTACCCTTATTCCTATACTCATCTTTCTCAAACCTCCAACAGCCACGTCGTCCGCATTGCCTGCCCCTTCGATCACACATCGCCGGCCATCAAGCCAGCCACGCACCAAATTTCTGGAACCATGTAGCATGTCCACGCGTTGTACCGGCGGCAAGCAGCACCATTCTGGAACAGGCCCACGCTCCCTTCAAGCCAAGCCGTGCAGTTGGGGGGGAAAAAAAGAAAAAAGAAACGACGCCACCACCAGTTCACGCCAGCGCCGCCGCCCGCAACCACGGCCGTGTCTGCCCCTGCTCCTAGCCGTCGCGGCTGCCCTTGCCCTTCCTGCTTCCTCCACCACCGGTACGCATTCGACCAACCTGCGCTCTGCCGTTGCACCTGCCACGGGCGTAAATATGTAGCCCTTTGCCGATGCTCCGATCCGCGGGGCCGGCTGCCACCGTCGCCGCCATCGTTCTTCGTTGCTTTCGCGCCCTTCCGCTTCGCCGGGCCAGCGAACGTCACTGCTTCGCGTTCTACATCCTCCATTCACACGGTAAGCCCTTCACTCTGTAGTCTCTGCCGCCTTGCTGTCTTCGGCCTTCCAGCCGCTCGATGGAATGCCAAGCCGGCGAAAAAATAAGAGAAAAAATTTTGTTAAACCACTGCAACGTTCTAATTTCCACATGTAAATTTACCAGCCCTCATACGCTGCCTGCGGAACATATTCCCTTCAGATATGGTTAAAGGCCGCAAAACAGACGCCTGCTCATGTTGATGAACCACATACAGGCAACGGTACTGTCACTGCCAGTTTTACTATTTCCACTTCCTTTTGTTCATTCAGTGTTGGCTGTTAATTTCTTTTTGTGAACATAGCCAGTTGGGTCAGCACACAACTGCATAGCGATGTCCCGTCTACGTCATCTTCAAATTTGGGAATGGCTGTGTTACAGCCACGCACGGTGCGCCGTCGTCTAGGTGATTCCATATCAAAATATTTATTCCGCTGTAATGTTGCACGTTCAACCTTTTTAATCATCAGTACATGGTTTTTCCTATGTTCCTCAAATCCACCCATCTATGGGTGCCTAAGCCATTGTACGCCTACTTCTTCTATGACCTGTAAACCATTCTTCTATGGCATGTAAGATATTATTTTTATAACATCATGCTTCTTCCCTGTAATCTGTAAAAAATCCATGCATCTATTCATAATATCCAAACTATTTATCATTTCCTTCTAATCATTATCATTTATTTATCCATCTATGCCCACCCAGACTATGCATGCCATCATATTGAACAATTTCTGCACTTTGTTGGCGACAGATATGCCATGCCCAGGTCCATTCATTGCCACTGAAAGTCGCAAGATGCGTACGTCTGTTATGATTTCGGGAGCACAAAAAAGGGTACGTCCCTCATATTTTACCAAACAAACAACTGACAAGGGGCTTGCATCACGCACCGCCAAAAATTCTTTTTGGGTACTTTCTCAAACATGTCTATTATTGCCTGCAGAGAATTCAGCGCCCTTTATGTGCAATGGACACCGTCGTAAGCTCTCAAATTACTGTCTTCCCAGTCGTTCTTTACTTCTCATAAATGCCATCTCTAATGTTGTAATACTATAATGAAACCATCCCCGTATGAGATAGATACATT
This sequence comes from Chrysopogon serrulatus, assembly GCA_015844335.1. Taxonomy (NCBI): domain Eukaryota; kingdom Viridiplantae; phylum Streptophyta; class Magnoliopsida; order Poales; family Poaceae; genus Chrysopogon; species Chrysopogon serrulatus. The sequence continues at coordinate 43,272 of JADLZL010008140.1, read as the reverse complement.
AGCTCTGTACAGATTCAGCACACCAATATTGGTCTATTTTCATGTGTGCCCTTTATTGCCATGACCTTACCAAAGCCTTCTACCTCTATTTTTTTGTTGTATTTTTCTCACTGAGATGCGTAGCCACAGTCATCATCTCATTTTATTCCTCTATTCTTAATGCCATAGGCACCATTTTTGCTCCACTTTATTTGGGAGGACCAAACTGCACGTGCTCGCATTGTGGCGCTCGCTTCGGCTACAGGAGGCGGGTGCGTAACCACAATGGCACAAAAAATCCTGTATACAACAACAGGTGCTGCAGAGGAGGAAGCATCGTTCTACCTTTATATAGCCCTCCACCACAGCCTTTGCTTGGTCTCTTAACAAGAGAAGATCCTTCACTATCAAGGCACTTTTTCGACCACATAAGACAATACAACTCTATGTTTGCCATGACATCTATGGGTGTCAAAGTCATAAATGCCGTTAATGATGGCCATGGTCCTTATGTGTTCAAAATTAGCGGCCGCTTATGCCACCGAATAGGATCACTACTACCTGCACGTGATACAAGACCGCAATATTGTCGGTTGTACATCTTTGATACCGATAATGAGATCACAAATCGAATAACCATTGCGAAGCCCAAGATACAAGTTTTTCACCAAATAAGACAATAGTTGCTGCCCTCATAACTATGTTCGATACCTGCAATCCCATTGTGCAAATATTCAGAATCGCCCGTGATAGGTCAGCTCGCAACTAACCTTTGCCGACCAACTTGAAGACCACTATGCCGTAAAGCTATTCTCGGCTCCAAAACAACATGGCAACATCTATAGTGATCCAATTGTGGCGGAGGTAGTTGGCTTGGTCGTCAATGATTTAGGCACTATTGAAGAGGGTCGGGACTTAGTAGTGCAAGACCGGTCATCTCACCTGCAGAGAATAGAAGAGACACATTGTAAGTTTATGGCCATGCAATATCCGTTGTTGTTTCCCTATGGAGAAGATGGTTTCCATAAGAATCTTCGCTATAGAAGATGTTCTCGCCTCGGAATATCAAGCGACGACAAATGACCATGGCGAATACTATTCGCATGCAGACTTCATGACGTAACTACGATTTCAACACCCCTTTGCGCTGTGGGCGCACTAACCCAAGCGTATGTGGTTGATGCATACTTCTGTATTGAAGATGAACGACTTAGACATTTCAGAACACACTCTTTCCGGAAAAAAAAAATATAGATCTAGCTCATACAAAACCTTAGTTCAAGCCGTCCGAAGTGGCGTCACTTTGAAGCTTCGGATGTAGGACAAGTAACCTTCCTACCGGGATCATTCACGTGAAGTCCACGCTATTACTACCGGAACTATCAAGACGTGTTGCCATATGTCGTAGATTTGGATGTCGGACCTATTCATTACATTTACATGTAATGCTTTGTGGCGAGATGCCTTATCATTCATACCGGACAAAGACGCTTCGATAGACGATATTGTTGACCGAGTCTTCGAGATGAAGCTTAAACTATTGATGGATGACATCGAGAAGCATGGTTTCTTTGGACCTATACTCGGAGGTACTGATTCCGCTCGGCCTGCTAGCGTTTACGTGTTAGGCTTGGCACATACTACCTTCCTATCATAAAATTGAGTATCCATTATTCCTCTTTTGCGGTTGTATACACGATTGAATTTCAAAAAAAAGAGGTCTTCCACATGTCCACCTCATACTGCTCAAAAAAGATAAGCCTCTTCAAGCCGATCAAATAAATGCAATCATATCGGCCACGCTTGCTTGGGACCCATCTATTGATCCTACGGGTTTTTGAAGCAAAGATCAAAGTTTATGATTCATGGTCCGTGCGGACCTCTGCGGATATCATCTCCTTGCATGATTGATGGAAAATGTGACAAGTTCTATCCTAAGAAAAATTGTGGTCACACTATTGTCTTACCCGATGGTCATGTTACCTATGCCCGCCCGACCAATGGAATTACTACGGAAAAGGGGTGGTGTTCGGGTTGATAACACATTTGTGGTGCCACATAATGTCGACCTATTGATCAAGTATCAAGCACATATAAATGTTGAAAGTGTCAACCGTAATGGAATGGAGAGGTATCTATTTAAGTATACAAACAAAGGTCCCGACGTGCTAAGGCCAAAATCCGTAGAAAAGAGGCAAATCCAAATGGTGACACCGCAATATTCAACGAAATAAATGAATACTTGAATTTTGCAGATGTGTCACTCCTAATGATGCAAAGCATGGCGATTATTCCAATTTGATATACACTACACTAATCCATCCGTTGAGCGACTTCCTGTCCATCTCCCTTTAGAAAATGGTGTCTTATACACCAAGATGATTATCTAGATCAAGTGATTGAGAACCCCTCCAAGCTCATAACAAAACCGACAAAGATGGTTTGAAGCAAACAAGCAATATCCACTTGCTCGCCAATACACTTATGCAGATTTTCCTAAACAAAGGGACATGGCATGCTAATGGTAAATTTTGGCAAGACCGACGCAACAATCGGCCAAAGGTTGGCCGCCTTGCTAATGTTGCTCCAAACCAAGGAGAAAGATTTTATCTGCGAATGTTGCTACACATAATCAAAGGAGCACGAAGCTTCACCGATGTTCGCACCATTGATGGACAACAAAGACCTAACATTTCGTGCAGCATGTGATGCAATCGGGTTTACTTGGTGATGACCGGGGAATGGTTCCATGCAATGAATGATGCAGCACGTTGGGCATTTCCATACCAATTGAGACAATTATATGTGACTTTACTACTATACTGTGAAGTCAAAGACCCACTAAAATTACTTGATGAATATGTGAAGGTAATGGGGGAGGACATAGCATATCGTGCAAAGCAACTAGCTCCAGAAACCTCAGATACAATCATACAGCAACATATCAGATCCTATGTCTTACAGGAACTACAAAAAATTCTCAATGATGCTGGATACACACTAGATCACTTCAGTTTACCACAGCCAAACACAAATTCTTCCCAAGTGCTCACAAATAGATTGATAATGGAGGAACTTTCTTATGCTTCAAATAATGCAGCCGCTGAAGTGGAGCAAATGATCAGGCTACTCAACTCAGAGCAGAGGCATATCTATGATACTATAAACCATTCAATCTCAACTGAATCAGGATACACTTTCTTCATTTATGGACATGGTGGCACTGGAAAGACATTTCTATGGACTACTTTGCTCAACAGTATTAGAAGTAAGGGGAAGATAGCATTAGCGGTTGCATCTTCTGGCATAGCAGCTCTGTTACTCCCAGGAGGTCGAACACCGCACTCACGTTTGAAAGTACCCTTTACCATCCATGAACACTCTGTATGTGCTATCAAGAAAAACACACAGTTGGCTGAGCTGATACAGAACACTTCACTAATTATATGGGATGAGGCGCCTGTGAACCATAGATATTGCTTCGAGGCGCTTGACCGCACACTTAGAGATATCATGTCATGTACCAACAGAGCCTCAGCACACAAGCAATTTGGTGGTATAACAGTCGTTCTTGGCGGTGATTTCAGGCAGACTCTACCAATTCTTCCAAAAGCAAAAAAACAACAGACCTTAAATGCATCAATCACTCGATCTTATTTATGGCGGAATTGTACAGTGCTCGTTTAACTGAAAACATGCGACTTGCATGTCCAGAACTACCACGCCTCGAGCGGCATGAACTGCGAGGAATTTGCCCGGTGGCTCCTCTCAATTGGTGATGGTATAACACCTATCAACATGCCGTCTGATCAACCCGACACATCATGGGTTCAAATTCCGGACAATCTTCTACTACCACCTGACCAAAGGAAACTTGAAAATTTAATTTCTTTCGTGTATGACACACGTCCGGAGACATCACAGCTTGCAGAATATCTATGTCAACGAGCAATATTGGCCCCAACAAATGAGATAGCTGCCACCATAAATGCTACAATCATGAGCAAGATAGCTACCGACGAAAAATGTCGCACTACGAGTTCGACTCAATCGATGATCCAACAACTAACTATTGTACTCTAGAGGCCCTTTACCCCAAAGAATTCCTCAACACCATCAAAATGAGTGGCCTACCAGATCACCACTTGCAGCTCAAGATTGGTGTTCCTATAATGTTACTAAGAAATTTGAGTCCCTCAGAAGGTTTATGCAATGGAACCCGACTCATAGTGACACATCTAACACACCGCATCATCCAAGCTGAAATAATCACAGGAAAGGCAAGGGGAACCAAAGCTTACATTCCAAGAATAATCAACATTTCAGCTGATCCTAAATGGCCCTTTAAGATAAAACGACGGCAATTCCCAGTCCGTGTATCATATGCAATGACAATAAACAAAAGCCAAGGACAGACACTTGCCAAAGTTGGTGTGTACTTATCAAAACCGGTCTTCTCTCATGGGCAACTTTATGTTGCATTCTCCCGTGTTACATCACCTGCAGGCATGCGTGTGCTTATTGAAAACAGCTCCGCCGAACATAATAACCAAACACACAATGTGGTATACACTGAGATTTTCAAAGATATACCAACACATATCCACTAAATGCAGGTACTACTACTTCTCACCCTAGGATTCAAATTGTATCATGCTCTTTCCTGCATACTGAACTTTAGTAGTTATCTATCCTCATGTTACATCCACTTTACTTCTACAAGGTTACTCTTACTCATTTCCATTTAGTTCGCAAATTACAATTTGTTCTACACAATGCACGTTATAGCTGGAAAATGCACCATGCACTTACTAATATTTTCCTACTCATTAACAGCTTACAAAAGAAGCTTCCTCCTTCAAACTACACATGTTTTTATTTGAGTCCATACTGTCTAATTCATCTTTGTAAAACATTTCATGCATTGCAGGAAACTCGACGGGGCACTACCCCGGTGGCCTCAAATTCATCACCAACGGACATCTCGGTGACTGGGCCTACTCCTCTTCTGCGCCGTAGTCCTGCTGACGCCTTTCCTCCTCAATGTTGCGTAATACTACTGCAGGTCTTCCTCTTGCAGCGACATCATAGACAGCAGAGCACCAATTTAGCCTATTGAGTAGTAGTTCCAGGTAGTTTCCCTTGCTCTTTTTTGTGTCGAAGAAATCCATGTACTTGCTCCAATTTTATTGGTATCGTCCTCTTCAACGAACCTTGCTATACTTTCCTTACGTTCCTGGCCTGCTATCTGACAAACAAAAGAAATAATGTGTTATTGTTACTTATATGCGTTGGTTTTCTAACTTTTTATGCATGTGCCCCAACCTCTACATTAGCAGAGTATCGTTGATGGATGCCAGGTTATTTTTCGATACTTGGTTGCTTTACTTGAGCATTGATTGTTGTTTCAATTTTAGTTCATGATTACAGATTTCTTTAGTTTCTTGCTATGCACGTGCTCGATTTTAGTTCATGGTTACAGATTTTTTCTGTGAAACAACTTCTGCTCTCTGTACCTTACAGGTAGACATCAGAATTTTAATTTATCTAATGATAAAGTCTCTTAGACCTTTTGCCTGTCATACAAATCTTCCTAACCCACGCAACTGCGTGGGGTTCCAGCTAGTTTAAACAAAATCTATACAAACTACATACAGCACGACCCAACCCACTTTCTTGAGACAGTCCCCATGGCCCATTGGTCACAAGAAAGTAGCCCTACATATCTGTGTCACCTTCATGGGCCTAAACTGCAATAAGGCCTCACTCCCTGAAGCCTGAACTCCTACAGGCTCAAGACAATCGAACACGATGCACAAAAGGTCCCAAACCCAAAACCCTACTCGAAGTTTTCCAGCCTCGGCGGCGACTGCTCCTCCCCCGACCGCCACACCACGGCACCATCTCCCGCCACCGCCACGCCATGGCTCTCTTCCTCAAACCCAAGCGCCACCTCTCCGCCACCGGCCGCATCGTCTTCCTCCGCCATCTCTGCGAGGGCTCACCGAACCCGCCGGCCCAGACGGACACGGACCCCTCGCCCCCGCCCCTGACCCGCGACGACACCAAGCTCCTGGACGCCCTGCACGCGGCGCTCCTCGACCACCGCCGCGCCAACCCGACCGCCGAGCTCCCGGTGTCCCCGCCGTTCGACTCGCTGCCGTCCCTCTCGTCCACCGTCTCCGACCTGCTCCCTTCCCCGCCTCCACCTCACCTCCCGCTCCACCTCCTCCGCCGCCTCCTCGCGCTCCGCCGCGGCGTCCTGCTCCCCGAGGCCGTCGCCTTCTTCCGCCACGTTGCCCCTTCCCTTCCCGCCGACTCCCTCCCCGATCTCTACGCCTCCATGATAGACCTGCTCGCCAAGCACCACCATTTCCGGCTCGCGCGCCACCTGCTTGACGAAATGAGAGAGCGGGCCGTCCCCATCTCATCGCGGCTCATCCTCGCCCTGATCCGCCGCTATGTCCGAGCGGAGATGCCGTCGGAGGCCGCCGACCTGTTCCGTCGCATGGAGGAGTACGGCGCCGGGGCTCCGGATCCTGCCACACTGGCATCCCTCCTGGCTGCTCTCTCCAAGAAGCGCCTTGCCAGCGAGGCGCAGGCGCTGTTCGACAGTTGCAGGACTGTCTTCACACCAGATGTTGTGCTCTACACAGCCGTGGTCCACGCGTGGTGCCGCGCCGGGCGCCTCGATGAGGCGGAGCGCGTGTTCACAGAGATGCAGCAGTCAGGGATCAAGCCGAATGTGTATACCTACACTGCTGTGATCGATGCAATGTATCGTGCCGGGCAGGTTCCCCGAGCGCAGGAGCTCCTGTGCCAGATGATCGATTCTGGGTGTCCCCCAAACACAGCGACGTTCAATGCTATCATGCGGGCGCATGTCAAGGCTGGCCGCTCTGAGCAGGTGCTGCAGGTGCATAACCAGATGCAGCAGCTTCGGTGTGAACCAGACATAATCACATACAATTTCTTGATCGAGACGCATTGTGGAAAGGGGCAGGGCAACCTTGATGCAGCGCTGAAGGTGCTTGACAAAATGATAGCAAAAAAGTGTATTCCTGACTGCCACACGTTCAATCCCATGTTCAAGCTGTTACTTGGGCTTCGCAACATAGGTGGTGCACGAAAGTTGTATGAGAAAATGAGGGCGCTGCAATGCAAGCCAAATGTTGTGACATATAATTGCCTTCTAAGGTTGTTCAATCAAGAGAAGTCAATGGATATGGTTCTAAGGATGAAGAAGGACATGGATGCGGAAGGAATAGAGCCAAACATGCACATCTATGCAGCTCTGATTGAGTCATTTTGTGGGAGGGGAAACTGGAAGCGTGCACACACAACGCTAAAGGAAATGATCGAGGAGAAATCCTTTAAACCTTCAAAGCAGGTGCGTGATATGGTATTGGTCCTTTTGAGAAAGGCTGGACAGCTCAAGAAGCACGAAGAGCTTGTTGAGCTGATGGTTGATCGGGGTTTTATTAGCCACCCTGCTAATGATGCATTGTGGAGCACACTATCTGCTTAATGGTCATCATGTGCTAGATCGTTATGGAAGTGGTCACCCACAAAAGGTATCTTTTCTTATGTGTTGTACCCTAATAAAGCTTCCTGAGTAAAATTCATTGGGTCAGATGTATGAGGGTCAAAATTTGAGTGCAACAAGTAATGTGAGTTTTTGCGACACTGGCTTAGTTGTTCAGCTAAGTTGATCAATGTTGGAGATTACCATTTCTGGCCTAAACTAGTGAACCCGAGTCATAGGTTTAGGCTCGGAAGTTTACGAGCAAAGATACCCTATGTCCCTATTGCCATTATCTTCTCATGTTTGAAGTATTTTTTGGAAACATAGGTAGGGCCTTAGGGTGTCCACCGTTGTGATTGCCCATCAGTGGTATAGAGTCCGGCGAGGAAAAGCTGGATCTTATAAGTGATAACCTCTTGTAGTCAACTATTCCTGAGACTACATTAGGTTGCCAGTTCTGGTACCAGAAAACTCAAGAAGAGATCTGAGCTTCAATTTTTGGACCCTGCTTGTTGGGCTCCAATCCTTGTTTTTTTTTTTTCTTCTTCTGAAATTAGGTTTGGGAAATTGTACTGTACTGCACTTTTTAGGCATATGTGTACCTGTCAAATTGTTTGAGCTTTAGGGGACATTTTAGGTTGTTAGAATTTTTGAAGATTTATGGCGGGCATTCATTCTGATAGAGGTGCTGAGATCTAGCATGCAGTACCAGCAGTCCTCGCTTCACATGATTTGAATTGCTTCAAAATGAATGCTTGATTTAATAGCCTGAGAACCTTACTTATACTCTGTATGTCCTATGACCGAGTAGTCATGCAAATTAAATTCATAGACTGACACAATTCCTGAATTCCATATACGATCAATCTTCAGCTTGAAAAGTTAGTATTTTCTTCAGTTTCACGTATTTGTTACTCAACTACCAACAAAGTGTCTTCCTGTCTGCGTAACCGACCTGATGAATTCCTTATTTGCTTGTCAAGCTTGCTCTTTCTCAGTAGGCACATCTGCTTATGTTTCTTTTTTCTGTTATTCACTTCGTTGTTTGAGGGTTATCATAGACTTCTCACGTAGGCTCCTTTAACAGGGGTACATTTTGAACTTTTGATCTGCCGAATTTTAATTATACCTGGTGTGGAGTGATTGTTCTGACACAGTAATAACTGAACTTTATGCTCTATTTTTGTATACCCCATTGTTCCAGTATCATCTGTAAAGAACCTGGAATTCCTGTTTACCACATTAGCGTCCAACCGTGTATCAATCAGCAACACAGATAATCTTGTGATCTACACAAAGGACAACATCAGTAGGCACCGCGCCGGCACTTTTTGCGGCGTTTATGTTGCAACCTCGCTTTTTAGCTTTTAGGACTGGATGCTTAGCTCCATCTAAACTAATATAATATAGTGCCCGTGCCCGTGCCCGTGCTAACGCTACGGTGATACTAAATAATATAAATCAAACTACTAAAGATGCTATATATATTTTGCTACTCAAACAGGGAATGAGATTGACTTACAAGATTGACATACAATACACACATAACGAAGACCAAATAAAAAAAGAATTCAAGCCAAGCTTCATATCTATCTAAGCCACGGACTTAGTGTCCAACTCAACAAAAAGCTCGAGATGCTAAGCTTGGACAAGCTCGTTTATATGCATGTTTTATAGAGAATTTAAACATCTTTTGTTTCACATCCTTGATCTCTATAGCTTAGAAAACCAAGGCAATGATCTCAAATATACAGTAAAACAAATCTTCGAGAAAGCATGCTTTGAAGCCAGAATTATTGTCTGACGATGGATTAAAGGCCACCTAGCCACCACAATCCAAGCTATCTCCATAGTAGCAGGACGTTCATAGTAACACTACAGCTAGGATATCTCTTGGGCAATTGTCACTCTTGGCGGGGTTCCAATTACCAACAAAAACACAATGGCGAGATGGTTGCTTCCTCCAATTAGTTGCTTCAAATGCTAGGGTGGCATTCAATCTCTTGGTGTCGAAAACTCTTCACAAGCCATCTCATGATACATCTTCGTAGATGATTTAGTATATTGCCCGTGCGCTTCGGGTCACATTCAATTTAAAGTTAATTTTATCAAAGTTGAATTTAAAGTTAATTTTATCAAAGTTGAAGTTGAAGTAGACATGCACGTGCAACACGCACATGTCTAATATTTCATATATGCTACAGCTTAGAATCATGACCTGAATGTTGCACAAGTGCATCTTGAACTTTATTTCAACCTTAATGAGCTCATTTAGAACAAGTGTCGGTCTGCCAACCTGCAAAATCTAGAAAGTTTTTTGTTTATGTTTTCCTTTTGAACACGAATGACAATTACAGTATGGCGTCTTACAATCACAGTATGGAAAACTGCAGCATTCCTTCTTGTTAGAACATATTCTTTTTCCATGTTTCAAAGGGGTGTTCAGCTGGTCACATAAGCCGGCTGATAAGATAAGTCAGCTGATTTGCTGTGAGAGAAAAATACTGTTTGAATGGCTAATAAGCTCGGCTAATAAGACAAGCCAACAGGGAGAAAGACAAGAATCCTGTTTTGTTGCGATCAACATTTGCAATCCGAATTACAGCTTCAATGTGGAGGGCTTGCAGAGGATAGGCGATATGGGTCTGAAGTCTGAACCCATCTGATTCCTTCATTGCCTGCATCATTTTTTGTTTTAAAAAATCAGGAAATAACCATATCCTAAAAAAACTCAAATTGAGCACCTTATAATTTTTCAGCAATCTCGTCCAGTCAAGCAACACTTGTTTTGTCTCTGAACCAAAATTAAAGATGGATCCTTAACATGATCATAGCATGTCCTTGTAGATGGCATGGGGTTCGTGCCATCTGGTGGCTTGAAAGAACAGAACAACATACTATACAATGCAAGCCTTAACTGAAGATAATGGGCATACCTCTTCCTCTTTAGCTTGCACAGTTGAATGCCAACCTCCGAAGCCATCAGGAAAGCATTACGATGATGAAATCATCAATTTATCAGCAAGCAGAAACAACAAGGTGACCTGACAAAGAACCAAAATGAGAGTTCAGAAGGATTTCAGCTAGGAATTCCATGATCCCCTGCATGGATCCTTGATAAAATTCAGTGATGTCTCTCAAAATTCAGCTAAACGTTCACACTCAAGGCTCCAGCGAGTATCTAGCTAGCTAGTTGCCTAATACATGGGTTTCGAGCTTACAGTTCCAAAGCCACCTCAGCCATAGCTATTCTGATACCTCTGTAGGAGAATGGAATGGAAAAGAATATGTGAAAATCATGGTCGTACCAATTTGCTTATTGTAACACACAGATAGGAATGCTGCCGCCTGCAGAGGTGGTCAGTTAGACAGTTACCAATCTGCAAATAATAAATCTGCACCAGTTAAGCACAGGAAATAAACTATGGAAAAAAAATAACATGCATCAGCACAAGCCATCATCATCAAAATGCAAATAATTAATCTGCATCAGTTTATCATATGTATCGATACAATACTTGATACATTAATTTAGCACAAGTCATCACACAGGTGTGCTTCCGAAAGATTAGAATGGTACAATACTCAAGGCACCTCCTAGCCATGGCATAACTACATCAGCATGAAACCATAAAATTAATATAGGATTTTCTTCACTGTACAGAAATAAACTCCCGTTATCTAAAACACGCAGCATCAATGCAGCAAATCCCTGATAATAGATCCGTAAAAATTTATGTTGGTCATCTACTAAATTTCAGCAAACACTCAATCCAGATGTTTCTCCCCTCTCCACTGATTGGCCAGGAGCACAAATGCACAGAAGTGGCAGAACGAAAATCTAATCGAGTAATTGTGACCAGCGGCAGATAAAAATAATGATTTGGCATCGAAGATCTAGGCGTAAGAGAAAAATTTTCTAACTTGATGGGATGGGATTTGACCTGCTGATCCATGTCAGAGATGGGATGGTGCGGTAGATGACCTCATCGCTTCGTTGATGTTGAACTCTTCCCTTTTTATGCAGGTACCATTGATGGCTGAATCGTCATCAGCATCGAGCTTTGATGTCGAGAGCAGAAGATCAAGAAATAAAAGCGATTGTAGGTCTTACCCTACCGTGTCCGGCAGTCGAGAACCCAACCACGCCCCTGTATTTCGGCTGCATGGCCCTTGGCGGGGCTGGGCTTGGCCATCCGGAGGCACAACGCGTGACGGATTGGGGATTCGCCGGCGGCTGGCGGCCGGCGCTTGGCGGAGAAGGGAGGTGCAAGCCGTGGCTTGGCTGGCCGGCTGCTCTGGGCATTCCGGTGCAGGGGCAGCGCAAGCCTTGGTGCCATGAGGCGGTGGTGGGCGTCGGGGCTACGGCAGTCGCTGCGGGACCTGCGGTGGCTGGGTTTAGGCGGGCAGTTAGCGGGCGGCCGGAATCCGGGATGCGCCGGCGGGGCCGTGGCCAACCATTGGGCATCGCCAGCGGCTGAACCAGAGGGGCGACGGCCGGGAAACCCTAGCAGCGTCAGCTGCGCCGCCGCGCCGCCGCGCGGACACGTTGCTGCCGGTGCTCCTCATCTGCCGAAGCCTTTTCCCCTTCTTTTTTTTATTTTTTTTTTCTTCCGCGGTTGTATTTGCGTCGTGCGTTGAAGCCTCGCGCCGTGCGTTGAAGCCTCGCGTTGAAGCCTGAGAGGCTCGCTGGCCATCGGATCGCGTTGATATCCAAGAGAGATGTTTATTAGCCTTTAATAGAGACTAATTTTCTGGGTACATTTTGTGGGATGCGCTAACCCTGTACATGGTCTGGTTTTTACGGTTTTTGGGTAAAACCCACACCAAACCGTAAAAGTCGCTGCATGGCAGTTTGGAACCCACGGGTTTCACGGGTATCAACGGGTTAATCCTGTTTTGGAGAAAATTGCTAATAGAAGCCGGCACCAGATGGAGGCCGAAGGGAGAAAGCGGGTGCAGCAAAAGATTAGAGAATTGGAGTGCCGGCGATGTTGCTTGCATCGTCCTGCTGCTAGAAGCTGCCTTTTGGATTAAGCTCTATCTGGGTGACGGAGGCAGCAAGCACGACGACCTTACATACATTCTATCGCAATCCCGCTACCGCACAGCCGCCCTTCTGGCGTCGCGCGCTGCCAACCTCGCTGCAAGAAGCCCGTCCTCAATCCTGCGCAGGGTCGCACCGCGGCCGCCGCGGCACTGCCGACCTCGCCACAAGAGGTCAAGTGCAGACTCTCTTGGAGCACAGGAGGCAAGTTCCATGCCGGCCTCGTGCCCATCGCGCAGGGGAGGCGGAGGCCTCTTACGCCCGGCCGGACCTGGCTGAGAACGCGGGCGGCTTCTGTGCCGGCCTCACGCCCACCGCGCTGGGGAGGCGGAGGCCCCTTGCTGAGATTCGGCGGTAGCTTTTGGTGCCGGCCAGCGCCCGGCCGTCGCCTGTCGAGGCAAGGCCTTGCGTCGAGGACGCGGAGAGGAGGAAGACGATGAGCTGACGGGTTGGATGGGTAAAACCGATAGAAACCAACCCGGATGGACTCCGTATGTGGTTTTGTATATGGGCTGGTTTACAGGTTGGGTTAGGTTTGAACCGCCCACGCATGCGCCGTGACGCGAATGGTTAGAGGCGCCCACGGCATACCATGCACCAAATGGTCGGTGCACTTTGTTCGGCCGGTGCAATGCACTGGTACACCCTTCGATTGGATGCAGTTTTCCGTTCCTCGCCTACGCTTTGCTAGCTTTCGATCTGCACATGGCAGCAGGGCATCTTTTGGCTTTGTAAGCTTCCCGGCGGAACTGTGAGGCATGAACCGCAACCTGACACGCGGAGGTGTTTGCACGAAACCAGTCTTAGTCTCCTTAAGAAACTTGACCGGAATCTCGAATCGCCTGCATGTGAACACTTTTCTCGTCCAGCTTCTTCTCAGATCCCATTGCCTGATTGGTTCTGTTCGGTGCCCAGATTAACCTGGGGCAGGTTGCCGTAATCATCTTTTTATATGTTGGTGAGCCTTTTGTTTACTGCCGCCAGTGCAGGTGGCTTGCTTTGCTAGGTGGCTTAATGATCGCACTAGCAATAACATAATTTCGTGCTTCCCTTTCTCATCAATTTGTTAGTTTCTTAGCTCGCTTTTCAAATCATTCGCAAATAAATCATCTGTTCTCCAAATGGGGACCAAAAGATTACTCATGACAGTGGAAATTGGTGTGCAACAGAGTTCAACTTCCACGGTTTTACTACCGTGCACCGTCTGTTTACGTTTAGTTTGGAGTAATAATAACAGGACCACACAGCTCACGCAGAGCGGCAGGGGCATGCAGTACGGTCCAAACAAATCCAGTGCAGCGGATTGCTTTCCGAATTCTGAACGCTCGCCAGACCAGACTGACTGCCAGAGACATCTCTCGCCGCGCTGCATGCACTCCATTCCAGCGCCCCGGCGACCCAAATCCACCCGGACGCGTCCAGGCGGTAGGCTCCAGCCACCCGCTTTGTTTTCGTCTCCCGCGTCTATACAGATGCCGAGCCGTGCCAGGCACATCAGCACATGCCACCCTCTTCCCTTCTTGTGCCGTTATCACCGCGGCCGCCGGGCAGGGACCAAAGCAAAGCAGCCATCAGCCGACGAAGCCCAAACCGGCCGTCCTCCCGTTCCCTCCAACGCGCGGCGTTCCCAAGCGCAGCCGCTTCCACGAAGGCATCGCCCCGTTTGGCCTCTTCCCGTGCGCGCGCTCCTCTTAAGCCTCACCCGCGCGCGCACCGCTTGACTCGAGTGAGCGAGCGAGCTGTTCTCCCGTGACCTTGTCTCTCTACCAACACCAGCCAAGCAGCCATGGGCGCTGCCGCGGAGGTCGTGGCGCCGAGGCCGCCGTCGGCCAAGCGGAGGTCGACCACGCTCAAGTTCCTGTTCGAGCTCGAGAAGCCGGACGGCCTGCTCCCGGGCACGGCCAAGCTGCCGCCGCCGTCGCCGGAGCCCGAGGCGGACAGCCTCATCGACAAGATCGCCTCGTGCAACCGCGTGTTCACGTTCGCGTCCGACGCCGGCGAGCGCGAGGAGGAGCGGGACGCGAAGCGGGAGCGGCTCGTCGAGGTGCTGGCCGCCGTCCGGTCCAACAACAGCGGGGGCGGGGCCAAGCAGCAGCCGCCGCAACAGCAGCCGCCGCTGGACCACCGCGTGATGGTGGCGCTGGTGAGGATGGTGGGCGCCAACCTGTTCCGCGCAATGCCACCGCCGGCGTACTACCCGGCGCTGCTGGCCCCCGACGGCGTGGACGAGGAGGCGCCGGTGATGGCGCTGGCGCCGGCGTGGCCGCACCTCCAGGTGGTGTACGACATCCTCCTGTCCGTGGTGACCGCGTCGGACGCCAAGACGCTGCGCAACCACGTGGACCGCGCCTTCCTCTCGTCGCTCCTGGCGCTGTTCCGCTCCGAGGACCCCCGGGAGCGCGACCGCCTCAAGACCGTGTACCACCAGCTCTACGCCAAGCTCACCGGCGAGCGCGCCTTCATGCGCCGCTCCATGGCCGCCGCGCTCCTGCGGCTCGCCTACGAGGCGCCCCCCGCCGAGCGCCACTGCGGCGCCGCCGAGCTGCTGGAGATCTGCGGCAGCATCATCAACGGCTTCGCCGTGCCGCTCAAGGAGGAGCACCGCGTGTTCCTGGCGCGCGTGCTGCTGCCGCTGCACCGCACGCGCTGGGTGCACACGTACCACCGCCAGCTCGCCTACTGCGTGCTCCAGTTCCTGCACAAGGAACCCGGCCTCGCCGACGCCGTCGTCACGGACATCCTGCGCCACTGGCCCGTCACCAACTGCCAGAAGGAGGTGCTGCTCATCGAGGAGCTCGAGGAGATCCTCGAGCTGCTCCAGCCCAAGCAGTTCCAGAGGCTCGCCGTGCCCATCTGCTCACGGATCGCACGATGTGTCAGTAGCTACAGCTCTCAGGTTCGCTTCTTTTTGGCGCCCTTACCGCTCTGTTTTATTAACTCATTTTCTGAGTGTGAATGTGAATGTGAATATTGTTTGCAACTGAGTTCGATCAGTTTCTAGAAATGTGATCACTGAACGTACCGTTAGACAGGCCACTTTCCTAAATATACTCCTGTGCATGTTGTTGGAGATTCAGATTCAGCGATCCACCAGCTGCCCCATGCCGCCATGCCCCATCCGCCCAGCACCATAGTAGTTGGGTACATGTGGGAGGAAAAAGAAGAGTCCTTTCACTGAAATAGCGGTTGATCGATAAAGTAACTTTATAAAGTGGCGTCACTTTACTTTGTCGACTTCACGTACGCCGTTCGTGTAAATCAATTTCAAGAAGGACACTTTTTTACATAACCATCTCATGTCCCAGCTCTAAGGCGTTGTTAACTATTCCTTTAATCAAATGAAAATGTGGTTCCTACTGAGAAACCTTTAATCGTATTGTGTCAGTTGTTTCAAGAAGGAGAGCTGCGCTGCCTCTGAATCTGAATATACGAAGTAGCCAATCGGAAATTTTTTAGTAAAGCTGCTTTTTGTAAAGTGGTGGCGATGATTTCACTGAATCATTAATCTTAGGTTTCGTGACGTGTAATCCAGTCTTTCAAGTTGTTGTCGTAATAATAGCACCGCCCTTGATGAATGGATTTTAGAACCTCACGGATTCTGGTACAAACAAACTGCGTCATCAGGTGGGAATCAATCAGGCTGCTGACAGACCCCCAACTCGTGTTGTTTTGTTTCAGGTGGCGGAGAGGGCGCTGTACGTGTGGAACAACGAGCGGTTCCTGGAGCTGGCCACGGCGTCGCCGGGCGTGATGGAGAAGATCCTGCCGGCGTTCGTGGCGAGCGTGGAGAGCAACCTGGAGCTGCACTGGAGCAAGTGCGTGCAGCAGGTGACGGCCAGCGTCAAGTCCCTGCTGGAGCAGGTCGCGCCGGAGCTGTACGCGCGGTGCGCCGACGACCTCGCCACGCGCCGGTCCGAGGCCGAGGCCGCCGCCGCCGTGCGGGACGCCCGGTGGCGTAAGCTCGGCGGCGGCCGCCGCCGCCGCCAAATAGCCCCGCGGGCGGTGGTGCGACGACGTGTCAGTGTACATGCGTGAGTGGTGGGTGGTGCGTGTGGATGCGCTGCGCCAAGGCGCATCGGCGCTGTAACACCGAGACCGTGTTGTGCAAGCGAAGTTTGTGCTCCGTGGTACACGGTACAGCGCCGTTCGCGCGAAAGCTGCCGATGTCTGCCGTGTCGTCGTGCCCATCCACGATCCATCTCGTCTTTGGCCTTGGCAGAGCAAAACCGCGGCGACCGCTAGCGGCTTGCGACATGTGACGCGCCCGGCGAGCGCGACAGCGGCGCGCGTGAACCACAGCGCTGTCAGGTTTTGGAAGCGACCGTGATGAGCAGGCCCGTGTCGCGTGGCGTGGCGTGGGGCGACAGTTTTGACCCCCGGTTTTGGCCGCGCGGACGTCGTCGGGCGCGGCCGGGCCGCGCGCTGGATGTTTCTCGGCTCACCCTCCACACCGATGCGAATCCAGCAGAGAGGCAGGTTGTCAGGCGAGTTGCTTGTCCTCTGCTGCCTCTGAAATGTTCAGCGGCGATGGATTTTAGCACACTGAAAAGGTTGACTGTCACTGCATCCATGTGATCTGAAATGTGAGAGGCATTCAGCGTTACTCCTGGTGAAAAAGACAACGGTGAAAAGGTGAAAATCCCGAACAATGATAGGCTTCATGCTCCTACGTGTCTTGCTTTCACTTCCCATTTCAAGTGGTTATTACTGTTCCATAACAAGAAGACACGGACACATCAGATCTCTCTTCAAGAAAAGAATACCCTAAGGCTCCTTTTAGATCATTGGAATTGAAATCCATTCTTATAATCATAATTAAAGCACGAATCAATTAAGTTAATATAGCTACACGTAGAAATATACTTTTATATTGTTGTTAGCCATATGGGGGATACTGATCTACTATAATTTTACTAGAAAAGAGCGTGCTATAGGTTATAGAGGGACAACATACCATGAAGATCTATGGAAATCAGTTTCTATCTCTCAATCTAAGAATTTATTATATGACACGATTGTGCCAAAATTTTGGAAAGTTATGGGACATGAAATTTTAAGCCAAGTAGGCTAGTCCCATAAAATGGATTTTAATTCCTTCGAAACAACAGGATCCAAACAAGCCTCAAGAGAGAGGACATTTTTTAAAGTCAAATAGGTTAGTCCATAAAATAGATTTTAATTTGTTTAAAAATGAAATAATCCAAACAACCCTTAAGTGAGAAAATAGGATGACAGAAGGACCAAACTTTTCCCAGCCCAAATCCGCGTGCAAGGCCTGGCCCAGTGCCTAATCATGTAGCCCATATCCGAAGCACCCCAGCGGCCCAAGAAAGCAAGGCTCTCTTGTGCACACGCATCTGTGCGACGGCCCCTTGCGAATGTTTTTAGGAAAAAAAAAATCATAATGCACTAGAAAACTTGGCGCTGATTTGCTGCGATCTATAGGCTGTAGTGCTCCAGCCCATGGCTCTATTACTGGAGTACATCTTTGGAGTACATCTTTGTGGAGTTTAACTAACCTTTTGCTGCGTATGTGCTTCACTGCTTTATGATTTTTGCTGGTCAAAGATACAATGTTCAGAGTAGCAGCGGGGATTGAGATCTAAAGGAAACTCCAACAGGAACAGAAACAAGTAAAAGATGGAAGTCAAAAGAGCATTTGCTGCCAATTTTAAGAATGGAGCCAAACAAATTAAATTATGTTGCTCTGATTTCAGTTCAACCTCATTGGAAGAGGGACTTGAGATTATATTTAACAACACTGTAAGACAATATACAGTTAGATGGTCATATTCATATATAAATTTCGTGTTTCTACAAAACTCTGCTGCCTGATTTAGATTTCCTAGCTGACTAGCTGAGAAGCAAATGGCAGGTAGCTGAAAAGCTTCATATTTACCTGCAGCAGGCAGAGGAAAGTTCAAGTTTTCGCCTCTCATGTTGAATCATGAAACAGCAAGCAAGTGGATGAAATGAAAACATCAGAAAATACACAAGCCTGGGAAAATAGCTTTAATATCTTGGAACTTCTAGTCTTCCTATTTGGACCTTCCTATGTCTTTGTTCAAAACTCAAAAGTAGTAACAACAGGGCGGACGAGTGCTTGGAGCTGTGGTCTGCATGTGCAGTGGCCTGTGGGCATGGTTGGCTGGGAGAGCAACTAGTGAGCAGCAGCAGCAGCAGCTTTCGGAAGAGCGGGGCGCGAACCGCTCAGCGCCAGCGCCGGTGGCCGCCGCCAGCACGCCGGGGCCGCCTGCGACGGGATCGCCGGGACCAGGGCGGTCGGGGTCGCCGCGCCTGCACCCCACCTGCGCCGACCGCCGAGATCGTCGTGCCCGCTAGGCCCCCACTGCGCCGCGATGGCTCCGGGGTGGCCGGAGCCCGCCGTGCTGGGGCCATTTTCACATGTTGCACGGGGCAGTGCGAGCGCGGCCTCTACATTCGTCCCGAGCCCGACCCGAATGCAGGTCAGCCGCCACCGTCATGCAACCGTAGGCAAGGCCGAGAGCCACATCACGTCAGCCAGGGCCGTCGCCAGTAATGACACACGCCCACGCCGTACCGTTGGTTCCATGATTAGGGAATTGATTGCAAACGGGGACCAATCAACGTCACAATATCTTCCTGCTTTTGTACGCACGCGCTCGCTGTTGCCCTTGCCCGTCACAAGGGGAAACGAAAAGAAACCGGTCCTTTTCTCCGGCCACGTCCACGGACCTGTGGCGTCTTCTAGATGACGGTTTCGTTCCGTAGTTCACCTGTAGCCCACAGAGATTGAAAATGGCAGCGCACAAGTTTCCGCAGCCCCGAGTACTGTAGTTACCAACCAAACCACGAAACCCCGGGCAACCAAGTACAGTTGCCGATTCCTTTGTGGACGGACTGCTGGTACGTACAGAGGAGAGCGAGTGGCCGACGAATGAGACTTGAGAACGCATGCAACAGAGACAAGCCACCACCAGCACCGTCTGCGTTTCGTCCCGTGCCAACCACCTGCCGGCCCTTTCCCACTGGAGTGGAGATCGGACAATGGCGACTTTTCCAGCATCAGCTCTGGCCTCTGGCCTCTGGCAATGGCCCCCTGGACATGGTGCACCGCGCACCAGGCTCCGTTGGTGCAAAAGGATGGATGGAGGACGCCCCGTCGTCGGAGCGCCTTCCGTCCGCCGAGTTCAGCGAGCAAACCAGAGACGCTGACGGCTGTGGCGTGCCGACACCGGAGAAGAACGAACGTACTGTACGTACACACGAGACTCTCGCCGCCGGCGGGTGCGGCCATGTGTCTCGTGGCTCGTGGCGCTATCGGCGCACGGCGGACGTGGCGGGGCGCGCCTACCTACCCGGCCTGCCCTGGCCTACACGTCGCCGCAGTCAAAGACCCGCGCGCACACGTTTGCGTCAACGGACAGGGAGCCCGCCAGATTTTCCGACCTAACCTTGCGAACTCTGCCTCCTCCGTCGCCGTTATAGGGTCGTCGTCGACGACGGATTGCACGTCTCCGCCCCGCGTCCGCGTCCTTCAAATTTTCCCACCGCACCCATTCCGCCCCGGTCCCCGGCCGAGATCGATCTGGCCGCGCGAGCATGGCCACGGACACGGACACGGACATGACGTCCACCGGTTCCCAGCTCCGCCCTGCGCCTGCCTTCTCCTCCGCGACCGGAGCGCGCGCCGGCGGCGTGTGCTCATTGGCCGCTCGCGGCGCCGAGAGCCTCGCCCGCGGCCTCGTCACCTGCGTCTTCGCCACAGGTCAGTCAGGCGGTTTAGTTTAGCCGACCACACACACGTACTTGCAACGTCTGGGCTCTAGCTGATTTTCATTATCCGTCGGCCGATGCTGGCACTGGCATGCAGTGGGCACGGTCCTCGGCGCCATCACCGGCGGGCTGATCGGGCTGGCCACGGAGACGGGCGTGCTGCGTGGCACGGGCGTCGGCTGCATCACGGGCGCGCTCGTGTCCATGGAGGTCGTCGAGTCGTCCCTCGCCTTGTGGCGCTCCGACGAGCCCGCCATCTGGAGCGTCGTCTACGTGGTCGGTGCCCGCTCGCCTTGCTGGCTGCTGGCTGCTGCCTGCGCGCGCCGGCGCCCTGGTTTTTTTTCTTTCCGAGAAAGAACACCACCTTGACTGTATTTCATTAAGACAGAAGGCCCGGCGACCCGGTTTCGCAGACGAATTCGCCGGCCGCCGCCTGCCTCCCGTACCGGGCTGTACTCACCGGGTTTTTTTTTTTTTTTTCTCTGTTGGTTTTCAGCTCGATGTGATCTGGAGCCTGCTCACCGGCCGCCTCGTGCGCGAGAAGGTGGACCCCGCCGTGCTCAACGCGGTCGAGAGCCAGGTGCGCGCGAATGGCACAGTCACCTCACCGCTCGCGCACCACTATCTATCGCAATTCACACCGTCGTCGGTTTCCTGCAGATGAGCGCAGCGGACGCACTGGTCTTGCATGGAGAACACGCCGACATCTTCGGCACGGGCGGCACCAGCGGCATGGCGAGGGTCGCCATCGACGCGCTCCCCGTGGTGAGGTTCACGGAGCGCAGCACCGTCGACGCCAGCGGCGAGCTCATCGCCTGCTCGGTTTGCCTCCAGGTACTGTCTGCTATCCATTGGTGCGTTGCAGTTGCAGATATCTCGACACGATTGCAGGCGGGCAGCCAGCGTGAGTGTCTCTTCTGACGATCTTTTGCCTCCGCAGGAGTTCGAGGCCGGCGACAGCGCGAGGAGCCTGCCGGTGTGCCGCCACACGTTCCACCTGCCGTGCATCGACGGCTGGCTGCTCCGCCACGCCTCCTGCCCCTTGTGCCGCCGCGCGGTCTCTAGGCCGCTCGTTCCAACTCGAGGATAGGCCGCCCGTAAGAGCCGACGACAAGCCAATAGACATTCTTGCTTACTGAAGTACGTACGCACACTGGCACCGTTAGTTGCCTGCAGTTCGTCTGATGATCAGATCGGCGTTCTGTAACAATTTTCCCCCCATTGGTTAACAAATGCAGTAGCTGTCCAGCGCACATTGGCTGTAACAATTTCACAAACAAACCCCCCCAAAATGCAGTAGCTGTCCAGTGCACATTGGCACATGGCGATGGCCAGATTACCTGACAGGGTAAACGGCATCACATGGAATGAGCAGCAGCACCAAAATAAAAGCGAATCCCCACCGATATCAAGCTAAAAGAATAATTACAAGCACAAGTTGCCCACAAGAATGACCCTACATTCAGCAACCAAACAACATGGTACTCTCAGGCTAAAATCAGACAGATTCTAGGGGGCCCAAAAACTGGGGCAATGCATGCAACTAGCTGCCAGGTCCTAAACATGGAGATCACTGTAACTCATGTAGCTTCCACCGCTATGTGCAGTATGGCCCCCCAATGCAGGGCCGTTTATCAGTCTCAGTAGTAGCCTTCTCTGAATCCTTGTCATGGGCTCGTGCTAGGAGGTCTTCGTAGAGCTTCACCGAATCCTTCGAGAACTCGGACAGCGATTCGAAGATGCTGGCGAGGCCGATCTTGAACCCGTTGAGAGTGACGTCGTGGGTATCCCGCATACAGGCATGATGCTTCGCTTTCTCCATCTCGATTCTCTTCCTCAGGACGTTGAGCATCTCTTTCTTCTCCGACAGGTGCTCCATGCGCTGCTTGGCATCTATCTCGGGCTTATGCTCCAGAAGTTTGGTGCCAATGATCCTGTTCTCTGCTCTTTTGTAGGCAGTTACCTTCTTGTCCAGCTCTTTTGCCAGGCTGTCCACCTTTCTTTTTCTGCTGTTGCTCTTCTCCTTGCTTCAGCCAGAGCACTCTCACACTTCTCAGAAAATTTCTCATGGTGAAGGAGACCCGCTTGTTCGGAAACTTGGACATCATAGTGTACCAGTCATGGCAAATCACAACTAGAGTTGGGGCACCAGCTCTATCTGGAGCAATTGATGAGATTCCGCGGGAATACCGGATGGTATCGGTCAGAATAAACTTCGATAACCAGCCATCAAGAGCTTCGACATATGCTTTCTGAGCATTGAAATAGCTAATAAAGCAGGATCTCCAGTTCCTCAGTTCAACCTCCAACTTCAGAGTTGCATGACGCTGCGCATCGTTACAGAATTTGCCATAAGCAGGACACGTAAATGAATTCACCTCAAACATAATCTGTCTCTGGGTTTCATGTGAGTCAACCATTATTTTCCAAGCTTTTGTAAAACTGCAAAGGCACAGCCAATTCGTCAGAAACGATTGAAATAAAAACTACAGAACAGGTCTTATACATAAACGGAAGGATAGCTTACCCCTGCAACAGCTCAACGAGTTGTGGCTGCAGTTCCTCATCCCGTAACTTTTGTATTCTATCAGATATAGATTCTGCTGCTCGTAGAGAAACCCAGATTCTTGTGTACAAGTCTCTAACAGTTGTCCTAGTTTTTTCAGCATAACGCAGCTCTGAACCTTTGGCATCTTGGTTCCTCAGCTGAACACATTTCTTCTCATAGGTTTGTCGGATTTGATCTATAGCCTGCACAGGATTGAGCTCAAATTGTGTCAACAGAGATGTACAAGAAATCAATACCAGACAGGACAACAGATTAGCTTGCTGGGTCACCTGGATGACTGCTCAGCAGTGATGGAAATATCAAGTTATAAATGGTCATAAGCAACACATAATAGTCATGAAGTATTGAGAAAATATAGCATGTGCTCTCAATTTCAGAAAATATCAGATCAATATGGGTTTCTATAAGGAGACATCACACAACAAATCCCCTGGCTCAAACAATCAGTAGCTAGACAGGTTGAAAGAGGTGTGGCTACTCATTCAGAGAATCATGTCATTCTCATAATTATGCTACCAAATCAATTGTCGAAGGAGTCCAACATTTGCAATGATCATGTACTTCTGAAAATTCAAGAACAGTGAACAAAACCCACCTTGACTTCTTCATAAAGTTTCTTCTCCCAAGCATATAGTCTCCCTAAAGTCTGTGAATGACTTCCTGACTTCATTCCACCATAGTCTTCGAATATATCGCTCTTAGTTTCACTCTTGTCTGTCCATGACAAACTATTCGAGCTTGCTCCCAGCTCGCTCCTGTAGGATGAGGATACCGATGACGGAGACCGATGCCATGTGATGGCATGAATTATTTTTGATGAATTTTCTGCACCAGGATACAAATTGTAGATTTACTATGATTATTCGAAGGCATTAGAAATATACTATCAACTGATAAGGTGATAACTATTGACATGGACTGCTGGTACCAACAAAACAAAGACACCAAGAGCTTTTTACACTCCTATTGTTCTATCTTCGCAACAGTACAGACTCATGATGCTCGTCATCAAGCAGCACAGCTTTAGCCTTTTGCAGCCCAAAAGAATCGCTTTTGCAATGGAGCACAGCAAGTACTAGCATCGAACTGGCTATGCAAAATGATCCATGAAATGACTGCAAAGCGGAAAGGATGATAACAAATTGGCAGTGGACGGCTATTACATCAGCAAGGAATATTTAAAGGCACTTTTAAAAGACATACAGTCTATCTAAACCCCAGAGGCACGGGGGGTCCTAAAATAAGAACAGTAATCTCATTCCATGCCATCCTGACTCGTGAGTTCTCAACTCCTGATAGAGTATAAAAAGGTTTCACCCAACTAGGAATTAGAAAAGGGCTTCCTTGGATAACATATTCATCCAAACAACTCAAAACTCGCAGCTTTACTGCGATTTCCAGAAACAGCAAAAAAAGGGATTTGACCATTGCAGCACCACGTTTGTACTAGCATAGATCGAGCAAGCTGAAGCGAGAGAGCGAAATCGCTAGAGTAAAAGCAATGGAGCGCGGTAAAGGCTGGACCTTTGAGCTCGGGGATGCGCGTGGCCGCTTCGAGCATGCCGGACACCTCCTTGGCTGCCTCGGCGGCGGCCGCGAAGAGCTCCTCCACCTCCTTGAGCGCCGTGAGCAGCTCGCGCCCCTGCGGCGCCACGGCCACCTCCAGGCCGCCGTTGTTCCCCGCCATCTCGCACACATCTTTAGCCTCTTCTTGGGGCGTTAGGACTCCAAGAGAGGCCTCTGCTTTGGGGGGCTTGCTTTCCACCGCCTTGGCCCCCTCCTCTTCCTCCTCTGCCTCCTCCAGTTCGGGGATGCCCTCTCGCTCCCTCACCGCTCGCATCTCCTCGTCGCTGATGGCCGCAGCCACCTCCTCCGTCCCGTAGAACGGGTTAAAGAAATCCCAGCCGCCGACCGCCGACGCCGCAGGGGGCGGAGGGGCGGTGGCGGCGTCGCAGGGGGTGGGTAGTAGTACGGGCACCCCATCTCTGGCGTCTGCACGCCGCCGCCCCCATCTCCCGCTGCGGCCGGTGAAGCCGGCGCCTCCTCCTTTTCCTCCTCCTGCGGAGGCGGAGGCGGCGGCGTGGCGGGAGAGGGAGAGGGAAGCCCCTGCACTTGAACCTGCGTTGCCTTGGGGAACCCGGGGGCGAGCTGCTGGGGGTGGGGAGCGTAATGAGGATCGGCGCCGGCGCGGTGTGGCGCGCGACGAAGACGTCGAGTGCGTCGGCAACGGAACGGAGCGCCGCCGCGTAAGCGGCGTGCGCGCTGGCCAGCGCGAACCGGCGCTCGGCCGCCGCCTTGATGAGGCGCTTCCGGTCGCGGCACACAGCCACGGGGTCCCCGCCGTCGCCGCCGCCGCCGCCGCCGGCGGCGAGGCGGGAGGCGGCGCAGTTCCCCATCGATAGCTAACGCACCCAACCCCTAACCCTGCCAAGGTTTAGCGCAGGGTTTAGAGTGGAGCAGGGGGAGTGAGGATGGGGTAGAAAGAGGGGTAGTCAAAGTCAAAGCAGCGGGGGGTGTGAGACTGTGACCGTGAGTCAGGTGCGAGGTGGAGAGGAGTGAAATTTTGTTGGTTGTGGGTGTGGGTTTTGTTGGTTGTGGGTGTGGGCTAGTAGTGGGGAAAAAAGGTGGAGGAGAGGAGGGGGCCGGGGGAGGAAGAAGGAGGCCCTAAATTCTGGTGATGATGGCAGGGGAATCTTTGGGTGATTTGTTAAT
Source organism: Chrysopogon serrulatus (assembly GCA_015844335.1). Classification (NCBI taxonomy): domain Eukaryota; kingdom Viridiplantae; phylum Streptophyta; class Magnoliopsida; order Poales; family Poaceae; genus Chrysopogon; species Chrysopogon serrulatus. Next base: position 17,682 of record JADLZL010008140.1, on the reverse strand, counting down.
GCGGGGCTGAAGATTTGGGGTTTGTGGGGTTGGAAGGAGTGATGACCCATTATATTGCGGGGGATATTGCTACGCTCACAAGGTGGGTGGAATGCCGCTACACAAGCGGGTTTGGTACGTGGCAGCTTGCTATGGACAAATCTTATCCTGCTTGAAACAGAATGTAGTAACAGTAGCTTCCTTTTTATAAAAAGAGTATCCTCTACTTTTAAGAAACAGAATGTATTAACTGTATCTTCTTTTTTTTTTTTTTTTTAAAGAGTATCCTCTACTTTTAAGAAAGCGAACGACCTTACAAAGATTTGTTATAATTCAAATCTCACCAAGATTAGAGATATGTATTTTGGTTGTTTGGCTAGATATTGTTTCTCCTTGTCAAGAAAGACATAGAATTTGATGTAGAGGAGAAAGAGGCTAAAAAAACGAATAGCTAGTGATGAACTTTTAACCTATTTATTTGTGTGTTCCAAAAAACAGTCCTCATATGTGGGTAAAAAGATTGGTTGGAAAATAATAATAAAAAACACTGACTTATGGGACCTAAGGACTGATGTGTCGCCAAATCTTCGGTAGCCTATTATTGGGCGCGTTCGACTGCCCTGATGTCGGCTACTTCTAGGTGTTTCTTTGGTTCTTTCGCAAGACGCCAAAGACCTTTGTTCAACCAAATTAACACCGGGTTCTAGACCAGCCCGAACACATTAATTATTGATTTATTGTTAGAGATGCCCTTATTTTTCATGAACGCATACTTCCCCCTCTATGTAGCATCTCGATCATTTCAAAGCGCTTTAACTCTTCTCTAAGCATATAGACTCTCTTGGTGTCACTATTTGGTGTTGCTCCTTTGGCTCTGATAACACGAAGCGAGAGCCAAAGCAACACTAAACAGACCTTTAGCGAAGCTTGTAAGGCTCATTGACATGTGCAAATGCAGTAGCACGGCGCTGGCAAAGCCTATCGTGTGTGCAGAGCCATTGAACTTAATTTTTTTGTTAATGGCTCTAATAGCGTGCCCACATCTGATTCTATAGAGCTAAATGTTAGCCAGCTAATTTATAGCCCTAGTCCATTTAAGTAGAGGAATTAATATGTGGCCTAATTTGTTAGCTAAGCTAATTTATAGTCCTAGTCCATTCAAATCAAGAATGTAATAGTTATGTTTTTAGTCTTGACCATTATAGCAGAGTGCTCCATCAAATAATGGCGAATATAGTGGCTTACTGCGTCAAACAACAGAGACTAAATCCAACACATTATGTCTTAGCGGTAGCGATAAGAGACCGCTACTGCTATAGCGGTAGCTACAAATGTCCTTGGGTGGGATGAAGCTAAAAAATAGCTTATCTCTGCATTATGCCCACATGTGCCCCCCAATATACGCAAAAACAGCATGCGCCCCTCTTGGGCAAGGAGCGCACTAGAGAGAGACCTCGCGACCACTAGGGAGAGGAGAGGGAGATATCGACATCGTTGTCGTGGCTCATGGCCGCCTAGGTGCAACCACCAGCCCCCCGTTGCAGGGTGTGGCCTATCAGGTGCACGGCCACTAGGTGCACGGCCAGGTAGGGCACAACTCGTTGGTAGCATAGACATTGGAGGCATGCTCGCCAGGAGTCACGCGCAGAGGCTGTGGGAGAAGTTGGCATGAGTGATTGCGAGAGAAGACGAGCGCCGCCAAATACATCGGGAAGGAAACAAGTGGACTAAAAAAGACCCCTGACAAGTAGAGAAAAATATAGACAAAAAGAGAATCAAAGGGTATTCTAGTTTTTTTTAATTCTACACGTGAAACCGTTTTGTCAAATGAATCATGAAAATAGCTCAGTTTTACTGAGAAAGCTGCTCGTAAGTGGTGAAGCCGTGAAGGTGGGTTATGCCAAACTCAGACTAAACGTGTTCCGATATAGTTATCTAAATGCATGACTGCCTAGTACGGGAGGTACCACCAAGGATTTCGATTGAATTGAACCAACGCTCCAAGGCACATGGCATTATTATTCCTAATTCTAGTTCCTCGGCCCCATCCGACAAGAAACAAATCTTGATGGTTTTTGGACGCCCGGCACGAACGAGTTAGTATCCAACAACCCACGACCGGACCCCATTTTGGCACAGGACGGAGAAAGTACAGAGGCGGCGCCGGCTCCCACACTTCCCCCACGTTGAACGCATCAACCGATTGGCGGCAGAAAAGCTCGCTCGCCATACATGTTTCATCGTTTCAGGCGGCACAGTGCACAGTGGCCGCGGATCATTGCATCCGCCAAGCTGCTGCCTCGCTCGCCGGCTGCGGCTTCCTGCCGTCCGTGCCCATCATTGCGCTGCGGTTCGTTCCATCCTTTTGATACGCTGCGGCAGGCGGGCGCAGCAGCGGCGGTGGTGGTGCGCGTCACGGGAGGGCCGGGCAAAGCAGAGAGAGAGAGAGAGAGAGAGAGAGAGAGATCGAGTGAGCGAGGCAGCCGATTTGTGGCGAATTATTGTGTTCTCCGCGGGGTCCCGGGCCCTTGCTCAATTTGCCCGTGGCCCTCGCCTCGGCTACTCGGTTTTGTTTGCGGTAACCCGCCTTGTGAGCCGTGTGTCTCAGGAGCGTTAACAACTGGGCAGGGTGCCTGTGGCGGAGTTGTTTAGTCCGGCGAGCCCAGGTTACAAGGGCGACGACGGGTGTCTTGTCTCTCTCTTATTTTTATCCGCGGCAGCCGGCAGGGCAGCGGGTGGCTGGCAAACCTGCGCGGGGGCGCACCCACCACCACCATGTGGGCGACACGAGAAGTGAATTAGGCCCGGGTTTTGTGGAGCCTCAAGCCTCAAAATCGTCATGTCTTTGCAACTCGTCCTCGTTATCCACAGGACACCACGCGGGTCACGAATTTTGCTAGGGCGCACAAGGTTAGTTACCCAGGAAAAAGAAAATGCTGCAGCAAAGAAGCCACTCCTGATATTCATGCGTCACTCGTACTCCATGCCCTCGTGACAGGCGACGTGCCAAAGCGAGACTTTGACTTTGGCAAGAGCTGCTCTGCTCTGCGCGCCCATCGATCGCGGGGCTGCGTCACAGGACCCTCTGCTACTATGCTAGGGGTACGCCGTGTGCGCACGAAGAAAGATTTACTCGACCGTCCGGTGCACGACCCATTATATTATTACTATACCACAATACGTACTAGGGTTTTGTTCTCTTTGTATACAAGTTATAAGTTTTTACACTTTCTCTTTATCACATTAATTTCTACCCATATATATGGAGCATTAAATACAAGTAAAAAAATAACTAATTATACAGTTTAGTTGTAAATCACGAGACGAATCTTTTAAAGCCTCCGTTGGGCCACTCGATTGAATAATATTTATCAAATACAAACAAAACGCCATAGTGCCGCTTTAGTTGTAAATAGTCCTAGTTGGGCCAAATAATATTTATCAAATACAACTTATTTGTGAACTGAACAACGGCTAGGTACTCCGTAGTACTAGTACTAGTATATCTTATCTGCACTGACGGCTGTCAATGTTTGCTACTGTAGCGCGGCGTCTGCGTCTGTGTACGGTACGACACCTGCGTGCCTTTCCTCCGTTTGTGGTTCGATCCGACCCGAGAGCAGCAAATGCAAATCTCTGATCCGTTGATTCGTTATTTACTGCAGCTGGACCCGGGTCACGTATCTCCGGACCACCCTTCTTCAAACCCAACAGTGTAGTCTCGGTTTGCCCTCCGGCCCCGGCCTCCGTCCGGCCGATGCAGCGACGGAGCTTGACCATAGAAATAGGAGTGGCCGGTCCATAGATTTGTGAATTAAACAATCATGAACGGTAGTACTTTTACTATTTAACTAGTGCAAAAATCACATTGACAGGGGGGGCCGGAGCCCTGTTTGGCCCCCACTGAGCTCCGTCTCTGGGCCGATGCGATCATCGTCGTCGACTCGTCGTCATGAAAGAAGCGGGGGAGGGACGGGCAGAAGCATAACTGTGAGCCGGCCAAGGGAGGCGAGGGGCCGAAAGGGCGTCCATTCCGTCCGGCCGGCGTCGCCTCCACGGCTCCACGCAAAGGCCTGCCACTGCCGCTCCGAGAGCAGAGCAGAGGAGACCCAACGTATATGAAAAAACGTTATAGTAGGACTTTCAAAAGTAATATTTGACTATTTATTTTATTTAAAATTTTTTATAAATATTATATATTTTGTTATAGCTTATTTTATTATTTGAGATACTTTTAATAATTATTTATCTACTTTATAATATATATAAATTTTCTAAATAAGATAAGTGGTCAAACATATATTTTAAAAATTCTATAATGGCGTTCTTTCGTGGAAGGAGGGAGTACTCCGGATTTTTCTGTTTACTACTACTACAGTACTCCCAACAAGTTCCAATTCGCCGTCGTCGAAAGCTGCTAGCCCGTAGGGGTCTACCGGTCTACTACCAGTACAGTACGTATGCCTAGGAGTACTCCTCTACTAGTAGGGTCTAGGAGTAGTTTTTGTACTTTACTGTAGTCGCGTCGCGTGCCAGCAGTCTGCCGGCTTGTGGTGCGTGCGTGAGCCGTGACCGTGGCCGTGAGCACGAACGATGGCCGTGACCGCTGTCGCCGCCTGCCGGTGGCCAAGGCCGTGGCCCACGCTCGCGCCGCGCGGTCTACCTGCCTGCCGCACGGCACCGTGCGTGCTCCAGCGCCAGCACTCCAGCAGGCAGCAGCGGCTGTGCCTCCTGCCTGCCTGGTGCTGATTCGTGAAACGCGTGGGAAGGGCGATGCAGGCGGTCAGCACTACGCGCACCCCGACGCCGCGCCGGTGCACGCCGGCAGGACGCAGAGCTGAATCAGCTGCTGCCCGCTCTGCTCGATCGGTCGCGTCGCGCGCGCACAGTTTTGTACAACTCCACCGCTCCTGCTGGCTGCTCCGGTGCTTCTGCTGCTGCTCGTGCTCCCGCTAATGAGCTTTCAAGTACTCGTGCCGGTGCCAATTGCCAAAACATGCTCGACTGCTGCGGTACCGGCACTCTTCTCATTTCCGTCAGTTTCTCTCACGGGTCTTCTTTTTCCTTCCGCTCACACATGTCCAGCTGGGCGTTGCTTTCTGGAAAGAAGAGTTCCATGGACGCTCTGCACCCGGTATCGTGAGACCGCGACACGTGGAGGAGAATTCCGAACTAACGCTGAAAAACCATGTCAGCTCGTGAGATCAAAAGGTAAATCACCGTACCGAAGCGGACGGTCCCATGGATCTTTTAACAGGGTGGCTTTCATTACTCATTTGCTGATATTTCATCAGCAACAATAAAACATTACGTGGTCCAGAAGTGGCTCAGTATCTTCTCTAGATATCGCTGGACACTCCAGTAAAATTAGCATTTATCAAACACCGAAGCTCCTCCAGTAAAACTCCCTGCTGGTCCCATGGAATTTTTCCCCGCTTTCTCGGCTGCAGATGGGAATAGGAACAGACGACATGGCCCAACAAGCTTCTTCCATCGGCCATCCCGCTCGTGCTTGGTGGATTGGGCCTAAACGTCAGTCCACTACACCTCGACTGTCCATGGGCCGTCAAAATTAGAAACGCAAGCAAAGGGTGCAGTAGATAGATGAGGAAAAAGATCTCGAATTCCACCATCACTGATCGACACCGCTCCCTTCACCGTTCCCCCACATTTCCGGGACCCGACCCCCAGCGCCAGCGGTGACTTCCTTTCACAGTTCCAGGATCGATCCAGAGCACACGCGGATGGCGAGGCCCCCGCGCGCGCCGCTGCTGCGGCGCCTGCTGCTCCTGGCGGCGCTCGTGGCCTGCTGCTCCTACTACCTCCTCTTCCTGCAGGCGCAGGCCTCCATCCCGCCGCGGTACGACGGGTTCGCCTACGGCGGCGGCGCCGCGGCGGCCTGGAAGGACGCCGTCCTCGTCGAGGCCTTCCTCGACCCGCTCTGCCCCGACAGCCGCGACGCCTGGCACCCGCTCAAGCTCGCCGTCGAGCGATACGCGCCGCGGGTCTCGCTCATCGTCCACCCCTTCCCGCTACCGTAAGCACCGGCCGCTTACTGTTGTAGCATGGTATCTGTCATTCAGTTCAGGCCTTCAGGGTCTATCGGGAGGGGTGGAAGTTTATAGTGGTTTTTGATCAGTAGACAATCTCATAGTCACCACATTGGTTGGCTGAAGTAGCTGGGTAGTCTCACTAAGCCGTTGCACTGATTGAAACTGGCGAATCTGAGATTCCTCACTACGAAATTGGGTTAATCAACTTAAAAAGGGCAAGTTCGTGAGGATCCTCTGGTTCAGTCTGGCTGTCCCTGATTTGCTGCTGGTGTCACTAATCACTATGACGCTGCTTTAGCGTTAGGGTGGATAATTATGACTGCAAGGCAGTTTGTTTCTCATTCATGTTGTTTGCTTCGATATGTTCCTGTTTTGTTGGTTATGATTATTGATTCGTACTGTTAATGGTATATACAACTATATACTGAGATTTCTCATTCATGTTGTTTGCTTCGATATGTTCCTGTTTCGTTGGGTGTGATTATTGATTCGTATTGTTAATGGTATATACAATTATATACTGAGATGTACTGTTTCATTTCCTGCAATCGGGTACCCTGACTCAGTTGCTTAAAAGTATTCCCAGTTCCCACTAACAAGTTAACTAAATAATACAGAACGAGATCTATAAGCTTACTGTTTGCTAAAACAGAACCTTGCCATTGCAGAATCAAGTGGGTACTCCACTTTTATACTGAGATGTACTATTTAGAGACAATGATTCCACCTCATGTTCTCTCATGTCTTCTTTACCAAATCGAACCATACATGGTGTCATGGCTCTGTGCATGCTTTCAGGTGCCAGGTGTTATAGTTGCTTCTCTATGCTGGGTTGGAGACTTTCTTTTTTGGTTGACAGTACAATTTGTATACCAAAGTGCTTCATGTTATGGACTTTTCAAGTTCGCTCTTGTTTTTTTTCCCTATTAGTAAATTCCTAACTACTGATTCTCACATTTTCTTCTGATGTTCAACTACAGATACCACACATATGCATTCCATGCCTGTCGTGCACTTTACATAGCTAACAAGTTGAATTCATCATCAACATATCCATTGCTGGAGCTGTTCTTCAAGAACCAGGTCCACCACATCCCACATTATAATGGTTACATTTTTTTTATTTGCTTGATTATCCTTTTCACATGCCAATTGAGCTATCTTTTATTATCAGTGAGTACTAAATTCTATCCTAGTAGGGGATGGATTTTTTTTTTTTTTTACTAAATTTCAATTATATTCAGTGAAATGGGTTACTATAGTATCTACCCCAATTTTTTATAAAAGGATTCCTTCTTTTTTTCGAAAGCATATAATTTTTCTAGCCCCTTTATGGGGAAGGGGGTTGCTCCAGGCAATTTCAGCGTTAACAGATCCTAAGGATTTGGATCCCAATTCTCCTTTTTCCAAACAGGCCCTTAGGAGCAACATAGAACATTTTTGCTTTCAGAAAAGCCATGACCACAGAAAGTATCGCAGCCAAAGCAATTTTGCACTGACATAGCTTTCTTTGCCATACACATGCTGTCCTCTTTCTTGTCTCTTACCATGCTAAAGTTTCTCTGAAATGTTTAATTGTCTTATTGATAAAACACAAACAGGAAAAGTTCTACAATTCTGCCACATCATCGCTCTCAGGCCCGTCCGTAGCTGTAGAAATGTCGAAGATGGCTGCAAATGCTGTCGGTAATTCAGTATCTGAGTTCCTGTCAGGCTTCAGCGATGTGAAGACAGATTTGGCAGCAAGAGTTTCTTTCAAGGTTAGCCTTAGTGAAGCTTCAGAAATTCTAATAAATATCTACCCTTAGTTTGTTCATCACCGATGAAATTGTCCGGAGCGATGATGCTTTGTTCTGCTTCAGTATGGGTGCACGAGGGGAGTTTATGGCGCGCCATTCTTCTTCGTGAATGGCTTCCTTCAGCCTGGGGGTGGATCGCCTATCGACTACAGCACATGGATCGGCATCCTGGACCCCCTTGTTTCCCAGAATGGAGACAGAATTGAGATGCTTACTTCCATCTAAAGTGCTTGAAGTGGCCTTATTATTATGAAGGGTACAGTCGCACGGATATGTTTGGCTAGTGCTGGACGGCTGACAAGAGAACAGCTGTTATACCAGTTGTGTGTAAGCTCTGCACGATGAATAGCATACCACTTTGCCCGTTGCACTGTTATAAGCTGGCAATTGTATGAGACTGGCTAAACTTAGGGGGTAACTATGTGAAGCCCTTTGCATAGGACTATAGGATTCTGCAATATTATTATGTTAATTGAACTTCGCATAGTCCCATATTCCCGTTAACTCTTCTCGCTGCTTTCTTTGTAAATTATTAATACCCTCCCTGGTTAGGAGTATTTCGTTGGATAATCACTGACGGGGACTATGTTATGGGCCTGTCGGGTCTCTCAATGTGCTGCTACATGGACCTGGTTTTCTGTGTTAGCACGTTGCATATCTGTAGACGAGTGTCAAGATGGCTGTGACTCTAGTTAGTTTGGTAAACGGTCACCATCACCCCTGCCAAGAACCGAAATAGATCAGGATCAGGTGCAGAGTACCCACGCCTGAGCCTGACTCGAAGCCATAAAATCCGGCAATCCGCCATCTGAGCAGGTGGCCAGGTGGGTCGAATTTCCCTTCCTGTCTGGCTGTGTCTATCAGTTCTCGGACACGAGCTCTTCTTCTGGCTCGCTCTGGTTCGATCAGCCGATCGTGCTGGGATCGCGCGACGGCGCCTGAACGGCTGAACCCTTGCCACCTCCGGCAAGAGTGATCCGCTGCGTCAGCGGGTGGTGGCTCTGTCATTTGCTCATCATGACTCCTGCAAGTGCCGGCGCACGTGTTCGGTGCTCGCTTGTCTGGGAGCTGGGCGTGCGAGACGTGATCGATCACACTGCGTACGGAGCGGACCTCGCCGGGCGGCATGACGTGTCAGTGTCAGGTGAATGCTCGAGCTTCGACCCGGTCATCTTCTGCTCCGGCCGCACAGATTAGTCGATTGACCCTAGAACCAAGCGAAGCATGCAGACAGCCGCGGCACGTCCTGGTGGTACTCGACGTCGACGTCGACCGGACGACGGCTCGACTCATCGTGCTGCCGGTACGGAGAGGCCACCCGGCCACCCACGTCAGCCGCCATGACTTGGACTCCATCCGATACGTGCTCTCCCACGTTCGTCGTTCCTGGACTCCGGAGTCTGGAAACGTTGCCATCCGCAGCGGCGCCGCGCCGGTGTTGTCTCTTGTCTGACGCTACACGTTTCGGAGTCTAGCAAGGCGGCGAGGAAAAGAACGTACAGTATCGAACAAGGGTCCGGGCCGTCGGGCTAGGGCCCTCACTGACGACATGGATGACGAGAGATTCCCTTTGTATAATTGCATATCTCCTCCACATAAAAAATAGATGTTATTTTAAATAATGATACGTTGCCTTACCATCAGAGTATTTTTCCGTCTATTTTTTTTGGAGGCATACATCAAACGTTGCTGATGTGGTTTTACGTGTCGTGTGGGAGTTGTACGCCTGCAGTGCAGTCCATCGCTGGCGTGGCGGCATGTGTGTGGTGTGACTAGAGGTCTAGTGTAGAGCCGATTAATTGGGCGTGGTTCTCAGATCAAATCCCGTGCTCATTTCACCCATCGCATAACTAAAGCGCCATCGTTCACGTGTTGACTGCACTGTGGTGGTGTAGCCTAAAACGACACAAGATATCTTTTACACATTTCCTGTGGATGCGTCAGACTTTCAAGAACCTCTCGAGTGATGGGTTCAATCTCAGAAATGAGGGATCGGAGGGTATTTGTGACCTGTGGGATGTGGCCTTAAAGAAAGGTCACGGTCAGGGCCGGACGTAATTCGACCAGATGGAGGCAAACGCGAGGTTGAAGCAATGGCTGCGGGTGGAAGTCTGGACTCTGGAGGAGGGCGGCGGTCGTTGGATTGAGGAGGGGGCCAGGGGCCAGGGGCAGGGAGGGGGGTGGCCGTGGCGCACGACCGCGCGAGGATGGGACCGTCGCAGGCTCACATGCCCACATGCATAGAAGAAGACGGCGCAAGGTTGACGATGGTCTGCTAGCCATTCGATGAAAATCCAAACCTCGTCTGAGAGAAACAGAAAAATCAGGTCCATATATATAGCAATTCCTTTCTTGAAATCGACGATGCCTTTAATTCGCGGGGGTCATCGTCCATATATAATGATGGCAAAATTAACAAAGTCCGGTGGATGTGCATGACCCGCTCCAAGTCCCAACCTGTGTTTTAAAATCTGTGAACCATCAAAGACTTTCAAGTCAGTACCCGAGTGCTGTAGTAATAAGCTGCCGTCCTTCTAGAATTGGACTACTCCAGCACAACTAATAAGGAGTGCTAGCTAGTATAGAATGCAACTGCCAGGCCAATGACTGCCTCAGTTGCTATTGGCTTCTAGTAGACCAGCCAGTCGATCGTCCGAAAAAATTTAAATCACACGGTATTTGATGGCTGAGCCGACGACGTCCATGCACGCTGTTGGAAACTGTGAAAGAAGTCTAGGCTCACGACGTCGATTCCATCCCGGCGTAACTTGGATTGGGCCGGCCAGCTTAATTATCACGCATGGCGTCCCGTCCTGGGTCCTGACTCCTGACCAACCCAACAATTGACTGTGGAAACCACGGACTGAAACTGGAGTCAAACGCAGGCGGCAGCCGCCTTCCATCCAACCAGTCCACCCCAGCAGTCAGCAGAGTCCCCAGGCCAGCCCGCAGCCGTGTTGAAGTTGATCAGACCATCTGCACCGGTGCCGGTAAAACCGGCCGGTATATCTCCATGTCAGCATTTACAGTTATTGAGGCTGAATGAACGGCCGCAGCGGCACCCTGTAACCTGCACGGCATGCGAGCGCAGACGCTATTCCCAGCGAGATAGCGCTGGTGCGCTACGCCCAGACGCGGGCCCCCCTGCTGTGCCTGTTTGCGTGGAGATGGGAGGGAGGCCCCCACTACTGCTACCAACTAAAAAAAATGCTATAACTCACAAAATAAAAATTCAAATTAAATTGATTGCACCGTTAAATTCGTTGTAGGTTAATCCTTCAAAACTTGATCCCACATGGATATATTTAGATAAAATGATAAGTAGTCGTCGGTAGATAGCGGTATGATATAAAGGATGAATGGGCTCGCGGAAGAATTAGATATAAAAAGGAGAGAATCCCATTGTTCGGCTAGAGGATGAAGAGTGCGGATAGCCTCAGGTCGTAGGTGCTGTGCTGCCCTGTAGAACGTTATGGTTCGTCGTCGGTCGTCGCGGAACCTGAAACTCGGGCTTCGTAGCTCCATCTCCTTTGAAGCTTCACCTGCCGTAAAGCCGGTAAAGCCCTGGTAAAACGAACCAGAAGAGCTATGTTTCAGCAGGGACCGGATACAGACCTGGCCGATACCCTACTGTATATCTCACCATCCGTTGGCTATCCATCCTATCTGAAAACCATCACGGTCACCCACTCGCCTGCCCCGCGCCCTTCCTTTCCATTCATTCAGCCACGGTGTCTCTTCTGTGGTGGGCTGGTGGGCACGCTCACACTCCATCGACTTTCCTCGGGCCGTTCCCAACAGTAATCACAGCGAAAACGACACGCTGAAACGCACACTTTAGAGTGTCCTGAAAACTCGCACGCGTCATTTGGTGTGATCAGACGGCCGGACGGACCCGTGCTCGCAGACGCGGTCTGAACCAAAAGACCATAACCGGCCAATCCCTTTTCCGGGCGCGAGCGACCACGCTTTTTTCCAGACTGCAATGGCATTCGGCTTCAGCCCTTTTGAAAAAAAAAAAAAAAAAAAACCCAAGGTGGCTATTCGCAAACAGAAAAGAAAACCCAAGGTGGCAAAATCGAAATCACAGAGAAAAAAGAAAAATGCGGACCGGAGTCCGGACCGACCGGCCGAGGCGAGCGGACCCGACCCGACCACCGCCGCGGCAGGCGGCAGGCAGGAGTCCAAAGCGAAACTTCCAGCGCACTGACGCGTGACGTCCGACCCCGACGGGCCCACTATCCCTCTCCTTCCCAGTCTCTGCTCCGTGGGCCCCGCCACCCACCCTTTCCCGCGGAAACCCCACCTCCGAATCTGCCACCTCGCACTCGGAGGCTGGCCGGGGCGGCAGGTACACACCCTGCTGTTCCTCCTTCCCCTCCAGCAATCATCCTCCTCCCCCCTCCAGGCCTTCACCTCCAAATCCCCGATAAATAGCGGCCAGCGGACACGGCCAAGACCTTTCCATTTCCAGAGTTGCATCAAGGCTCTTCGGTCTTCGCTTTACCTTCTTCTCCGCCTCTGCAGCTCTGCTTCGCCGCCGCTGCCTATGGCGGCGAGGGTGCGGGCCGCGTTGCTGCTGGCCGCCGCCGTGGCTGCGTCCGTGTTGGCGGTGGTGCTGCCTGCGGCGGAGGCGCTGAGCCTGGACGTCCACCACCGGTACTCGGCCACCGTGCGGGAGTGGGCGGGCCACCGCGCGCCGCCACCCGGGACGGCCGAGTACTACGCGGCGCTGGCCCGGCACGACCTCCGTCGCCGGTCGCTCGCGTCCGGACCCGCAGGAGGAGGAGGAGGGGAGGTGGCCTTCGCCGACGGCAACGTCACGTACCGGCTCAACGAACTGGGATTGTGAGAAGCTAGCTACCACCGCCTCGCTTACCGTTTTCTTCCCGTCAATCTAATCTTCCTTGTTGCCTTGGCTTCGAATCGGGGAGAGGGATGATAGATGGAATGGAATCAACATGCATCATTAGCTAGTAGTAGCTTTGTGGGGTTGCTGTTTAGGGAGCTCTCTCTGCTCTGCTCTGCTCTGCTCTGCTGTGGTGTTCCTTTTGCCTTTTTGGCTAAAGCAGGCGGTGGTTGGTGTTGGTTGCGCAGCTTGCATTACGCGGTGGTGGCGCTGGGGACGCCGAACGTGACGTTCCTGGTGGCGCTCGACACCGGCAGCGACCTCTTCTGGGTGCCCTGCGACTGCATCAATTGCGCGCCCCTCGTCTCCCCCAACTACAGGGTACGTCCACCGCTCCTCCTCCTCCTTCCTCTTGCCTTCTATTCCACTCCGATCCTCGCTGTGATTACAGCTGAGCCTGAGCTTGATGTTTTTGCTCTACTAGATGCTAGTAGTATACAGTTCTTCTAAAGATATTAGATTACAAGGTTAATTCTGGAGTTTCTTCCTAGATTGTTACTGCATGGTCACGCGGACATATTTCGTGAAAAAAGAAAGAAAAAAGATTGTGGAAGCATGACTTGTGTCATGCACAAATCTTCCAGAAGCACGACAGCTTCAGCTGGGACCTTGTAGGGATTTAAAAACAATAAGTCCAATTCATGGGTCCTGGATCCGTGTACTCTTTCTTTTTATTGGAAAAAAAGAAGTTTCTATTCTTGTTAATAAATAATATAGCAGAAATTTGTAGTGCTAATTCCATTCTGTACTATCACCAAATTGTAAACGTCTCATGTCTGTGCCTTGTGTACTTCGATCAGGATTTAAAGTTCGACACGTACAGCCCTCGAAAGTCAAGTACTAGCCGGAAGGTCCCATGCAGTAGCAACTTGTGTGATCTGCAGAGTGCATGCCCATCAGCAAGCAGCAACTGCCCTTACAGCATCGAATACCTGTCTGATAACACGTCGTCAAGCGGTGTGCTGGTTGAGGATGTCCTCTACCTGATAACGGAGTATGGGAAACCGAAAGTTGTTACAGCCCCCGTAACGTTTGGGTATGCACTCTATGATAAACCCCATGCTAAATTGCTTGTGCTTATTTCGGTGGTGCTGTGCTGAATCTTGTGCCGATTTTTCAGTTGTGGGCGGATTCAGACGGGGTCGTTTCTAGGCAGTGCTGCACCCAATGGTCTACTTGGCCTGGGTATGGACAGTATATCAGTCCCTAGTTTACTAGCGAGTGAAGGAGTTGCTCCCAATTCCTTCTCCATGTGCTTTGGAGAAGATGGCCATGGTAGAATCAATTTTGGGGACACTGGAAGCTCAGATCAGCAGGAAACCCCATTAAATATTTATAAACAAAAGTATGTTCGGACTCATCTTATATATGTTTCATATAGATAAGAAGCTTTCATCAACCTCATCTTGGTATACCTTCTTCTGCAGTCCATATTACAACATAAGCATCACTGGTTCTATGGTGGGAAGTAAATCGATTAGCGCCAAGTTTGATGCTATTGTTGACTCTGGCACCTCTTTCACAGCTCTGTCTGATCCGATGTACACTGAAATCACTAGCAGTGTAAGTATTATGTCTAATCAGCACTGCATATTTCAGATGTGGAAAATTTGCCCTTTGGGGCATGTGTCCTCATGTTACACGGGATGCGTGTGCACCACCAGGAGAGAGAAATGGTACACATAGAGGCATATGCCCCTAAGGGCAAAATCAACATTGCCTGCATCTTTCATTGGTTTTGTTCTTACACATGTTCATTCTTAATCAGTTCAATTCACAAGTCCAGGACAAGCCAACCCAACTTGACTCTTCCATGCCCTTTGAATTCTGCTACGCCATAAGGTATTTTCATCTAGTAGTATTCCCCCATAGTTACATCTACGAATACTGCTCCATGTATGCCTAATGGATATGCTGCTGCACATTCCAGTCCAAAGGGTTCTATCAATCCTCCAAACATAAGTTTGACGGCGAAAGGTGGAAGCATATTTCCTGTCAATGATCCAATAATTACCATAACAGACACTGCATCTGTAAGATAGAACTGGCACTCTATTCTATTTGTTTGTCTGTATCCCTGTAAGTGAGTTTGTTAATTCTCTCTCTCTCTCTCTCTCTCTCTCTCTCTCTCAGAATCCGATGGCTTATTGCTTGGCTGTTATGAAGAGCGAAGGCGTTAACTTAATAGGGGGTAAGCAATTCTGCATTTAAACTCTTAAACCTTCTGTTTGAACTTAAGGTCCTTAGTCTGCTTTATTATGAATAACCCATTGAATGGATTTGCTGTGTTACCGTAAATCACTAGACTTGCTTTTCTTGCCAACTTATTAATGTTTTGTTCATTTATTCCAAATCCTCTCGTATTAAACATTTTAGATGGTATCCTGTTATCAAGTGATATTTGAGATCAGGCCAAAAACACACATCAGCTACATTGATAATTATTATTTTTTGTCTTTATCTCACTATCTCAGTCTGAACATTTGCAGCGATAATAGCTTGCCTAAATGTTCTTACCTTGGCTGGTCATTCTTTTTGCAGAGAATTTTATGTCTGGGCTAAAAGTTGTGTTTGATCGGGAGAGGAAGGTCTTGGCCTGGAAAAACTTTGATTGTAAGCACCATCATATCCATCTAGATGGTTTTTTTTATTTATTACAGATTAAATTTACAGGCTTGAAACTGGAGCAATGCCGTTACATGTCATGGGTGTCGTGCCAGGTTACAGCGTGGACAACTCAAGCAACCTTCCAGTGAACCCAAATCCTTCTGCTGTTCCCCCGAAACCTTCCCTGGGACCGAACAGTTACACTCCTGAAGCTACCAAGGGTGCCTCGCCGAATGGCACCCAAGTCAATGTATTGCAACCTTCTGCAAGTTTTTCGCTGAAGCTGCATTGCAACAGAAACGTCTTCGTCGCCGCTGCTCTGCTATTCCTCGTCATCCTTTGATCACCTCAACTTCCCATCCCCACGACAGTCTTTTCAAAACAAAATCTACAGATATGATAGATTTAGTTAAAACTTGATCACCCTATATTGATTTACGTGTAGTGCTATAGGATCACATTCTTTTGGCTTGTGTCCAGAGTTACAGTAGGAGATAGGATAGAACACGGGATGAGTCCATAGCCTCATAGGCCATTTTTTGTTCCATTTTTACACGTTCATAATGTACCTTGTGATAATTTACTCCACCCAGAGTTTGTGTGGTGGTGGACCTGGTGGGTGTACATATTAGAGATGACTTCAGGATGTATTGACCTTATAGAATAAGTGAATAATGATGCTCGCGTATAGAGGTATACTCCATATTGGTTCTCTATGATGCTCTCGTCCAAATATTACTTTGGTGTAGATTTTTTAAATCCGTTCGGGAGCTGCTACCAGCAGCTGGACCAGCAGCCAGCAGCTAGCTTAGGTGCACTGTTCATGTAGGCATCAAAACCAGCAGCCAGCAGTGAGCACCAGCAGGCAGCCGAACAGGTTCAGGATGAGAACACTGAATTCACATTCATTCTGTCATTGTTTCATTTAGAGTTTTTTTTTTTTTTGGAATACATTTAAAGTTTTGCTGAGGCCCGCAAATTCACTGGGACGCCGCTGGTTCTATGATGTCATATATTTTCACGTTTCAATCTTTTGTTGATTTCGTTTGGATTTAGTCCAGGTTTGGATTTCATCCACTCCTAGCAGCTAAAACAGGAAAAAAAAAGGAAAAAAATTGGGTGGAGACAGTCCCTATGGAGCAATCATGGGCGCCTAACCGCAAAATTGTGACATGTATCTATCCAGCAAATGAAACTGCTGCTTAAACTTTAGAGGAATACGTAATTTAATTAGAGAGAAACTGCATTTCTCTCATGCGTTGGATCCATGCACATGGACATGTGTCACGAATCTACTGGGTGACCATGGCTGCTCCATGAGGACCGTCCCCAACCAATAATTTTTTTTCTGCAAAAATGAGAGATCTCGTAAAAAGTATCTTGGCATCTTTTGAGCCGCAAAATGAGAATACGTTCAATTGTTCAAACGCGATTAAGAGTAAAATGCTTCGTGGGTCCTCAAACTTTTAGAGCGTTCCCATCTAGCTCCTCCAACTAAAAAGTCAGACTATCTAAATCCTTAATCTATTGCCGCCGCACACCAACGGTAAAAAGTACGCCATATCGTCGCCCGACTTCTCGACGTGGCCACGCCATAGTGGCACATGGATGCCACGGTGGCAGGTGGTTGGCCTTCAGCTCGCAGGGGCGTCTCCTCCTCCTAGCGTTCGCGTTCCTCGCTGTCACGAGCGCCGTGGTGGCCCTCCAGGAACCAGCACCATGGCCGCCACACCCACGCTAGTGGCCAGCCCCGCCCAACCTGGACACGCTGGAGCCTGACTCATCGCTCGCGCCGTTCGGCTTGGCGCCCGCCATCACCGTGCAGTTCCTCACCGCGCCTAGGTCGCCTGTGGCATCGACGACGCCCCGTCCTGCACATGGGGTTCAGGTTCAGGCCGAAGTAGCACTCCGAAGAGGCATACATGGTGCACGCTAGAGGCAGGTCGCGTAGAACTCCAGCGGGGATGCACTCACTACTACGAGAAAAAACTTAACCGCCTCGAACATTTTGTCAACCGAGGCGGTTTTTCTAACCGCCTCGAACATAAGGTCACGGTTAATGTGGCCTTAACCGAGGCGCTTAGAAAAAAAAAAACCGCCTCGGTTAATAAAATAAAAAAAAAAAAAAAATTCGCCTAGCCCAAAATGAAAATCGCTAAGCCCATCGACAGCCCACATTCTCACTTTGCTTTCGCCGCCGCTGCCGCGCCGGCCGCCTCGCCGCGCCATCGCGTTCGCCTCGCCCGCTAGGGAGCGTAGATCCGACCTGCGAGCCGACCGATCCGGCCTCCCGCCACCGGATCCGGCCATGGTGAAAGGTCCTAAATAGATAGAG